>WOXC01011603.1:0-229074 GCA_011680675.1 Gymnobelideus leadbeateri
GGCTAAACTAGTAACCACGCTAGAGTTAGTTGTTAGTAGTTAGTAACTAGGCTAGAGGTCTGGGCCCAGTCACAATTTAAGGCTTTTTGCCTCATGCAAATGCCTCATCAAATGAGACAATTTACTCAAGAGGCCAAAGGAGGTTGCCAGAGCCTGTACCTCAAGGACTCAAGGAAAGCTCGAGGGGGTTCCTAGGGCCCATACTTCATCACAATCACCTCCTTACATAGTAAAAAAAAAACAAACAAAAAAAAAACAACAATAATTCTGGGAGGCAAAGACTCTCTGGGTTTCTGGCCAAAACATAAGCAATTGCTATTATCATCTGCTTTGAGTCAATCAGGGCCCAAAGGACAACCAAGTGAGACTTGGCCTTGGACCTATTGTTGGCCTATCAATGAGAGCCAGAGTGATCTGGGTTTAAGACTTTGCTCCTCAAGAAATAAAAGGTTTCAGAGATCAAGATTTATATTCCTTTGGGCAGGGCACTCTCAAGTATTATACCCTGTATGGACAATCTGTGTTGCCCAAGTGGCCAGTCTCAGTTGGGTCCCCACTGGGGCAGTCCTCTTTCTACTCATAGAAGTTTTTGCTTGTCCTTAGTTCTTTTTTTAACTTAATCTTTTTTCACATTAAATTTACTTTTAGTTTACAACATTCAGTTCCACAATCCCTTGAGTTCCAAATTTTCTTCCATTCCCTCTACTCTGCTGTGATCCCCAAGGTGGCCTGCAATCAGATATAGGTTCTACAAATACCTTCACACCAAACATTGGTTAAGTTGTAAAGAAGAATTATAACCAGTAGAATGAACAACAAGAAAGAAGGAACTCAAAAAAATAAAAAATAAAAAAAAGAGAGAGAAATCAAGCAGTTTGCTTCAATCTACATTCAGACTGTAGTTCTTTATCTGAATGTGGCTAGTGCTGTCCATCATGAGTCCTTGGAGTTGTCTTATAACCTTGAATTGCTGAAAGGAGTCCAGTCTATCAAATTTAGTCATCACAGATATGATGTGTATTTAATTGTGTACAAAGTACTCCTGGTTCTGCTCTCCTCAGTTAGCATCAATTTATATAAGTGTCTCCAGATTATTATGAAGTCCATCTGCTCCTCAATTCTTATAGTACAGTAGTGTTCCATTACATTCATAAACCACAACTTGTTCAGCCATTCCCCAAGTGATGGGCATCCCCTTCATTTCCCATTCTTTGCCATGAAAAAAGAGCTACCATAAATATTTTTGTATATACAAGTCCTCCTCCCACTTGTATGATATGATCTCTTTGGGATACAGCCCTAAAAATGATATTGCTGAGTCATAGGGTATGCACAATTTTTTTATTTTTTGCTTTTTGGAAGGCAGTTGGGGTTAATGACTTGCCCAAGGTCACACGACTAATTTTTGTGTTGTGTCTGAGTCCAGATTTGAATTCAGGTAGGCTGGTGCTCTATTCACTGTACCACCTAGCTGCCCCATGCACATTTTTTATAGACCTTTGGCCATGGTTCCAAATGGCTTTCCAGAATAGATGGATCATTTCTAAGCTCCACCAACAATGCATTAGTGTTCCATCTTTCCCATATCTTCTCCAGCATTTACCATTTTCCTGTTTTGTCATCTTAGCCAATCTCACTGGTGAGATGTGGTACTTCAGAGTTGTTTTGATTTGCATTTTTCTAATTAATAGTGATTTAGGGCATTTTTTTCATATACTTATAGATATTTTTAATTTCTTCTTCTGAAAACTGCCTGTTCATATCCATTGATCATTTATCAATTGGGGAATGACTTGTATTCTTATAAATTTGACTCAGCTCTTTGTACATTTCAGTAATGAGGCCTTTAACAAAGACACTGGTGGTAAAAATTATTTCCCAATTTCCCACTTCCCTTCTAATTTTGTATACATTGACTTTATTTGTACAAAACCTTTTCAGTTTAATGTAATAAAAGTTATACATTTTGTAATGTTCTCTATCTCTTATTTGGTCATAAATTTTTTCCCTTCTCCATAAATCTGAAAGGTAAATTATTGCTTGTTTCCCCCAGATTGCTTACATTATCAGCCATTATATCTAGATCATGCACCCATTTAGACTTTATTTTGGTATATGGTTTAAGATTTTGGTCTATGCCCAGTTTCAGCCATACTATTTTCCAGTTTTCCCAGCTGTTTTTGTCAAATAGTGATTTCTTATCCCAGAAACTGGAGTCTTTGAGTTTATCAAACAATAGATACTATAGTCATTGACTTCTGTGTCTTTTGTATCTAATCTATTCCACTGATCCACTACATTGTTTCTCAATTGGTACCAAGTAGTTTTGATGACTCCTACTTTATAATACAGTTTAATGCTGGTATGGCTAGTCTACCTTAGCTAGCATTTTTTTTTAATTAATCCCCTCCATATTTTGGAACTTTTGTTCTTCTAGATTAATTTTGTTAATTTTTTCTTGCCCTATAAAATATTGTTTTGGTATATTGGTTGGTATTGCACTAAAAAGATAAATCAATTTAGGTAAAATTATCCTTTATTATATTAACTCATACTAGCCACAAACAACTGATGTTTTTCCAATTATTTAGATCTGAATTTATTTGGGTGAAAAGTGTTTTGTATTTGTGTTCATATAGTTCCTTTGTTTGTTTTGGCAGATAGATTCCCAAGTAATTTTTTTTTTTTTTTTGGAAAACAGCTAAGAGATCATCTGGTCCAACTTTATTTATTTGTTTGTTTGTTTGTTTGTTTATTTATTTGCCTTTTGGAGGACAATTGGGGTCAAGTAACTTGCCCAAGGTCACACAGCTAGGTTTTTTTTTTGTTGTTGTTGTTTGTTTTTTTTTTATTTGTGTGTGCGTTAAGTATTTGAGGCCGGATCTCAACTTGGGTCCTTCTGACTCCAGGGCCAACGCTCTACTCACTGTGCCATCTAGCCACCCCCTCCCAAGTATTTTATAATGTCTACAGTAACTATAAATGGAATTGCTTTTTATATTTTTTGCTCTTGAGCTCCATTAGAAATATATAGGAATGCTGAGGAATTGTGTGTATTTATTTTATATCCTTTAACTTTGCTCAATTTATTTATTATCTAAAGCAGTTTTTTACTTGATTCTCTAGGATTCTCTAAATAGATCATAATATCATCTGCAAAGAGTGATAGCTTAGTCTCTTCTTTGTCTATTCTAATTCCTTTGATTTTTTTTCTTATTGCTATAGCTAACAATTCTAGTGTCAAATTGAATAAGAGGGGTGATAGTGGGCATCCTTGTTTCACCCCCGATCTTATTGGAAATGCTTCTAGCTTATCCTCATTACATATAATACTTGCAGAAGGTTTTAGATAGAGTTTACTTATTATTTTAAGTATTTATTCCTATAGTTTCTAATGTTTTAAATAGAAATGGGTCTTATATTTTGTCTAAAGCTTTTTCTTCATCTACTGAGAGAATTGTATGGTATCTACTAGTTTTGTTGTTGATACAAATGATTATACTGATAGTTTTCCTAATATTGAACCATCCTTGTATTCCTAGAATAAATCCAACCTGATCAAAGTGTATTATTCTCATAAATTGCTGTATTCTTTTGTTAATATTTTCATTAAAATATTGCATCTATATTCATGAAAGAAATTGTTCTATAATTTTCTTGGCTCTGTTTTGGATATTCTTGATTTACGTGTCAGTACCATATGTGTGTTATAAAAAGAATTTGGTAGGACTCCTTCTTATTCACTTTTCCCAAATAGTCTATAAAGTATTGGAATAAATTTTTCTTTAAGTGTTTGATAGAATTCACTTATAAATCCATCTGGCCCTGGAGATTTTTTTCCCCCTATGGAACTAGTTCATTGATGGCTTGTTTAATTTCTTTGTCTGAGATGGGGTTATTTAAGTATTTTACTTCCCCTTCTGCCAATATGGGCAACTTATATTTTTGTAAATATTCATCTATTTCACTAAAATTGTGAAATTTATGGGTATACAAATGGGCAAAATAACTCCTAGGTATTGGTTTAATTTCCTCTTCATTGGATGTAATTTTACCCTTTTCATTTTTGATATTGGTAATTTGGTTTCCTTCTTTCCTTTTTTAAAAATCTAATTTTTTTATTTTTTTAAACTAATGGTTTATCATCTTTTGTTTTTTTTTCCCCATAAAGCCAGCTCTTAGTTGTATTTATTAGTTCAATAGTTTTCTCAATTTCAATTTTATTAACATTTCCTTTCTTTTTCAGTATTCCTAATTTAGTATTTAATTGGGGGTTTTCAGTTTGTTCTTTTTTTTTCTACTTTCTATTTTCTTTTTTCTATTTCTTTTTTCTTTTTCATTTACCGATCTCATTTTTCTCTATTTTATTCATGTAAGGATTCAGAAATATAAAATTTCCCCTAAGAACTGCTTTTTCTGCATCCCATAAGTTTTGGTATATTATCTCATTATTGTCATTCTCATAAATGAAGTTACTGATTGTTTCTATTATTTCTTGTTTGACCAGCTCATTCTTTAGCATTAAATTATTTACTTTACAATTAGTTTTTAGTCCATCTTTCCATGACCCTTCATTACATATAATTTTTATTGCATCATGATATGGAAAGTATACATTTAATATTTCTGCCTCTCTGCACTAGATTGTGAGGTTTTGATGCCATAGTACAGTATCAGTTTTTTTGTATGTGCCATGTACTGCTCAGAAGAAGCTATATTCCTTTTTTATCACCATTCAATTTTCTTCAGAGGTCTAGCATATCTACCTTCTATAAAATTCTATTCACTTCTGTAATTTTTTTTTTTAATTTTGATGTTGGATATATCAAGTTCAGAGAGGGGAGACTCAGGTCCCTTACTAGTGTAGGTTTGCTATCTATTTCTCCTTCTAACTCTGTTAACTTCTCCTCTAAGCCTATGGATATTATACCACTTGTTGCCTATATGTTTAGTAATGATATCGCTTTATTATCAATGGTGCATTTTAGCAGGGTTTAGTTTCCTTCCTTATCTATTTTAATTAGATCTATTTTTGCTTTGTCTGAGATAAAGATTGCCCCCCGCCCCCCTGCCGAAGATGGTGGAGTAGAAACAGCACTTCCACAGGGCTCCAACCCACACCACTTCAAAATCATGTAAAAAGGGACTCTGAAAAACTTCTGGAGCTCCAGCACCCACAGAATGACATAGAGAAGTTAACCTCACATTGAGGACAGTCTGGCAGCCCATCAGGGAACAGCCAGCGAAGCACTCTGAGAGTCGCCAGCATAGCTCTCTGGGAGTGACCAGCGCAGCACTCTGGGAGCCAAGCCCAGGTCCCCCTGAGCCTTGGTTTTAGCCTGTAATGGAAATGCAGATTTAAAGATCTTCCCTGCCCCTAGGCCCTTTGATTGGCTTAAGAGACTTTGATTGGCTTAAGAGACTCTGAAAACCTTCTTTAAATTGAAAGTATACTCTGTGCCCTAATAGGCTGAATGTGGTCACATGGAGCCTGTGGTAGGAGGCTTGGTTTTCAGGAATGACCACACCTTGATACTGTGTGATTGGGCAGTGGGTCAAGAGGGTGGTTACATTCTCTGAGCCAGGAGAAGACTATATAATCCCTGATTTGAGACTTTGCTTTGGGGCTCACTTTGAGAAGCGTTGTGTAATTCGACAAGATGGGACTCTGGGAAGCCGTTATTGAGAGCCCCCTGGCTTTGAAAACCCAGATGTTGGTGCTTCCCTCTCTGATAACTGTGATTTGAGAAGACCCCAAAGTCTGGGACAGAAGCTCTCCTGGCTGGTGGCAGACTCCTACTGTGGAAACAAGCCCAAAAGTCAAGTAATTAAGTGGCAACATGCCTAGGCAAAGGAAACAAAATAAACAGAAAAATTCAACATTAGACTTCTATTTTGGGGGCACAGAGGATCGAAGCATGTAAGAGGAGGAAGACTGGGAGGTCAGAAATCCTGCACCAAAATCCCCAAATGAAAATATGAGCTGGTTACAGGCCATAGAGGACCTTAAGAAGGATTTTAAAAACCAAATAAGAGAAGTAGAGGAAAAATCAGGAAGAGAAATGAGAAGGATGCAGGAAAAGTATGAAATGAGAGTCAACAGCCCGACTGAGGAAAATAATACCTTAAAAATCGATTAACTCAAATGGCAAAGGAGGCTCAGAAGGGCAATGAGGAGAAGAATGCCTTAAAAAGCAGTATTTGCTAGATGGAAAAGGAATCTCAAAAGCTCACTGAGGAGATTCATTCCTTCAGAGTTAGACTGGAGCAATTGGAAGCCAGTGACTTTATGAGAAATCAAGATGCTGTAAAACATATCCAAACAAATGAAAGAACAGAAGGCAATATGAAATATCTCATGGGAAAAAAAACACCGACGTGGAAAATAGATACAGGAGAGATAATTTAACAATTATTGGACTACCTGAAAGCCATGATCAAAGAAAGAACCTAGAAATACCCCTTCAAGAAATTCTCAAGGAAAATTGACCTGATGTTTAGACCCAGAGGGCAAAATAGTGGTTGAAAGAATACACGTTCACCTCCTGAAAAAGATCCCCAAAAGAAAACTCCTAAGAATATTATAGCCAGGTTCCAGAATTCCCAGATCAAGGAGAAAATACTATAAGTAGCCAAGAAGAAACAATTTCAATATTGTGGAAACACAATCAGAATAGCACAGGACCTGGCAGCTTCTACACTGAAGGATCAAAGGGCATGGAATATGATATTCTGAAGGGCAAAGGAGCTGGGATTAAAACCAAGAATCACCTACCCAGCAAAACTGAGTATCTTGTTTCAGGGGAAAATATGGTCATTCATTGGAATAGAGGACTTTCAAGCATTCTTGAGGAAAAAAACAGAATTGAATAGAAAATTTGATATTCAGACACAAGAAGCAAGAGATGCTTGAGAAGGTAAACAGGGAAAAGAAATCCAAAGGGACTTATCAAAGTTTAACTATTCCCATTCTTATATGGAAAAACAATAACTGTGACTGATGAAACCTTTCTCAGTATGAAAATAATAGAAGAAGGGTATATGGGCATATGAATACATATATGAATCTGTGTATATATGTTTACAGGTATACATGGATAGAGGGCACAGGTCGAATTTGGTGAGAAGGGATGATACTTAAGGGGTAAAGTTAAGAGGTGAGAGAGTAATGTGGTGAGAGGAGATGGGGAGAGACTGGGGGGTAAACTATCTCATATAGAAGAGGCAAGGGGAAGTGGTTACAGGGGAGGGGAAGAACAGGAAGGCAAAAAGGCAAAACCATATTCTCATTGAATTTGGCTCAGGGAGAGAATGACATACATACTAAATGGGATATCTCACCCTGCAGGA
Organism: Gymnobelideus leadbeateri; assembly: GCA_011680675.1. Classification (NCBI taxonomy): domain Eukaryota; kingdom Metazoa; phylum Chordata; class Mammalia; order Diprotodontia; family Petauridae; genus Gymnobelideus; species Gymnobelideus leadbeateri. The sequence continues at coordinate 7,351 of WOXC01011603.1, forward strand.
GAGTAGGGAGAAGGGGGGTGAGAGGGGAGATGATCGAGGGGAGGGCATGCTGGAAGGAGTCGAGGTTGGAAGCACCCACTTTTGAAGAGAGACAGGATCAAAGTAGGGAATGGAACAGGTGGGGGGGTGGGGGGCATAATATAGCCAGTCTTTTACAATATGTCTACAATGGTAATGTTTTGCATAGCTATACATGTACAACATATACTGAATTGCTTATCTTCCCAGAGGGAGTGGGTGACAAGGGAGGAAGGGAATGGATCTGGAATTTGAAGTTTTACAATTAAGTGTTTCAAATATATATAAATACTACTATTAATACTATTTTGCATGTAATTGGGAAATAAGATGTGCAGGTATTGGGGCACAGAGATTTACCTTGCCGTAATGGAAAATTTGAAGGAGGTATGGGAGAAGATATGGGAGAGAGCAGATTGGATGAGGGGATATCCTGTGGGATTGCTATTCTGGGGTGGTGGGTAGGGGAAAAATTGTAACTCAAAATCTGGTGGAAATGAATGATGTAAACCAGAGGTTATTAAAACATTTGTTTTTTAAAAAAAGATTACCACCTAGTTTTTTTTTACTTTATCTGAAGCATAATATATTTTACTGCATCATTTTTCCTTTACCCTGTATATATCCTCCTATTTCATATGTGTTTCTTGTAGACAGTATATTATAAGATTATGGTTTTTTAATCCATTCTGCTATCCACCTGTTTCATGGGACAGTTCATTCCATTCCCATTCACAGTTATAATTACTGTCTGTGTCTTTCCCTCCATTCTGTTCCCTCCCCTGTTTATGCTTTTATTTCTCCCTTCTCCCTTCCCCTCTTTAAAGGTTTTCCTTTTGACCACCTCCTGCCTTAGTATTCCCTATCAGGCCCCTCCCTTTTCCTTCTCTTCCCCCTTACTACTTTTTCCATCCCTTCTAACAACACCCCCCATTATTCTTTCCCTTTCTCCTCCTAAAGCCTGTGGGGTACTATAAATTTTTATACTTAACAAAGTTTGTTATTCTCTCCTTGAATCAAATCCAGTGAGAATAGATCTCAAACAATGCTCCTCTCCCTCCCTCCCTTCCCTCTACTATAATAATATTTTGTGTCTCTTCATGTTAGAGTCCTATACTTAACTGATTATATTATTCTGACCTTGAACCAAAACTATGGAGAGGAAAGCTCATATAATATTCATGGCTCCCTTCTTTCCATCTACTGTAATGTTTTCATTCCTTTTAATGTGCCATAATTTAACATTTTCTGCCTTCTCCTATTCTCTTCTTCCATTACAATCCCTTTGCACCCCTTAATAATTTTTTTTATTATCACTTTAGTTGATTTATATTCACACCCTCTACCTATGTATACCTGTGTACACTGAAGCTTATGTAAGTTGTGGGGAAGGCTCTGGTAACTTCAGGATTCTGTCTCTGTGGCCCTGGGCTAGAGCTCATGCAGACTCAGCTGCTGGTGGCCATTCCACATTGATGTTTGCCAGTTCTCTTGGTTGTGCAAAGGCACACCTGGACTGCTGGTTTTAGAGCATGCTGGTTCCACCTCCATGGGGTTCAGGATCTCCTGCTGCTCAGCTGAGATGTGGTTTGTTGGGATGCCTCCTACATTACCACTTAGTTGTAGCACAACCACAGCCACAGCCACAACCCTTCCTTTAGGACTCCCAAGCCTCCAGCTGGTTCCACAATATCAGGATTTTACAGTGGGACAATAGTCTCTGGGTTTTCAGGGTCAGAGAGGAGAATTAGAGCACCTATCATTTACTATTCCATCTTGGCTCCTTGAAGTTGAGGTAGATTATTTTTAAAATCCAGGCTATGGGTTGAGAGTCCCAGGGGGTAGCTGTAGCTGCTGCAGGCCTTGCATTTGTCTCTTACCCCTCTGAGACAGATCCCCCAAACTGTGATCAGAGTTCTGGAATTTGCCCCTGTGGTGGGTGAATCAATATGAGGGCTTGTTCCAGCTCTGCTATGGTGGGTCTGTGCTGGTGCAGGTACCCTACTCTGTACTCCCCTGACCTGGCCCTACCATCTGTCACCACTTTTCTGGACTAGAAATCTGCCATGCTCAGTCTTCCAATGGATTCTGCCACTCTAAAATCTATTGAGATTCACTTTTTAGAGGTTACTGAAGGAATTAACAGGAGTTGAGGTGACTTGCTGCTTTCACTCTGCTATCTTGACTCTCCCCTCCCCCTTGTCCTTAGTAGTTCTTGAAGAAGACCATGACCTCAGAGTGGCAATTTGATAATATGCAAGTGAATAAGTGAGGGAGTTCTGTGCAGAGTCACCATCCTCACTTTCTTCTCCAGAGTCACCTAGGTCCAGTAGTGAGATATGGATCAGGATGACTGGAGGTGGCCCTGGATACAGTTGGAGACCTTGGCCTTTATAAATTTATTCATTGTTAATATAGGAAGTTCTTCTGTGAGTAATTTATGTTTTCATGTCAGTTGAAGACTACTTATTGAGTTTACTTGTTTCTGATTCTTATTTAATCTGGTCTATTGGTATACTTTCTTGTTTTTTAACTAGTACTAAAAAGTTTTGATGATTCTTGTCTTATAGTATAATTTAAGGTCTAAAAATGCTGTTATCTGGAAAAAATGAACATTTTTAAGGAAACTACATTTATCCCCCTGAAAAGAAGGTAACAAAGGATGCTAATCATAAAGTGAATGTGTTTTTTGCATTGCCCAGAAAAGACAGGAAGTGAATTAATCCTGAAAAATTGAATTGACCACTTTCCCTTTGATTGTTTTCTCCTGCAGATTAGAGTACTGTCATCTTACCCCTACATGTTTGCAGAATCTCTTGTCTTCTCTCAGTAGCAATGAGAGCCTGAAAGACCTAGATCTGATTGGAAATTCCTTTGAGGAGAGTGCAGTGAAATTTCTGTGTAAGCACTTGTCAAATCAAAACTGCAAGTTAGAGAAATTGAGGTGAGTTCCCACATGTTCCTTTGAATGATATTCTGCTTGCCATCAGGGACAGGATTGCCTAAGGGAGAGAGACCAACTCAAACCAGGCAAAGGAGAATGGAAACTGTCTGCCTAATCCAGGTTCTGGGATCATAGTAATATCCCCTTCTCCCTCTCACTATGTCCTGAGGAGTTGCTGTTTTTGTTTTTCCTTCCTTCTTGAAGATGACCATGATATCAGGGAATTGAAGCCGAGACATGCAAATGAATTGGATTTAAGTGAAGGAGGGCTATGAAAGTTACCAGCTCCACTGTCTACTCCAGAGTCATCTGGGTACAGTGGTAAGATATAGGTCAGTAGAACTGGAGGTGGCCTTTGATGCTATGGGAGACCTTGGCCTCTTTAAACTAAAGTCTTTCACAGGTCTCAGTTTGACTGTGGTAATGCCCATTCACTGATTAAGAATAGTAATAAATGAGGCTGACAATGACCTCTTTACATAGTCAAAAAATATCAATCTGGGAGGCAAAGACTTTCTAGGTTTGTGACAGAAACAGAAACAATTGCTATCAACCTGTACTCTGAGCCAGTCTGGGCCAAAACAATGAACAAGTTAAGCTTTCCCAGGGACCTACTGTTGACCAATCAATAAGAACAAGAGTAGATTTGAGTTTAAGGCTTGCTCATTAAGAAATAAAAGGCTTCAGAGATCAAGATTTATATTCCTTTGAGTAGAGCACCACCAGGTAAGTGTATGATACCCTATATTGACAATCTGTGTTGTCCAAGGGGCCAATTCCAGTTAGGTCCCCAGTAGGGCAGTCCTCTTTCTACTCATAGAGGTTGTCCTTAGTTCTAGAAAAGGATCATGACATCAGAGTGGTAATATGCAATTGAATGGGATTTAAGTGAGGAAGGGCTGTGCAAAGTCACCAGCCTCACTTTATCCTCCAGAACCATGTGGGTCCAATGGTGAGATATAGATCAGTATGATTGAAGGTGGACCTGGATACAGTAGGAGACCTTTACCTTTCTGAATTTATTCATAATTAATGTAAGAAATTCTTTTGTGAGTAATTTGTGTTTTCATGTCTGTTGAAGAGTACTTATTGATTTTAATTTTTTATTTTCTGATTATTTAATATGATTTATTGACATATATATATATGACATTTTTTATATATTTTTGCTGTTTTCTGGAAGAGTCTGATCATTTTTAAAGAAACTACAGGGGGCAGCTAGGTGGCGCAGTGAGTAGAGTGTTGGCCCTGGAGTCAGAAGGACCTGAGTTCAGATCCGACCTCAGACACTTAACCCACACAGAAACAAACAAACAAACAAAAAAACAGCCATGTGACCTTGGGCAAGTTACTTAACCCCAATTGCCCTCCAAAACCCAAAAAAAAAAAAAAAAAGAAACTACAGTCATTCCCCTGAAAAGGAGATAACAGAGGATGCTGATCATAAAATGAATGTGTTTTTTGTATTGCCCAGAAAAGACAAGAAGTGAATTAATCCTGAAAAACTGAATTGACCACTTTCCTTTTGATCATATTTTTTCCTGCAGTTTGAGGTGGTGTCATCTTAAACCTATGTGTTTGCAGAATCTCTTGTCTTCTCTCAGTAGCAATGAGAGCCTGAAAGACCTAGATCTGAGTGGAAATTCCTTTGAGGAGGAGCAAATTAAACTTCTGTGTATGATCTTGTCAAATCAAAACTGCAAGTTAGAGAAATTGAGGTGAGTTCCCACATGTTCCCTTGATTGATTTTCTGCTTGGTATCAGGGAAAGAATTGCATTAGGGAGATTGAGCAACTCAAACCAGCAACTCAAACTCATAGAGAATGGAAACTATCAGCCTAATCCAGGTTCTGGGATCATAGTGTGTGCACACCAAATCTGTGTACAACACAAATCCTTACCCAAATAATACTCAGAGTTTTCTCAAGGTAGGAAGCAGAAAAGAATGGTTTATTTAAGATCTTGAGAAAGGGCCAAGCTCCTGACAAATGGTCAGGGAGGAGAAGCAATTTACAAAAGGAAACAGGGAAGTTATAAAGCCCTGAGGCAGAATTCACCCCACCCTCCCTCACCCTTTTCTTCCATTGGCTGGAAGTTAGGTATACAATCTAAATGAGGAAATCTACCTCAAGTACTGGAACAAGAACATTGTAGATCACCCAATGTATGTTTCAGAAAGCACTTCTATCCTTATTTGGTATATCTTGTGCTGAGGTGGCACTGGGGAGAATATCCATTGCTCTAAGTCCCAGATTCCTACAGGGTCAGGTGACCTCTAAACTTAGGCCTAGTGGATGCTAAAGCTACTCTAGGTTTGATTTTTCAGTATGGGGAAACTTCACTTCAAATTATCCCTCACATTACTATTATACCCTTCTCCCTCTCAGTATGTCCTGAGGAATTGCTGTTGTTGTTTATCCTTCCTTCTTGAAAATGACCATGACATCAGAGAACTGAAGCCATGACATGCAAATGAATTGGATTTAAGTGAAGGAAGGCTATGAAAGTTACCAGCCTCACTTTCTCCTCCAGAGTCATCTGGGTATAGTAGTAAGATATAGGTCAGTAGAACTGGAGGTGGCCTTTGATGCTATGGGAGACCTTGGCCTCTTTAAACTGAAGTCTTTCAGAGGTCTCAGTTTGACTGTGGTAATGCCCATTCACTGATTAAGAATAGTAATAAATGAGGCTGACAATGACCTCTTTACATAGTCAAAAAATATCAATCTGGGAGGCAAAGACTTTCCAGGTTTGTGATAGAAACAGAAACAATTGCTATTAACCTTTACTCTGAGCCAATCTGGGCCCAAACAATGAACAAGTTAAGCTTGGCCATGGACCTATTGTTGGCTAATCAATGAGAACCATAGTGATTTGAGTTTAAGGATTGCTTCTTATGAAAGAAAAGGCTTCAGAGATCAAGATGTACATTCCTTTGGGTGGAGCACCCCCAGATAAATGTATGATACCCTATATTGACAATCTGTGTTGTCCAAGTGGCATTTCCAGTTAGGTCCCCAGTGGGGCATTCCTCTTTCTACTCATAGAGGTTGTCCTTAGTTCTAGAAGAGGACCATGACATTAGAGTGGTAATATGCAATTGAATGGGATTTAAGTGAGGAAGAGCTATGCAAAGTCACCAGCCTCACTTTATCCTCCAGAACCATGTGGGTCCAATGGTGAGATATAGATCAGTATGATTGAAGGTGGACCTGGATACAGTAGGAGAACTTTACCTTTCTGAATTTATTCATAATTAATGTAAGGAATTATTCTGTAAGTAATTTATGTTCTCATGTCTATTGAAGAGTACTTATTGATTTTATTTTTTTTCTGATCCTGTATTTAATCTGGTCTATTGGTATACATACATATACACATACATATATACATACATATACACACATATTATATATATATGTGTATATATATATGTATATATATATATATATATATATATATATATATATATATATATATATATATATATATCTGTTGTTCTCTAGAACAGCCTGAGCATTTTTAAAGAAATTACATTCATACCCTTAAAAAGGAGATAACAAAGGATGCTGATCATATAGTGAATGTGTTTTTTGCATTGCCCAGAAAATACAGGAAGTGAATTAAGCCTGAAATATTGAATTGACCACTTTCCCTTTGATTATGTTTTCTCCTACAGTTTGGGGTTTTGCAGTTTTACCCATACATGTTTCCAGAATCTCTTGTCTTCTCTCAGTAGCAATGAGAGCCTGAAAGAACTAGATCTGAGTGGAAATTTCTTTGAGGAGGGGGAAATAAAACTTCTTTATAAGGCTTTGAAAAATCAAAACCGCAAGTTGGAGAAACTGAGGTGAGTTCCCACGTGTTCCCTGGTTTGAAGTTCTGCTTGGCATCAGGTACACAGGATTGCAACAACACAAGCCAGGTGATGGAGAGTGGAAACTATCCCTACTTCAGGCTAATGGTTCATAGTCTTACACCTTTCTCCCTCTCACTGTGCCCTGAGTAGTAATGTGACAGGGAGAGCTTGGTTTGCTAAAGGAATACTGCCTTTCTCTCTAACAGCCAATTATCACATCTATGTACATGAATTCCATGTAGTCCTTGTCTCTGGATACCCTGTAAGCATGTCAGACTCAGCATGTCTGAACTGAACTGGTTATCTTTTCAAGAAAACCCATATCTCTTCTTAATTTCTTGATTTCTTTTGAGGATACCATCCTTCTAGTCATTCAGGTTTGCAGCTTCACTCATATTCTTGATTCCTCTTTTTCTAACTTCATACACATAATCATTTATCAAATTTTGTCATTTCTTCTTCCAACAAAAAAATATCTGTAAACAGTTTCTTATCTCTGTGCATACAATTACCCTTGTAGTTAATACCTTCATCACCTTTCACCTTCCCTATTGCTATAGCCCACTAACTCAGGAGTGTGGAACTGATGGGGTAAGGTCAATAGATTATACAAGGCTCTGATCTAAGACCAGAGTCCCTGAGTCTGGAAGGAATTCACTAGGCTCAAGCAATGTTAAAGTCAGGAGTGTAAAAATTTATTGTTAAGCTTTACAGTAGGCAGGGGTTCTTAGTGAACCTTCAAACTTAAAGAAGCTCCATAGGTATAGTTTTAAGGAGTCAAGACAGTAAATCAGGTGTCAATTTTGCTAACTAGGTAAGTAATGGTGGTATTAGGGAGGAGTTAGGGAGTGGTCAGTGCTTAAAGGAACATGAACTTTTAATGTCTACTGTGCAGCTGTATTGCTCATAATTCACTGGGAAATAGGTTTTTGGCTTGAAATGTCACTAAGTCAGCTAGTGGTCAGAGCTGTCTGAGAAGTGCCTAGTCTGCCACCCATTAGTGTCATTTTTGACAAGATGGATATTGGGAACCGAGGATAATTTAGACTCAGTATGTGTATAATTGGCTAAGGAGTTAACCTATAGATAGTGCATTGAAGGATTCATGGATGCAGCTGGCCACTGTACTAGGGGGAGATAACATTTACCTATGCTAAAATGTTTATAGATGGTTTAGTGAAGGATTCATAGGTGTAGCTTTTTATTGTTCCAAGCACAGATAAACAGTTCATGAGTTGTTGCTGGGCAGAGTGCTGGCAGGGGGAAGGGGCAGAGTTAATGCACTGAGGCTGGTGAGGGGGAAATGTGATTTTACAGACTGGTTTTACAAATTGATTTTACCAACTGATGTTATAGACTGATGTTATAAACATAGATTCCAAGCACCCCATCAGAACCTTTGACCTGGAGGCCACTTGTTGCCTTCTAGGTCCTTGGGTACAGCTTTTTGAGTAAGTCCAAGTTTTATAGAACAAATACTTTTATTAAGGGTATTTGTTCTGTGAAGTTTGGATTCAGTCAAAAGGCCACATTTGAGTAGCTAGAGGGCCACACCACTGGTTCCCCACTCCTGCTAGTTTACATGCCCCAATTCTCTCTTCTCTCTACTTTATCCAGTGGGAGAGGAGGCAGTGGAGGACAATGGAGGAAAGTACAGGAGAAGAGGGGAAAGAACAGGAGTGCAGAGACACATCAAGTGAGCTGGAGAGGAAAATCAGATGTAGACTGTCACCCAGAAATCAAGTCAAAATTATTGCAGTGGGTTGAGGGAGGAGTCAAGAGATTAGAAACAATCCTACTTTCATATTACTAATTTCCCAGAATATGTGATTTAAGATGTTGAGTTTGTAATATAGGCACTAGCTAACATCCATGAAATCAAAATAGATATTCCCAAGCAGAAGGAAACCCTGAATGCAGTTTTCTACATTAAGCACTATCCTGGGACATGGAGAATTTTCTTTTGACAATTTTGCAGACAGATGAAACTATGAATTTTGTAGGAAATGCAGTGGTCATTTTTCAGCTTTGGACATGTGTCCAACCCAAATTCTTACCCTTGCTTTTCTTTGTTTGGGGACACAGAATTTTGGAATAAAGATTCCAACACCAGGCACTGCTGGACTTTGCCTTTCCTTGTGCCTGTGTGGAAAACTAATGTTCTTTTTCCACAGTTTATGTGTTAGCTCCACTAAAGTCACACCTGATTGAATTAGTGCTATTAAAGTTGCGTTTGGCAGCAGAGATCCCTGGATAGATGATACCATATCTTCATCTCTGTCAGGAAAAGGACAAAATCTGGACAGATTTCTGTGTTCAACTGAGATTAATTAAAAGATATTCTATTTGGATGAATGAGGTCCTGCCAAGTGGGGAGGGAGAAGGACAAGGAACTGGGAGGGAGGCAGTAGGGATGGAGTCATGCAAATTTCCAGGTTTCTGTCTAGCAACTTTTTTTATTTTTTTCTAGAGGAAAGATCCCATCTCTACTGTGTGCTACAAATGCTCCTTCTCTTTTAGGAGCTCTCACTGGAAGGGAAGTAAATGGTAGTTCTCTATTTTGGAATCTTTAAAAATATTCCTGATTGAGCGAGAAAAGCAGGAAAAGTGGAAGGGAGGGAGAGGAGGCCTCATCCCATGCTAGCTTTGGGCCTGATAGTGACAGAAGCATGCTCTTCACATCCTTGACTCAATTCTAAAATACTTTTCCTTCACTGGAAACAATGGACTCATAATGGACAAAGGTGCCCTGCTTGATCATGGCAGAATTTCAGATGGACCTTCAGCCTCCTCTTCTAGGCCTCAGACTCTGAAGCCTCCCTTGGAGGTCTAGGGAACAGGCTAATATTCCCTCAAGGCCTTTTGTTCTGTACTTCACAAGTTGTAGTCTTGGGCACACATGAGATGGCTGAGCAGGAAGGCATTTTTGTTTTTGTTTTTTTGCATTTTTTACTTGTTTTTTTGGAGAGGGGAAGGCAAGGCAATTGGGGTTAAGTGACTTTCCCAAGATCACACAAGTATGTCAAGTGTCTGAGGTCACATTTGAACACAGGTCCTCCTGACTCCAGGGCTGGTGCTCAATTCACTGAGCCACCTAGCTTCCCCCATGGTAGTTGTTTTCCTTCTAGTGTAAATATTTACAATGTGTCATCTTGCAAATGCATTTGAAGCTATCCTTTTGGGGAGGAAGAAAAAATCATTACTAGCCTCTGCCTGGCATCTGCATTACAAGAAACAGCTAAGTGGGACAATGGAGAGACTTGCGATAAATATTTGGGAGACAGAGTTCTTGTGTAATTAATAATCAACTTGTTAATTATGGCTAGCAAATAATTAATAGGTTGAGATCAGTGACTCTCCTGGAAGCCCAGCCCTCCTTCCCCCCCCAACCTGTGAGTATCCAATATTTAACCTTGGGAGACTGGATATTCCTGACAGGTGGAAAGCAACTCTGACTGGTTAACAATAAATGAGAGAATGACTATTATAATGAGAGGTAGATTTATTCTAATGAGGGGATGGGGGACCTGACTTATCATTCCACTCTTAGACAAAAAGATTAATCTATACCCAGATCATAGGAACTCCTGAGAATCTAAAAGAAGGGATCTACCTCTATCCAGAATAATTATGGAGTTAACAGTGAGCCAGAGTATACCTATATTAGATTCTCTTTACCCTTTAATCAGAACAAAGCTTCCTAGTTGTGTGGGGTCTTGCCCAAAATTGAGTAGATCATAGGTTTAGAGATGGAAGGGACTTAGAGGCCATCAAATCCAAAAGTCCGACCTCCTCATTGTACTGATGTGGAAAGAAGAGAAATGAAGTTTTATTAACTTTTAGTTCCATATTCCCTCCTCCCCCCATCCCCCAGCCATTGAGAAGGCACAAAGTATGAGGAAGTGACTTTCCTATGGTTACACAGGGAATGAGTGGAAGATCTAGGATTTAAACCAAGGTGCTCTAATCCCAAATCTACCACCTTGTGAGGTATACCCTTTTTGAACTCTGATAGCACTGATTACCTCCTTTTGTGCCCCTTGGTTCCTAGCTCAACAGCTAGAAGGGATCTCAGAGGCCATCTATTTCAATGCCTTTATTTCATGAATAAAGACATTAAGACAAAAGTAAGTAAAGTGCCTTGTTCAAGTTCATGTGAGGAGTAAATATCAATAGGATATTCTGAAGGATCTCTGACTCCAAATTCAGGTCTCTTTTGACTATACCAAACTGGCCTGAACTTACCACATTTTATCTTGTATTACATTTATCTGTGAACATGCCTTGTATGTTACTGTGATCTCCTGGATGATAAACACTGTCTTACTCATTTTTGCATATAGATCAGCAATTAGCACTCTTCCCTCCAAACAACAGAGTACTGCAAAATACTAAGTTAATGGGTGATCACAAAATATTTTATGGTAAATTCTCAAAGCATACTTTATATCTTTACCACCACTGTCGGCCCCTTCCCAATCTTCCCTGGTATGAAATAAAGGAAATAGGTTTCAAACCTGTGAATTTCAATTTCACCAAATTAAAAAAAAAAATAAAGTTAGCCTGGAAACCCGAGGAGAGGAAGATGGGGACAATTCAGAACACATTATCTTATGCTCCAGGCCTGTTCTTCCTTGGGCTTCACTATTTCCACTTAATAACAGCACCCAGTTCTCTGTCAACTGATAGACATCTTTGCCTCTTAATTCCTTCCTCACACCCGCACCTGCAATCATTTGCTGTTTGGTCCATTTTTTCTATCATAATCTCTCACATCAATCCCTTTGTTTCCCAAAATGCTTCTTGTCCTAAGTCATCATCTCTTGCTGTGTCTATTGGAACAGCTTCCCTGGTGGTTTCTTTTCATCCAGCGACTTCTCTCTCCAAACCTTCCTTTAGGAGCTGTCAGAATAATTTTAGTGCATGTGTCTGGCCATGCCACACTGAAGCTTCAAAACCTTTAATGTTTCTCACTGTCCTTAGGAGAAAAGGAGAACTTCTTAGCCTGGAGTTTAAGGCCTCATAGAGTTTGGCTCCACACTACACTTATGGCCTTTTATGTCATATTACTGCCTCTTGTGTCCTCTATATTCCAAACCATGCAACTAGCTGTTCTCCAATCTCATCCTGTCATCTCCCATCTCTGAATTTTTACGCATGCTATGCCCCTTGCCTAAACTTATTCCTTCCTCATTTTAAATGACCTTTTAAAATTCTTCTGCTCCTTCAAAGTCAAGCTTAGGTCTCACTTCCTTCATAAAGTCTTGAGTGATCTCCCTCCCAAAAAAAACAAAAGAAATAAAAATGAAAAACAAAAGAAAGTGAGCTTACCTGCTCAAATATTCATAGAGAACTCCCTGGATTATTCCTTTCTCCTATTACATTCTTCCTTGTATCATACTTATTTATGTGTCCTCATTTTCCTTGGGGGCAAAGGGACTGTTTTATTTTTCACCTCTGCATCTCTAGCACTGAGCACAGGGCCTAACACATAGGTAAGTATTTAACACATTATTTGTTGATGTTGTTCTTGCTCATAGTTGAAATGAAGTGGGATGAAAGAGGTTACTTTTGGGGAGAACAGATGAGAGAGAGAGAGAGAGAGACAGAGAGAGACAGAGAGACAGAGACAGAGAGAGAGACAGACAGAGACAGAGACAGAGAGACAGAGAGACAGAGAGAGACAGAGAGAGGAAAATTCAGGGGAGTGGGAAGAGAAACTCCTGAAGTAAGATTTTATTTAACTCCCAGGAAAGATCCTTTATATGCAAAAGACCTGGCAGTGATGGCTCCATTTCTGACCATGACAGGCTTTGTGGGTTCAAAGTATGTGTCTCAGTATCAGGCCTCTAGCAGCAGATAAAGAACTGAGCCTGGAATCTATAGGATTGAGTTCAAATCCAGCCTCAAACACTTACCAGATGTGTGACCCTTGGTAAATTATTTAATCTTTGATTGCCTCAGCTTCTTCTTCCGAAAAAATTGGGATAATAATAGTGCCTAAGTTGTGAGAATCAAATGAGAATATTTTTCAAGCTTTTAGCCTAGTACCTAGCACATTGTTGGTGCCTAGTCAATGCTTATTCCTTTTATTCCCTTTGCTAGTTCTTGACATGAGAGATCACATAGAGCTCCAGGGTCAGTGTCTATATCCAAACACTAGGATGTTCTCTTTTCTTATCTCCAGCAATAAAATGTCAACTGTGATTATGTATTTTCTTTATAGGAAAAATATAGAGACAGTTCCTGACGGTGACATGAAAGAAGAGGAACACCGCAATTCCCTAGAGGAGCATCCAGGGTCCACATGGGGTAATGAGAGACTTAGCTGTGATAGGCCTTCATCCTAAGCTATTGCAACAGACTGCTAACCCTTATTTATTCTTATCATCCTCACACTTCCAGAGTAATCTTCCTCATTCCCAACTCTGATACTGTCACTGTCTTGCTACTCTTACTACTGAATAAAATTCAGAATCCTTATCCTTACACAAAAGGTCTTCAGGAATCTGTCCTTATCATGCCTTTTCAGCATGATTTCTTTTTCTTTTTCTTTTTTTTTTAAACAAATGCTTTATTAACTTCTGTTTTACATCATTCATTTCCGCCAGATTTTGAGTTACAATCATTTTCCCTCCATTATTCCCCTACCCAACCTCCCAGAATAGTAGTCCCACAAGATATCGCTTCCTCCAATCTGCTCTCTTCCATACCTTCTGCCATACCCCCATCGACTTTTACATTAGAGGAAAGTGAATCTTTGTGTCCCAATGCCTGTACATCTTATCTCCCTATTACAAGCAAGAGAGTATTAATAATAGTATTTATATATATTTGAAACATTTAATGTTATGACCTCACATTTCAGATGCATTTCCTTCCTCCCTTGTCACCCATTCCTTCTTGGGAGATAAGTAATTCAGTATATGTTGTACATGTCTAGCTATGCAAAACATTATCATAGTAGATATATTGTACAAGGCTGCTTATAATTCCCTCCCACTCATCCCACCCCCACCTGGTCCATTCCCTACATGATCCTGTCCCTCTTCTATAGTGGGTACTTCCAACCTCCCCTCACCCCAAGGATGCCCTCCCATCCATCATCCCTCCTCTCATCCCCCTTCCCCCTATCCTGCTGCAGGTTGAGATATCCCATTTAGTATGTATGTCATTTTCTCCCTGAACCAAATTCAATGTGAATGTGGTTTTGCCTTTTTAGCCTTCCTTATTCTCCCCCTCCTTTGCAACCACTTCCCCTTGCTTCTTCTACATGGGATAGTTTACCCTACCCTGTCTCTCCCCATCTCCTCTTGCCACTTTCCTCTCTCACCTCATAATTTCATCCCTTGAGTATTCTCCCTTCCCAACAAAATCAACTTATTCCCTCTATCCATATATAACTGTAACCATATACACACACATTCACATATGTATCCATATGACCACACCCCCTTCTTCCATTATTTTCATAGTGAGAAAGATATCATCAGTCACCGTTATTGCTTTTCCATATAGGAATGTAAATAGTTCAACTTTGATAAGTTCCTTTTGATTTCTTTTCCCTGATTACCTTCTCAGGCATCTCTTCCTTCTTGTGTCTGGATGTCAAATTTTCTATTCAACTCTTGTTTTTTCCTCAAGAATGCTTGAAAGTCCTCTATTCCACTGAATGACCATATTTTCCCCTGAAACAAAATACTCAGTTTTGCTGGGTAGGTGACCCTTGGGTTCATTCCCAGTTCTTTTGCCCTCTGGAATATCATATTCCATGCCCTTCGATCCCTCAGTGTAGAAGCTGCCAGGTCCTGGGCTATTCTGATTGTGTTTCCACAATATTGAAATTGTTTCTTCCTGGCTGCTTGTAGTATTTTCTCCTTGATCTGGGGATTCTGGAACCTGGCTATAATATTCCTGGGAGTTTTCTTTTTGGGATCTTTTTCAGGAGGTGATCGGTGGATTCTTTCAACCTCTATTTTGCCCTCTGGATCTAAAACATCAGGGCAGTTTTCCTTGAGAATTTCTTGAAGGGTGATTTCTAGGTTCTTTCTTTGATCATGGCTTTCAGGTAGTCCAATAATTTTTAAATTGTCTCTCCTGGATCTATTTTCCAGGTCAGTGGTTTTTCCCATGAGATATTTCACATTGCCTTCTATTCTTTCATTTGTTTGGATCTGCTTAACAGCATCTTGATTTCTCATAAAGTCACTAGCTTCCATTTGCTCCAGTCTAACTCTGAAGGAATGAGTCTCCTCAGTGAACTTTTGAGATTCTTTTTCCATCTGGCAAATTCGACTTTTTAAGGCATTCTTCTCCTCATTGCCCTTTTGGGCCTCCTTAGCCATTTGAGTTAGTCTATTTTTTAAGGTGTTGTTTTCCTCAGTCAGGCTGTTGACCCTCATTTCATACTTTTCCTGCATCCTTCTCATTTCTCTTTCTAATTTTTCCTCCACTTCTCTTATTTGATTTTTAAAGTCCTTCTTAAGGTCCTCTATGGCCTGCAACCCACTCATGTTTTCCCCTGGGGCTTTTGGAGCAGGACTTCTGACCTCACAGTCCTTTTCCCGCTCTATGCCCCCAAAATAGGAGTCTAGGGTTGCATTTTTCTGTTTCTTTTGCCTTGGCATGTTGCCACTTAATTGCTTGACTTTTGGGCTTGTTGCCACACTATGGCTTTAAGGCCAGATAGAGGAATTTTCGTCCCGAACGTGTGGGGGGCAACTTCCGTTTCTGGCAAGCTGTAAACCCACCCACAACTTCCACCCTAGATCACAATCCAGATCCAGGGAGGTTAAAGCAAGAGCGATTACCCCCCAAGACTGATCGCTGGATCTCCCCACGATTTGTAGGCTGGGAGCCGGATCTGCCTCTGAAAACTACAAAATGGCGTGTCTCCTCAGCAGCTTCTAGCCCCCAGGGGAGGGAGCTGACGCATTCCCCAAATACAGGTCCCAAAGTCCATAGGACACTAACCTCTTACTTTGTCCTAGGCATGTCTATGTTGATAATTCTGGAGTCGCCAGGGTTCCTGGTGTTCTGGGGTTCCTCCAACCGGCTCAGCATGATTTCTTAATGCTTTGTTACATAAACTTTCTGCTTCAGAAAATTTCTGTATTCATTATTTATAGGGTAATAGTTCTGTTGGCACAGTGGTAGAACATTGGGCCTGAGTTCAAATTCAGCCTGAGATTTACTAGCTACATGACCGTGGACAAGTCACTTAACTTCTGTTTGTTTCTTCAAGTGTAAAACAGGGATATTAATAGCACCTACCTCCCAGGGTTTTTGTGAGGATCAAATGAGACAATATTTGTAAAGATCTTAGAAAAGTGCCCTGCACAAAAATAGGTGTTTAATAAATACTTTTATTTCCTTTCTCCTTGAAAGCAGGTGCTGTCTTGCCTTTCTTTGTATCCCTCACACTTAGCACAGTGCTTGACACATAGCTGGGACTTAACAAAAGCTAGTTTACTGATAGTTGCAAAGTCTTGTTGATTTCACCTTTACAATATCTCTCTTATGTTTTTCCTTCTCTTCAGTCACATGGCTGCTATCCTACTTTAAGCTCCCATCATCTGAACTTAATGAGTCACCTTAATAAATGCTAGTTGATTGGCTGTCATCTTTTTACAGAAAATACCCAAGTTTACCTTTCTGTTCTTGAACTGACTCCTAAGCTTCAGATTTCCATTTCTAACTCTTTATAAATATATTTATCTTAACAATCTACCAGCTTCTCAAGATCAACATGTTTTACATCAATAAATGGTAAAGTGGATGGAGGATTGGACCTGTGCCAGAAGGAACTTAGCTTAAATCCTGTCTCAGATAGGTACTAGCTATGTGACTCTGGGCAAGTCACTAAACTTCTGTCTGCCTCAGTTGCCTCATCTGTAAAGTGGGGATAATAATAGCACCTATCTCCCAGTGTTGTAAGAATAAAATGAGATAATATTTGTAAAACACTTTGCAAATTTTAATGCCATATTCAATTTCAATTATTGTTATTACCTACCTCATATCAGCATATCTTTCTCCATAAACCTACTCCTTTCCTGATGTCCTTTTTCTGTCAGTGGTACAAAATTTACCACTTTTCTTAGTTGCTCATTTTTATAAATACAAAATGATCTTTGATTATTCCCTATCTGTGGCCCAACACATAGAATCAGTTAAAAAGATCCAAAATCTTAATTCTTTTTAAATAGTATCTCATAGTTATTTCCTCTGACATGACTTTATTCCAGGTCCTCATTACATTCCATATCCTGCTACTAGATTAATGTTCCTAATGTATAGAAGTGACCAAATCGCTCCATTCTTCAGAATTTTTAATGGCTCCACACTCTTTACCTTGGTATTCAAGGCCCATGTCTATCTCACCTCTCCAGTCTCATCTCACACTACTTCATATTATGTCTTGTTTGCTTTAGAAAAAATGAACTGTTTGGCATCCTCTTAATCTGGTTTCTATTCTCTCAATTCCATGCACCTCTGCTTGAAAAGTCCTTCTTATTTATCCTATTGTCATCACCTTACCCATCCTCCAAGCCTACTTCAGATGTCTCCTAACACTTTGGACTTCTCTTAGCACTTGCTATAGTTGAATTTTTGCTTCATTTATCTTTATGTGTATAATCGTCCGTACTAGTTAATAAGCTCCTCAAGAGCAGGGATTATTTCTCATTTATATTTGTTTCCTTTCTTGCACCTACTCCAGTACTTATTACAGTGCATATAGTAGGCAGTTAGCCACAGATACTTGTATGAATGAAGATGGTAAGACTGTGGAGAAATAAAAATCCCTCCCAAACAGGGAGTGAACTGAAGTCCTCCAGCAGAAAAAAATTAGTCCATGAAACTGACAGGCAGAAACCAACAGGTATTTTGCATGTGGAAGGGATCAGGAAGGGTACATAGCAAGATAAAAGGAATTATTTTGGTAGGGAAATCTATCAACATCAGAATCATTATCTCTCTAAAAAGGGAAATCTATGAGGATATTAAGTAAAACACTGTCCTATTATTTCTTTGGGATGGCATATTATAGGGAGAGAGTAGAAATTGTAGCAAAGCTTGTTTCATGATTATATGTGGATCCCAGATCTCCTGATTTTTTCAAGAGAGGGCAATATAGGATCCTTTGATCCTATGATCTCCCCTTTCTCCTACCACACCTCTCACTGGTCCCTCTTTTCCCCTCTATTTCAATATGCAAATATTTCCAGTGGTCTTGGCAATTAGAAGTAATCTTCCCAAGTAATCTTACCCTTACCCCAGTTTGCCCTGTTTCAACTCATCTGTTTCATTCTCCAGCGTCTCTAGGGAATCTTCAAAATTCTAGGAAATTCTAAGGAATGTGGGTCACTGTGGGTGACTTAAGACTGCGGATGACATATCATTATACTCAAATGCATATCATTGTATTGTCTTTGGTGATTAGAATAGTTCTGAATTAGCCCTGAAAAGAGGGTGGATTATCCTGATTTATTGTACAAAAGAGGGAAAGATTCCAGTCTTGGAATCCTATACATATATAAGCCTTTCAAAGATCATGGCCACTACTCCATTCCATTGTAAGTAGGATTTAGATTTAACTATTTAGGACAGATGGCTTGTATTATATCCAGTTTTAAATAATCTATGAACAAAGGCCCTTTCTCTGTAAATAAGCATATTCTTTTTTTTTTTCTAAATGCTTTATTAACTTCTGGCTTACATCATTCATTTCCGCCAGATTTTGCATTATAATTTTTCCCCATTTTTCCCCTACCCACCACCCCAGAATAGCAGTCCCACAGGATATCCCCTCATCCAATCTGTTGTCTCACATATCTTCTCCCATACCTCCTTCAACTTTTCCATTAGGGCAAGGTGAATCTCTGTGCCCCAATGCCTGTACATCTTATCTCTCAATTACATACAAAATAGTATTAATAATAGTATTTATACATATTTGAAACATTTAATTGTAAAACTTCAAATTCCAGATCCATTCCCTTCCTCCCTTGTCACCCATTCCCTCTGGGAAGATAAGCAATTGAGCATATGTTGTACATGTATAGCTATGCAAAACATTACCACAGTAGATATATTGTAAAAGATTGGCTATATTTCCCTCCCACCCATCCCATTCCCCACCTGGTCCATTCCCTACTTTGATCCTGTCTCTCTTCAAAAGTGGGTGCCTCCAACCTCCACTCCTGCCAGCATGCCCTCCCCTCCATCATCTCCCCTCTCATCCCATTTCCCCCTGCTCTCCTTCAGGGTGAGATATCCCATTTAGTATGTATGTCATTCTGTCCCTGAGCCAAATTCAATGAGAATATGGTTTTGCCTTTTTGCCTTCCTGTTCTTCCCCTCCCCTGCAACCACTTCCCCTTGCCTCTTCTACATGAGGTAGTTTACCCCCCCCCAAGTCTCTCCCCATCTCCTCTCACCACATTCCTCTCTCACCTCTTAACTTCACCCCTTAAGTATCATCCCTTCCCATCAAATTCGACCTGTGCCCTCTATTCATGTATACCTGTAAACATATATACACACATTCACATATGTATTCATATGCCCATATAAACTTCTTCAACTATTTTCATACTGAGAAAAGTTTCATCAGTTACAGTTATTGTTTTTCTGTGTAGGAATGTAAACAGTTCAACTTTGATAAGTCTCTTTGGATTTCTTTTCCCTGTTTACCTTCTCAAGCATCTCTTGCTTCTTGTGTCTGAATGTCAAATTTTCTATTCAACTCTGGTTTTTTCCTCAAGAATGCTTGAAAGTCTTGTATTCCACTGAATGACCATATTTTCCCCTGAAACAAAATACTCAGTTTTGCTGGGTAGATGATTCCTGGTTTAATCCTTTGCCATCCAGAATATCATATTCCATGCCCTTCAATCCCTCAGTGTAGAAGCTGCCAGGTCCTGTGCTATTCTGATTGTGTTTCCACAATATTGAAATTGTTTCTTCCTGGCTGCTTGGAGTATTTTGTCCTTGATCTGGGAATTCTGGAACCTGGCTATCATATTCCTAGGAGTTTCCTTTTTGGGATCTTTTGCCGGAGGTGATTGATGGATTCGTTCAACCTCTATTGCACCCTCTGTGTCGAAAACATCAGGGCAATTTTCCTTGAGAATTTCTTGAAGGGGGATTTCTAGGTTCTTTCTTTGATCATGGCTTTCAGGTAGTCCAATAATTTTTAAATTATCTCTCCTGGATCTCTTTTCCAGGTCAGTGGATTTTCCCATGAGATATTTCACATTGCCTTCTATTCTTATAGTTGCTTGGATCTGTTTAATAGTATCCTGATTTCTCAAAAAGTCACTAGCTTCCATTTGCTCCAGTCTAATTCTGAAGGAATGAATCTCCTCAGTGAGCTTTTGAGATTCTTTTTCCATCTGGGAAATTTGACTTTTTAAGGCATTATTCTCCTCATTGCCCTTTTGAGCCTCTTTTGCCATTTGAGTTAGTCTATTTTTTAAGGTGTTATTTTCCTCAGGCTATTGACTCTCATTTCATACTTTTCCTGCATCCTTCTCATTTCTCTTCCTGATTTTTCCTCCACTTCTTTTATTTGGTTTTTAAAATCCTTCTTAAGGTCCTCTATGGTCTATAACCAGCTTGTATTTTCTTTTGAGGCTTTTGGTACAGGAGTTCTGACCTCCTAGTCCTCCTCCTGTTCCATCCTTCCATCCTCTTTGCCCCCAAAATAGGAGTCTAATGTTGAATTTTTCTGTTCATTTTGTTTCCTTTGCCTAGGCATATTGCCATTTAATTACTTGACTTTTGGGCTTGTTGCCACAGTAGGACACTGCCATTAGACAGGGGAGCTTCCGTCCCAAACACTGGGGTCTTCTCAACTTCCAGAGGTATTAGTTGGGTGCCCTCTCTGAAGCTCCCACACACTCTGGCAAGCTTGTCACACACCCCAGGACCTCCACCCCAGACTTCAATCCAGATCCAAGAAGGTTAAAGCAAGAGCATAAATCAGCATAATTTATAATAATAAAATAATTTATAATAATAATTATATATTATATATAATATATGTATACTATATATATAATATATATTATATATATATAATAATTATAATAACAAAAGGAAATATTGACCAAAGTTTGTTCTTTGTTTAGAGGTAGCTAGGTCTAACAGTGGGTAGTGTGCTGGGTCTACAGTCAAGAAGACTTAGCTTCCTTAATTCAATTCTGGCCTCAGATACTTCATAGGTGTGTGACCCTGGGTAAGTCACTTAACCACATCTATAAAATGAGCTGGAGAAGGAAATGACAAATCATGCTAGTGTCTTTGTCAAGAAAACCCCAAATGGGGTCAACAAGAGTTGAAAAGCACTGAAAAAACACAAGTTCTTTGTTTCTTATTTTATGATTATTGTGTTACTTTTTAAAAATTCATATCTTGAATGGAAAGAGTAGTACAAATACATTCATCAGGATAGTCCTGCTTATCTCTTCATTTTTAGGGCTACTTGAAAACTACTCTAATCAAAGACAGTACTACAATATGCATTTGGTTGTAAAGATGAATTGGCCATTGTCTTAAGTCACCTACAGTAACCCAAATTCCTTAGGAATTTGCTGGTGATATAAATGACCAGATGAAATACAATCAGTGCAACCATATTTACAGCTTTTCATGCCTCTCTAAATCTGATTCTCCAAATTTAAAGGAAAGCTTAGAGGAAAAAATCATACAAATATTTAAAGTCATCCTCTGTATAGTAACATGGATACAGAAAAAGAAAATGTTCTTTTTTATAAGTAGAGCAATGTTACTGGTGGCTACTTTACAGTAAGGCTTGGGTACAATGTTATAAAAGAATGGGAATGACAGAGATCTCACCCAGTAACTCTTACTTTCACATTGTTTCTCCTAGTCTGCATCTTTTTTTTTTGGTACTGTTTTCAAGTTCTCCCTTGTCATGAAGGATACTGGCCATGATCATCATTATTTCATGGAGATGAGTATAAACTCTGGCACAAAGTAAATACATAGGAGGCAAGACTTCTCTTTTATGCTCCAGAATCCTCAACTAGGATTAAGGCATAAAATTCACGTAGTCATGATATCACCATTTGCTCACATTACTTGCAAGTGCACTTTATGCCTCTAATGAGTTTTCTATACTGAACAAAGGTGGTAGAAAGGTAGCAAACTATTATGTTTTTATGTGAATCTGAGAAAATCAGCTATCTTTTTTTCCTTTACTGAATTTGTTTGCATATTTAACATTTATTTGCAGGAGAAGTAGCACCACAAACAAAGCCAGAAGTGACTTCTTCACTATCCCCTTTTGACCATTTAAAAGATGAACACTTAGATATGGAGAGGTGCCAAAATAACTTCCTGGGACCAAATGGACTAGTAAAGCTGGACTTGATAGACAAGGCTAGAAATATATACAGGTGAGAACCAATGGTCTCTTCATTTCCTTCTGTCCCAAGGGGTGTCATGCATTGGTGTATGTGATTTACAGAAAGAGGATGTAATAGCCCTCTCTCAATCTAGATGAAGCTCCCTTTTTCTTTTCTTCCCTCTGTTCCCCTCCATTCTCTTCTTCTTTCCTTCTTTCATCTCCTCTTTCCTTTCCTAAATAAATATTTAGCAATGTTTCATGTCAGTGATATTCCTGCTTACTGATGGGGTCAAGGGGTCAAGGAGTTCAGCGTGTCCAAGAACCCCAATAACCAGAGTCCCTAGAAAGCAGTCTGGAATGAGTTCATGGATTCAAGCATTCTCCAAGTCACAGTGGCAAAGATTTATTGCTATGCTTTACAGCAGGCAGGAGTTGTTAGGGAACCTGCAATCTTAAAGGGGTATAGTTAAAGTTTTTATAGGATGATCATATAGTGGAACCTGTGCCAAATATGCTAATGAGGTGAGTCAGGGTGGGATTAGGGAGGTGTTAAGGAGTGGTCAGCGCTTGAAGGAACATGCACTTTTACTGTGTAGGCACATTGGCCAGCATTCACTGGTAAATAACTCGGGTGGTGGTCTGGGGGGCTGCATGGAGGTGCCGCTTTAGGCTTCAAACTTCACTAAGTCAGCTAGCAGTCAGGGCTGCAGCCATCAATGTCATGTTTGACAAGATAAATGTTGGGAATAAACTTGTATTCCAAGCTAACAAGGGATACTGGATGTGTATAATGAGCTATTGAGTATACATATGACTGAGTCTAGGATATATATAAATATATATATGATAGGTATAACCCAGTACACAAGCTGCTTCAGCCAGTACACAGCTGATTCAAACTACTAAATTCTATAGCTACAGCTGGCCACTGTAACAGGAAGAGAGATAAGTATTTTGCTAGGGCATGCTGCCCTTGAGCTAGAGAGAAACTGCCTGAGACAGTGTTTTGAGAATAGGGTATTTGAGGCTAGAGAGAAGTTCAATTTTACAAAGAGGGCTTGTAACACAGGCACCCAAGCACCCCATCACTTACCATAAATAGTTAATGATGTTTCATTGTCAGATTTGTCTCAGCCTTTTTTGCTGTCTCATTGTTATGCAAATTTGAGAAGCATTCTCTCCCCAGTCACTCCTTTTTGATAAGGGATAAAGGAGGTAATTAATGTGTCTAGAAACTGTACTGCATATGACCTATGTGCAAACTGAGAATCATTTGGAGATTCTTCTCTTCTACTGTGACAATCTCTCTTTGTGCTTTCCAGAGTTCATTTACCTATGGCTGGCTTCTATCATTGGCCTGACACTGGACTTGGTTTTTCTGTGAGAAGTGAGGTGACTGTTGAAATTGAATTTGGTACTTGGAATCAACATCTGGATTGGACTCAGAAGCAAAGATGGATGATTGCTGGCCCTTTATTTCATATCAGAGTTGATTCTGGGGTTGTGACTTCTGTACATCTCCCTCACTTTGTGTCCCTCCAAGGTAAAGAGATATGAGGTGAAAATCTTATTGTGATAGCAAGACACAACAACATGTGCAGCTACAAGCTTAATGAGCTGGTAAATGAATGTATATCTAATGGTTTAAAACTATATCTAGTTGAGAATATGTCTAGATTTTTTTGAGATAAACAAAACTGAGAGAGGTACCATCCAGACTGCAGAGTATAATACCTCACTATCTAACTTCACAGGCTGCTCTAAATATTTTTTTCTAATCATGGTGGAGATGGGAGTGGTGATGATTGAAGTGATTATAATGAAGATGATGAAGAAGAAGAAGACAGTGAATGTAGTAATGATGGAATATGGGGTGGTGGTCATGATCATGATTAGGATCATTATTGTGGTTTCATAGATAGCATGTGTATCCAAATAGATGATAATTACTTACTGTTTTAAGAATAGACAAAATTCTTTTATGAGATTTCTTTTTTTTTGACCTGTGTAATTGATTTATTGTTGTCATCATCATCATTATTCTGTCATATTTCCCTAGACTGAATCTAAGAAGATGATAATAGAAATAAGTATAATGTCTTTGACTTAGGTTAAAAAAATAACTGTTCAAGTATAGGATGAAGAAAATGTGGCCATATACAATTTCCTGTGAGAAAGATGTTGGACCTTAGTAGACTGAAAGCTCAGTATTAGTGGACTTCAAGGTAAACATCATTTCTTTGCAGCATTCAGCCCTGTGGACTATCCTCTTTTTTCTGGATAATCTCTTGTTGCTTAGCTTCTGTTACACGGTATTTTCAATATTGTCCTCATCTCTAAGACCATTTGTTAGTAAAATGGCTAGAGATTATGGTGAAGCTAAAAGCAATTATGTAGTTAACTCATTAGTTTGACAGAGTATGGTACTGAGATATTAGAATGTGAGTGATATTTCATTACGATAGCATGCAAGTCTGTTTCCAAAGCTTATATCCCATCATGCAAAGGCTCTATTTTGAAAGGTCATATGTAAAAGTTCTATTGTCAGAATAGGGATACTGCCTCTACTTTCCCTGATGTTGTGGAGCTTATGGTAGATATAGATCTACAGACTTACAGAACAAGTTTAGTAAATGATAAAGTTAGAGTTATAGCTCTCTCTATTAATATCACAGTGGACATGTCTCTATGGCAAATGGTGATTATTCTCTATGTAACTGCCACCTCTTCTTTTGCAATGTAAACTATCTTTTATGATTTATCCTCATAGATAAGATAAAGACCTCTTTCATTAAAACAAGAAGTGCAGTATCTCTGATAAAAAATAATAATTCCTTTTTGCAAAGCAATCATCAATATTAAAGCAAAATCCCTTGATGTTTCTTTGTAATGACTACAAATAATAATGAAAATAATAGTAACTCCCACACATTCCCACTGTGATGAAGCAAAGAGTCAAACCACATGGCTCCAAGGATCTGAATAAATGAAGAAGTGAAATCAAAATGAGTGACAAAAGAGATGAAAGTGATCCTCTCTTTTATTAAAGAACCACTAAAACACCAAATTATTAAAAGATATAGAAGCCTAGTACACAAGCAATAGAGAGGGCCTTGAAAACAGAAAGAATGGGTAAAACTGCAGAGAAATCAAAGTATATTTAAGAAATATAGAGTATAAAGGAAAATGAACCAGTGTTGCCTGACGAAAGATAAAATGCTGTGGGCTTTCCAGAGATCAAAGAAAAAGAGACCAAGAAAAAAAAAAAACAGAAAAATTTCTTCACGGTAAAAAAAAATGAGAAAATTCAAAAAATAATTAATTAGAAATGAATATAGGTGAGATATTAGTTTCACAATACTAAATTTCAAAACAACTGGCATGGAAGGAAAAACTGAATATATGATAGGAAATCTGTCCCAAAAAGTGAGAAAGAAAAAGATATTCAGGGTATAAAAATACAAAAGTAAAGGAAAACAGAAGAAGAAAAGTAAAAAGTAATAATGTTAAAGAAACACAAGTTTCCTATAAATCCAAAGTGACAGGATCATCAGAAGTAATTTAAGTATGATAGATGTCCCCAAAGGACACAAAAAGTCAAAAAAACCTGAGTGTTACCTGCAGGGAATAACTTCCCCAAACTGTCAAGAACTTTTGTATACAAAAAACAAAACCATGATTTAGAATATCCACAGATCATTTTAAAGAGCAAAGGGTGCGAAATGGGTATGGATAGAACTTGCATGTACTTTGAACTCCAAAATAATCTAGTAATCAAATTTGAAAATTTCAAAGACAAACAAAAATTTTTACAAGGAAACAGAGAACAGACCTTCAAACATGCAATTTGAATTAGACATGATTATTTCAAAATTCTGAGAACTGGAAGAGGGTGGAATAGTATATCCATTCAACCCAAAGTTACATGTCCTGCAAGTTGGAAACAAAGCTATTCCTGTCTTATGGTGGCTTGATGATTTAGAGAACTCCAGAAAAATAAAAAAGAGACTATCTGAGACATTATCTTCCATAAGTTATTATGATAAAATATAAACCCCTAAAATCAAAAGTGTTTCTATATAGTCATAACAATCCAGGAGGAAGTATGAGTAATGGAAGTTCTATTCAAAATATCTAGAAAATATATAAATTATGTTTCAGTCAATCTACCAAGGTATATTCAAAATTGTATACATACAATTACAAAACATAAGGACAACAAAGAATGACTTAACTATCTAGAGAAATGTGTGTGCTTATGAAGGAGCCAAGCCAACAAAAAAAATCATAGTTACCTAAGTTAATTTACAAATTTAGTATTACGTGAATAAAACCTGCAAGTGGGTTCTTCAATTTGTTCTTTTTCTAGCTTTCTCAATTGCATGCCTAATTTGTTGATTTCCTTTTTCTCTATTTTATTCATGTATGCACTCAGAGATATAAAACTTCCCCTACCTAAGAACTGTTTTATCTGCATCCCACAAGTTTTGGTATGTTGTCTCATTATTGTCATTCCTTTGAATGAAGTTACTGATTGTTTCTATAATTTATTTTTTGACCAACTCATTCTTGAGGATTAAATAAGTTTCCAATTAGTTTTTAGTCTATCTTTCCATGGCCCTTTATTGCATGTGATTTTTATTGCACCATGAACTGAGAAGGAACCATTTAATATTTCTGCCTTTCTGCACTGAATTGTGAGGTTTTTAAGCCCTAGTACATGGTTAATTTTTGTGTATGTGCCATGTACCAATGTGAAGAAGGTATATTCCTTTTTATCCCTATTCACTTTTCTCTAGAAGTCTGTTATATCTACCTTCTCTAAAATGCTATTTATCTCCTTAACTTCTTTCTTGGTTATTTTGAGGTTAGCTTTATCAAGTTCAGAGAGGAGGGGATTGAAGTCCCCTACTAAAATAGTTTTGCTATCTATTTCTTCCACTAACTGTCTTTTTTTTTAATTAAACAAATGCTTTATTAACTTCTGGTTTACATAATTCATTTCCACCAGATTTTGAGTAACCTGGCCATAATATTCCTGGGAGTTTTCTTTTTGGGATCTTTTTGAGGAGGTGAAAGGTGGATTGTTTCAACCTCTATTTTGCCCTCTGGATCTAAAACATCAGGGCAATTTTCCTTGAGAATTTCTTGAAGGGTGATTTCTAGGTTCTTTCTTTACTCAAGGCTTTCAGGTAGTCCAATAATTTTTAAATTGTCTCTCCTGGATCTATTTTCTAGGTCAGTGGTTTTTCCCATGAGATATTTCACATTGCCTTCTAATCTTTCATTTGTTTGGATCTGTTGAACAGCATCTTGATTTCTCGTAAAGTCACTAGCTTCCATTTGCTCCAGGCTAACTCTGAAGGAATGAATCTCCTCAGTGAGCTTTTGAGATTCTTTTTCCACCTGGCAAATTCGTCTTTTTAAGGCATTCTTCTCCTCATTGCCCTTTTGGGCCTCCTTTGCCATTTGAGTTAGTCTATATTTCAAGGTGTTGTTTTCCTCAGTCAGGCTGTTGACCCTCATTTCATACTTTTCCTGCATCATTCTCATTTCTCTTCCCAATTTTTCTTCCACTTCTCTTATTTGATTTTTAAAGTCCTTCTTAAGGTCCTCTATGGCCTGTAACCTGCTCATATTTTCCTTTGGGGCTTTTGGAGGAGGATTTCTGATCTCGTAGTCCTCCTCCTGTTCCATGCTTCAATCCTCTTTGCCCCCAAAATAGGACTCTAATGTTGATTTTTTCTGTTTATTTTGTTTCCTTTGCCTTGGCATTTTGCCACTTAATTACTTGACTTTTGGGTTTGTTGCCACAGTAGGACTCTGCCACCAGAAAGGGGAGCTTCAGTCCTGAACGTTGGGGTCTTCACAGCTTCCGTTTCTGGCAAGCTGGATACCCACCCCACAACCTCCACCCCAGATCACAATCCAGATCCAGGGAGGTTAAAGCAAGAACAATTACCCCCAAGACTGATCACTGGATCTCTCGCAGTTTGCAGGCCAGGAGCTGGAGCTCCCACTGGAAATTGCAAAATGGCTTGTCTCCTCAGAGGCTTCTAGCCCCCAGGGGGCTAGACCAAATACTGGTCCCAAAGTCCACAGGGCACTAACCTCTCACTTTGTCCTAGGCCTGTCTGTGTTGATAATTCTGGAATCACCACAGCTGCTGGTGTTTGGGGATCCCTCCAGCCAGCCACTGGCCCTGCAGCCCTGGGGCTAAAACCGCAACTCAGGCAGACCTGTGCTCGACTCCCTGCCCACTGCACGCTGTGCTGCTGGTGCTGCGCTGGTCCTTCCTGCAGGGCTGCTGGGCTGTCCTCAGCGGGAGGTTAGCTTCTCTGTGTCATTCTGTGGGTGCTGGGGCTCCAGAAGTTGTTCAGAGTCCCCTTTTACATAGTTTGGAGGTGATCTGTGGGGAGAGTACCTTGGAGATGCTGTTTCTACTCTGCCATCTTGGCTCCGCCCCCTCCACTAACTCTCTTAACTTCTCCAAGAATTTGGATGCTATACACTTGGTGCACATATGTTTAGTAATGATATTACCTCATTGTCTCTGGTGGCTTTTATCAGGGTATATAGCTTCCTTCCTTGTGTCTTTTAATTGGATCTATTTTTCCTTTTGCTTTGTCTGAGATTGGGCTTGCTACACCACTTTTTTTTTACTTTAGCTGAATTATAATATGTTCAATTCCAGCCTTTTTCCTTTACCCTGTATGTATCCCTGTTTCAAATGTGTTTTGTGTAAACAACTATTGTAGGATTATGATTTTTAATCTATAGTAGTAATCATAACAGTCGTAACTATATGTGTCTTTCTTTCCATCTTATTCCCTCACCTGTTTTTGATTTTATTTCTCCATTTTTCCTTCTCCTCCTCAAAAGAGTTTTGCTTTTGACCACTGTCTCCCTCAAAATTCCAGACCTATCAGTTCCCTTCCCTTTTCTTACCCTTTTCCCTTCCTCTTCCCTAACTTCTAATCACCCCCCCCCTTTTCTTTCCCCTTTCACCTCCTACTGTCTCTAGGGGCATATTAGATTTTTATACTTAATGGTATTCCCTCCTTGAACCAAATCCAGTGAGAGTAAATCTCAAACAATCCTCTTCTCCCTTTCTGTCCACTATAATAAATTTTTGTGAATCTTTACTTAGATTCCTATACCCAACTGAATATGTTATTCCCTCCTTGAAGCAAAACCAATGAGAATACAGCTCATACAATGCTAATCTGCCTCTCTTATTTCCCTCTACTATGTTTTTGTGCCTCTTCATGTCACATAATTTGCCCTTTTCTGCTTCCTCCTTTCCTCTTATCCAATTACAATCCATTCACACACCTTAATTAGGTGTTTTTTATAAACATATCAGTTAATTAATACCCATACTTTCTTTCTATTTATATCTGTTTTAAATGTCATGATAATTATACAATTCTCAAGATTAACAGGCATCATCCTGCCATATAGGGATGTAAATAGTTTGTTCTTATTGAATAATAAGGTTTTTAGTTTGTTTGTTTTTTGTTCCCTGTTTACCTTTTTATGTCTCTCTTAAGTCTTGTATTTGAAGATCAACTTTTCCATTCAACTCTGGCCTTTTCATCAGGAAGGTCTGGAACTCCCTTATTTCATTGAATGACAATATCCTGACAGATTATGTTCAATTTAGCTGGGTGGTTAATCCTTGGTTGACTTCCAAACTCCTTTGCCTATCATATTTCAATTCCTCTAATCTTTAAATGCAGAAGCTACAGGGTCCTGTATGATCCTGTCTGTAGTTCCATGATATCTGAATAACTTCTTTCTGGTTGCTTGTGGAATTTTCTCCTTGACCTTATAAATTCTAAACTTTTGCTACAATATTCCTTGGTTTCAGTTTGGCATCTCTTTTAGGAGCTGTTCTGTGGATTCTTTCAATGACTATTTTACCCTCTGGCTCTCAGACATCAGGGCAGTTTTCCTTCATGATTTCTTGGAAGATACTACCCAGGTTCTTTTTTCATCATGGCTTTCTGGTAGGCCAATAATTCTTATATTATCCCTCCTTGATCGATTTTCCAGATCAGTTGTTTCTCCAATAAGATATTACATATTTTCTTCTATTTTTTTCATTCTTTAGATTTTCTTTGACTGATTCTTAAAGCCTGATAGAGTCATTAGCTTCACTTTGTCTAATTCTAATTTTTAATGAATTATTTTCCTCAGTTTTTGTACGTCCTTTTCTATTTGTCCAATTTTTAATTTTAAGGAATTATTTTCTCCAGTTAGGTTTTGTAACTCCTTTTCTATTTGGCTAATTTTAATTTTTAATGTGTTGTTTTTTTCAGTGATTTTTTTTTATTTCCATTTTGTCAGTTGTATTTTTAGAATGATTTGTCAATTTTTCTTCTACCTCAGTAATTTGGGTTTTTAAATCCTTCTTGAGCTCATTCAAGAATGATTTTTGGCCTTAAGACTAGTTCACATTCCCTTTTAAGATTTCAGATGAGTATAGTGTCAATGCTGTCCTCTTCTGAACATGAATCTTGGTCTTCCCTTTCACCGTAATGAGATTCTAAAGGCTTTGTTTTTTCCAATTTTTTACCCCATTGTGATTGTCTATTTCGTGTCTTTTAAAGTGGGTCTCTGCTTCTAGGGAAGAAAGAGCTCTGACCCATGCTTCTTGTCCTGGAAACAAGGGGCCTAGTTATTGGCTTTGTGTGCTGTGGCCTCTGGTTCTGTCATTTAGAAGCTATATTATGCTGCAGCTCACTGAACTGGAACTGGCTGATGAGTTCTGATACTGAGGCAGAGGCCAGCAGTTTCTGTGTTTCCCCAGTGTTACACTGAAGGTGTGAGTTGTGGGGGAAGGGAGGTCTGGCCATTTCAGCATTCTGCCTCCCTGCCCCTGGGCTAGTGCTCAGGTGGGCTAGGCCACTGGTGACCAACACTGTGCTGTTGTCTGCCAATTCCCCTTGTGTGAAGATGAACCTGGGGTTCTGGTGTTTGTGCTTGTTGGGTCTACCTTCTTGGAATTCAGGATCTCCCACTGGGATAGCTCCCATCCTGCACTGGTTCCCTACAGCCATAGAATAGTGACAGCTTCACCATTCCTGTAGATTTCCCAAGCTTCCTGCCTATTCCACTACTTCAGGTTTTTGCCCCTAAGACAATATTCTCTGTGTTTTTCAATGTCAACAAAGGGAGGGTGAGAGCACCTATGGTTGATTCCACCATCGTGGTTCCTAGAAATTCAGGTAGGTAATTTTTAAATATCTAGAATATGGGCTGATAGTCCTAGGAGCTGCTGCTGCCACTGACACAGGCCCTGAGTCTGTCTCTTATCTGGCTCTGACAGATCCCTATCCTGAAGTGAGAGGATTGGGAATCACCCCTGTGGTGGGTGAATCAGTTCACTCATGCTCGCTTTGGCTCTGCTATGGTTAGTTCTCTGCTGTAGCCTGTACACTCTGTGCGCTGCAGTCTGTGCTACCTCACCAGGCACAACAAATTCAACCTAGAGATTTTCCATGTTTTCCTGGGCTGGAAAACTACAATAATCTGTCTCCTAATGGATTCTGCCACTCTAAAATGTATTCAAATTCACTTTTTAGAGGTAACAGAAGCAATTTATGGCTGAGCTCAGGTAAGTTTCTGCTTTCACTCTGCCATCTTGGCTCTGCCCTCCCCTTGCCCAAGTGAATTCTTCATAGAGTTAGAAAAAATATATTTGGAAGAACAAAGGGTTTAAGGAAACACTAATTTTTGAAAAGTAGGAATGACCAGGTAATAGCAATTCCAAATCTCAAATCATATTTATAGTACTCTTTTGTAAGGAGTCATCATCTAATCTCTTTTGTGACATTTTAAAGAGAGAATGCAGATTGGGAAGAAATTATGGGGTAGAAAAATAAATTATTGAGTTCATTTGATCCATAAACCCAATTATTCAGTAATGCTAACAATGTAAGTTACTTAGGTAGTAAATTTTATTTGACAAGGAATACTGGAAGAACTGAAAATTCATCTGGTAGAAATGAGATTTAGAATAACATCTTACAGGGGCAGTTAGGTGGCGCAGTGAGTAGAGCATCAGCCCTGGAGTCAGAAGGACCTGAGTTCAGATCTGGCCTCAGACACTTAACGCACACACAAACAAAAACCTAGCTGTGTGACCTTGGGCCAGTTAGTTAACACCAACTGCCCTCCAAAAAGGCAAAAAAAAAAAAAAAAGAATAACATCTTACCCTATATACCACAGTAAGCTCAAAACAGACATGCAAGTTGAATATAAAAGGTCACAGGAAAAACAAAAACAAAACAAAACAAAAAAACCCAGTTAGATGATAATAAGATCAAGTATTTTCACAAACCATAAGTAAGGGGTGAATTCTTTGTTTTATTTATTTTTACTTTTCAAATAACACTATTTTAAAAATTAATTTGACATTGCCATGACCTGCCTCACTTTTACCTCTAACTGAGCAAATTTAGGGAAAAAAGGAAGAAGGGAACACTAGATATTCTTTCAATAGGTGTTCTTTACTTGAATTTTCTTAAGTGTGCTTTTCTTGAGTAGTTAGGTGAAACTTTTTGAAGCAGTCATGGATTTCATTTAGGAATCTGCACTGTTGAAATCAAAACAGTTTCATTTTCTAAGAATCGTATCTAGAGTACCTCATATCATAATCTGTAGGAAATCCCTATTTGGCATGGATTTTAACCTGGATTGCCTCCATGATAGTAGCAAATGTTCATTCCCTATTTGTACTTCATTCTATAATATTAGCCTTATATTATATGATATTATATCTATTGTTATATCTTTCAAGGAATCATGATTTTTTGTTTGTTTCATTTTGTTTTGTTTTGATACTGGATCTCCCTTTCTTATTAAAGCTGAAAGTATAGCAGTCACTAATAGGTACAAACCTAATGCTGATTGGCACAAAACTTTCAGCCTACTTGGTTTTTCCAGTCTGGGTCAGTTTGTCTCTCTTTAGGTAACCTTGTTGCCTTCCCTTCCCAGGGACTTACCATATTGGTGTCAGATGTAGCTCTATTGCATCTCAGGACTCTGCAATTCAAATGATCCACTAACCTCAGGTTACCCTAGTAGAAGTGTAGATTCTTAGTATCTTCTGCTTTTCCACTAATCTGCCAACAACATTGAGGAAATGAAGGAAATTTCATGGAAATAAAAGGCATTTTGTATTTTTATTGATGTTGCTATGGCCAAAGAATTCATCAGCAATTGGCTAGCTAACTGGAATTTAATTCTCCATACTTAACTACAGTAAATACCAGAAAACAGGTATAGTCTATTACTGAGAACACACTTGATCAATACTAAAGGAATTGACAGAGTTGCATTCTTCTGGCATAAGCTTTAAGACCCAGGGTCAACTCCACACAAAACAAAATCAAAATCTAAGGAAACATTAAATTGAAACAAATAAACTTAGGTGTGATTTTATAAAATATAAAGGGTTCTTAGTAGTATTATGGTCAATTATTAATCAAGTATTTATTGATACATACACTTTTCTTTCTTAGCCAGCTTGTGACTTTCAGTCTTGATTTCCTCTTTTATTCATTTTCCTCAATTTGATCTCAAAAACTGTCCAAGGAATTTGTCTTTAATTTAGAGTTTTGTTATTTTCCTCTTTTATGTGAGAGACCTGACTCTTATCCGTATCCATAGTCCACACCCTTACTTAGCACAAAATAAAATGACCATTGACTACTAGAAGAAATGTAAGGAAAGAAGAAATAGGAAGTAATTTTATTGAAATTCCTTGACAGGAGGACATGTTGATATTTCTTTGTTCAAAATTGCCCACTTTAAAGAAGAGGGTTTGGTCCTGGAGAATCCAACAAGAGTAGAGTCATTCCATGCTATTCTGGAAAACCCTGGCTTCTCTCCTGTGGGAGTTCTGCTGAGAATTATGCGTTCTAACTTTAAGGCCTCCATTCGTTCCACAACTCTGATATACTGCCAACTCAGAGCTAAGGACGTCACACTGCACCTGTATCTGATCCCCAGTGACTGTTCAATTAAAAAGGTGAGCTTAAATTGCCATAAATATGAATCAGGAAAAAGTACTTCGAGCTTAAAGAAGCTTACAAACACATCCTCACCTTACAACCTCCCAGTTTGACATCAGTTCTATGGTGAAGGTCATTGACATTTATAACGAGTAACTGTGGCCTTCCTGTGTACTCTCCTGGGACAAATAGGGATTTTTCAGGTTGAAAATTTTTCTTTCACTTTCTTTAGGCAATAGATGAAGAAGAAGCAAAGTTCCATTTTTCACGCTTGCATAAGCCATCTCCAATAACCCCACTCCGCATTGGTTCGCGTTTCTTAGTTTCTGGATCAAAACACTTGGAAATAATGCCTGCAGTAAGTGATACTAGTTAAACACATTCTGTGGTAAAAGAACATTTTCTCCATTCAAACAAAAATCAGTAAATCTCGGCAAAATCCTGTAACTCAGTATGCATTCCTGTCATAATTCCTAAAGTTTTTAGTGATAAATATCTTACTTTTGTTAATTAACTTGACATGAGGATGTGAGTTACTTTAAAACAACTTTGAAGTAAATATCAAATTTGATTTTTTAAATTTTTTTCAAATGCTTTATTAACTTCTGCTTTACTTCATTCATTTCCACCAGTTTTTGTGTTACAAATTTTCTCCCTGTTTTTCCCATACCCACCTCCCCAAAATAGCAGTCCCCCACCCAGGATATCCCCTCTTCTTATTTCCCAATTACATGTGAAATAGTGTTAATAATAGTATACATGTATATGTATATGTATATGTATATGTGTGTGTGTGTATATATATATATATATATATATATATATATATATACATATATGTATTTTAAACATTTGGTTTTAAAACTTTGAATTCCAAATTCATTACCTTCCTCCCTTGTCACCCACCCTTACTGGGAAGATAAGCAATTCAATATAGGTTGTACATGTATAGCTAATGCAAAACATTATGATAGTAGATATACTGTAGAAGACTCATTATATTTCCCTCCCTCCAATCCCACGTCCCACTTGTTCTATTTTCTAGTTTGGTCCTGTCCTTTTTCAAAAGTGTATGCTTCCAAATTCCCTCCCCCCCAGCCTCCCCTCCCTTCCATCATCCCCCCTCTCATCCTCATCCTGCCTACTCTCCTGCAGGGTGAGATAACATATTTTGTGTGTATGTCATTCCCTCTCTGAGCCAAATTCAGTGATTATAAGGTTGACCTATTCACTTATGCCTTCCTGTTCTTATCCTCCATTGTACCCATTTTTCCTTGCCTCTTCTATATGAGATAGTTTGCCCCATTCTATTTCTCCCCATCTCTTCTCATTATATTCCTATCTCACCTCTTGATTTCACCTTTTAAGTATCATACGTTCCTATTAAATTGGTCCTGTGCCCTCTATTTATGTGTACCTGTATATATGTATATATATATATATATATATATATATATATATATATATATATATATTTATATGTACACACACTCTCATATGTATTCATATGCCTATATACCCTCCGATAAAGAGTATATATATATATATATATATATATATATATATAAGATTATATATATGAATATATATATAAAAGATTATATATATAAATATATATATAAAAGATTATATAAATATATATATAAATATATTTCTCTTTTGTTCAACTATTTTCATACTGAAAAAAGGTTTATCAGTTACAATTATTATTTTTCCATGTAGGAATGTAAATAGTTCAATTTTGATAATTTCTTATGATTTCTTTTCCCTGTTTACCTTCTCGTGCTTCTCTTGCTTCTTGTATCTGAATGTCAGATTTTCTATTCAACTCTGGTTTTTTTCCTCAAGAATACTTGAAAGTCCTCTAATCCACTGAATGACCATATTTTCCCCTGAAACATGATACTCAGTTTTGCTGAGTAGATGATTTTTGGTGTTAATCCCAGCTCCTTTGACCTCCAGAATATCATATTCCAAGCCCTTCAGTCCCTCAATGTAGAAGCTGCTAGATCCTGTGTTATCCTGGTTCTGTTTCCACAATATTCAAATTGTTTCTTCCTGGCTGCTTGTAATATTCTCTCTTTGATCTGGGAATTCTGGAACCTGGCTACAATATTCCTAGGAGTTTTCTTTTTGGGATATTATTCAGGAGGTGATCGGTGGATTCTTTCAACCTCTATTTTCCTTCTGGTTCTAAAACATCAGGGCAGCTTTCCTTGAGAATTTCTTGGAGGATGATTTCTAGGTTCTTTCTTTGATCGTGGCTTTCATGTAGTCCAATAATTTTTAAATTATCTCTCCTGGATCTATTTTCCAGGTCAGTGCTTTTTCCCACGAGATATTTCACATTGCCTTCTATTCTTTCATTTGTTTGGATCTGTTTAACAGCATCTTGATTTCTCAAAAAGTGACTAGCTTCCTTTCACTCCATTGTAAATCTGAAGGAAAGAGTCTCCTCAGTGAGCTGTTGAGATTCTTTTTCCAACTGGCAAATTCAGCTTTTTAAGACATCCCTCTCCTAATTGCCTTTTTGAGCCTCTATTGCCATATGAGTTAGTGTATTGTTTAAGGTGTTATTTTCCTCAGTCAGGCTGTTGACTCTTTCATAATTTTCTTGCATCATTTCCATTTCTCTTCCCAATTTTTCCTCCACTTCTCTTATCTGCTTCTTATGGTCCTCTATGACCTGTAACCAGCTCATATATTCATTTGAAGTTTTTGGTGCAGGATTTCTGACTTCACTGTCTTCCTCCTGTTCCATGCTTTGATCCTTTTTGCCCCCAAAATAGGAGTCTAATGTTGAATTTTTCTGTTTGTTTTGCTTCCTTTGCCTGGGCATGTTGCCACTCAATTACTTGAATTTTGGGCTTTTTGCCACAGCAGGATTCTGCCACCAGACAGGGGAGCTTCCATCCCAAATGCTGGGGTTTTCTCAGCTGCTGGAGGTATTAGTTGGTTGCCCTCTCCAAAGCTTCCACATGCTCTGGCAAGCTGGTCACACACCCCAGGATCTCCACCCCAGACTGCAAGCCTGATGCAAGAAGGTTAAAGCAAAATCAATTACCCCTCAGACTGGTTGCCTAGTTCCCCTACAGTCTGCAGGCCAGGAGCTGAAGATGCAACATTGTGTTGGCTGAGTGGAAGGGTCTCCCATTTTGAATTTTTTAATGCAATTTAATTCAAGTATGGCCTTGCTCTGCCACTCTGTTCTGAGAATCTGTAATGTACACATACTATTGGTGTTTTTCATCTCCAGGAACTAGAACTCTGCTACCAGAGTTCTGGAAAGTGTCAATTTTTCTCTGAGATTTACTCCAGCAATATGAAGGAGATAATCAGTTTGGATTTGAGATACCCAGATGGGAAACTGGTCTGGGAGACACTGGTGAGATTAGGTAAGATGCTCAATGATGAATAAGACACTGAAGTTTTCAGGTAAGAGTGTGTGTTTGTGTGTGTGTGTGTGTGTGTGTGTGTGTGTGTGTAGATGTCTGCATAAGCATAGGTATCTGTGCAGCATTACTTACTTGGGAATCTTATCAGCTCCCACAGGTTTAATTATAACCTCTATGTTGATGATTTTAGAATCTGTTTTTCCTAGCCCAACCCCTCTGTTGACTTCCAGTCTCACGTGTTGTAATAATGTCTCTCCCGAGGACACATAGTATAATAAACTCACTGTTTCTTCATCAATAAATTAAATTGTAACATTGAATAAACTAAAATATAACATTCACTATAACATAACATAGCCACTTGTTACTAAGGTGGCCACATTGTCTTAAACATATCATTTGGTATGTCTGATAGTCATCTTTAAGAGACAACAAAATATACAAACACCATCTATCCCCAGGTCACAGTAAGTTATAATCTCCTCAGTCAATAGAGTATTCAAATAAAGTACTCTTTCATCTTGACTAGTGGCTGAATGCCAATCATCCTTAAGTGGTAGCAGAAAGTACAAAAAGCATCTACCCGTAGGTCACAGTAAGTTACAAATCTCATGAATCAATACAGAACATCCATAAAGTCCTCTTTCATCTTAATTTGAGGCTGACTTCCAAACCCCAGAGCTTATTCTCCAGGTTCCTTTTCCAGGAGGTGACCCTATTCCCACCTCTTGCCTGGATTCACAAGAAGGTAGCTCTCCCTCCTGTTCCTTATCTTAGCTCAGAGGACTGCTCTACTCCAAGCTCTGCACAGGTTCTGTTTCTAGGAACACAAAGCTCAACAGGGCTACAACATTATTTACACACATTACTGGCACTATCATCTCAATTCACTTTCTGTCAGAGAAATCAACACAGAACAACATACAGGACTTCTGTCTGAAAAAATCAACATAGAACAACAGACAGAGAAGCAAAATACAATCTCTCTCTCTCAGTTCTGCTCTCTCCCAGCTCTGCTTGTGTTTTTCTCTGCTCTGTCCCTTCTTGCTTTGCCCTTTTAGCAAGCTTCTCCCATCATGGGGTCTCATGTGATTACAATCTGCTTATTAAGGGTAATAAAGATTTTCAGACTCTCTTATGCCTATTAAGGGCAGTACAACATATACTGTTTCCAATCAAAGACTTGATGCAATCAAATGTGAGGCTCAAAAGCACTTGATTAGCTAAAACTCAATCCAGAAAAACAGCAAAAAAAATCATATTTTGCTTGCCATTACATAGGTCCAACTGCCTTTCAGAAACCTCAGACTACACGTCTGATAGACATTTTAAACTCAGCATGCCCAATATTGAACTGATTATCTTTCCCCCTAAAATTCCCCACTTCCAAATGTTCATATTACTGTAGAGGCAACACCATGCTCCCAGTCCCTCAGCATCCTTCCCATCATATCCAATCTGCTGCCAAGCATTTTGATTTTACCTATACAACTTCTCTCAAATATGTCACCTTCTCCCCTCTGACACTGCCAGCACTTTAGTGTGGGTCCTCACCATTTTACACTTGGACTACTGCAAAACCTTAATTAAACTGCTTAATAAATGTTTATTGACTGAGTATTAGAAAAAAGTGGAGATGTGCAGTCATTGAATGGCCCTATCCTTACTAATCATTAACTTGGGAATGAATTTTGAACCACTGAAGAATGGTTCTTTTGGTTTCTTTGTTTTGTTTTATTTTTATCCAGATCTTCATAATGCTTTTAAGGTCAGTAGAAGTACCAAGCAAGAAAATATCTTCACCTTATCTTTCAAAGTAACACAGAGTGAGCATCAAATTAATTTTAATGTGACTAATGTATATGCAATGTGGTGCTTCCCTGAGTGCTACTGAGAGGACCAACTAAGAGGCAAAGTCTTTCATCATAGAAATGTCTTCCTGCTTTAGAAGGCCCACGATCAAAAGCACAATTCTTGGAACTTGGGATCCTAGCTACCACAGCCTTATGTTATACTTAGTGTTTTTTCTTTTTTCTTTTTTTAGAGGGAAAGCAGTGCAATTGGGTTTAAGTGACTTGCCCAAGAACACATGCCTAATTTTTTTGTGTTAAGTGTCTGAGGCCAGATTTGAACTCACGTCCTCCTGACTCCAGGGCTTGTGCTCTATTCATTGCACCAGCCAGCCATCCTTTACTTAGTTTTTAGTATTAATCACTATAAGGAAAGAATGACAGAAGGTTTCATTCCCACCCTACAGTGACCTCTGACTCCTTTCATCTGAGCCTTTTCTCCTTTCCCTACTCCTCCAGGTCCATTGCAGAGTCAGAATATAACTTTCTCATGCTAAGACTAGGGGCCTTGGGAGCATCATACTTCAGTCAAAAATCTGATTTATACCTCATTATTCTTTCTCTCTCCCAGGAGATCTTGAATATGCATTTTCATGTGCCCCAGGTGCTTCAGATCCCACAGGTTAGTAACATCCTCAGTGTTGTAGACACCAACATGTGGATATTCTTGGTCAACAATTTAAGTGTTGAGAGGCCGTGGGAAATATGGCTCTTCCAGAGAGGGCATAATGTGTGACCAAAGGCACAGTCTTAGGGTGTCAAAAAAAGTCTCAAGGCAAATTTAAGCTTTTGTAGTTTAAAACTCTAGTTGGGCAAATTTAACTTCTTAAAACTGCAGTTAGACTTTTGTCATGCCCTGTATATCCCAAGAATCCAGAAAGACACTAAGTGGTTTTGTAATGCCAAGTTCATGGGTTCAGAATGATGCAGAAGGAATGTACTGATAGACTATGTCTTTCTAGCTAGGGTGATAGGAGTTGGGGGAGAATTCATATTTGGGTACATCACCCTGGAAAGGTCTGGTGGTCTTCACAGATTGTGTAGATGTTCACATTCTAAGTTAACTGTACTTAACTACAAAAAGTGTCAGGGCCTGAATGAGCATGAGCCTTAAGGATAGATAGTGCTTGCTCCAGATGGTGAGTAAGATGGATGAAGAAACAGGAGGAAGGGAGCTGGGGTTCTAAAGTTAATGGAAATAAGAAGCAGGAGGCCATGGTAGCACCCAAAACTCTTTATTACTTACTACATTACAATATTTTTTCCTCTCTGCCAGCACCAAAGGCTTCATCATTCTTTCCCTTATTCTCTTCTTCCAGGACTTCACTTTGTTGACAAACACCGGGGTCAGATAATTTCTCGGGTAACATCAGTGGATGTGATCCTCGACAAACTTTACAGCAAATTCCTCAGTAATGAGGATTATGAGCTCATACGGGCAGAGAAAACTAATCCTGATAAAATGAGACGACTGTTTAGTTTTAGCACCTCTTGGGACAGGAACTACAAAGACTACTTGTATGAGGTCCTAAAAGAGACACATCCTCACCTAATGAAAGAAATAAAGAATACTTAAAAGCCATCAGTAAGAAAGCCACTGGGGGCTAATGACATTGCCACTTCTCCTTAAAAGATAAATTAGGTTAATGTCCAGTCACTAAACAGCAGCTCATGAAAATTTTTGCAAAGTTCAAGAATGGAGTAAATCAATGTAAAGCACAGGACTGTGGTTATGTTGAAATTTAGTTAAAAACATCAATATTTTCATATTTTAAATAATCTTCCAAATTTTTCACTGTTTATGCCATTTATGCCTCTGAAATTTTTAAAACTTAAAACTGCACTAAAACTTTTTGGAAATTCATATATAAAGCAGATACAAGGCAGCTTTGAAGAAGAATGCACTAGAAGTCAGGGAAGCATGGAAATCCTATGTAGAAAGTAGCTAATGACCTGATTCTTAAAAATGAGAAGAGATGGTAATTCAGACATGGGGTGAGGGGCACCCAGTGCAAAGACAAGGAGATAGAGAGTGTCTTGTACAGGGGGACACAAATAGGCTGGCATAGGTGAGCCTTAATATGGAGGGGAGCAATATATAAGAAGGTTGGAAAGTTAGGCTGCAGCCATTCCAGGAAGATCTTTAAATGCCAAACTGAGAATTTTATATTAGGTCCTAGAGATAATAGGGATCTACTGAAGTTTAAATAGAAAGGTTATGTGGTCAAACCTACATTGTATGAAAATCATTTTGACTGCTTCAAGAAGAATGAATAGGACTGTGGAGAAATATGAAGCAGAGGGATTATTAGGAGACTATGTCAGTAAGCCAGATGAGAAGTGACAAGGGCTTTACCTAGGGTGATAGGTGAGTGGAGTAAAAATGTATAAGGCATACATTTCATCAGGACAGAAATGAGATTTGGCAATTTATTGAGCATGTGCAGTGAGAGTGAGGAGCCAAGAATGAAACTAAGGTTAAGAAACTTGGTAACTAGAAGGATGGCCATGGTCTCACTAGTAATAAAAAGATTATTAGAAGCTTGAATTGGAGGTGGGGAGGGGAGAAATAATGAGCGCTGATTGGACACATTCAGTTTGAAACATCTACAGTACAGCTAATTCAAAATGCAAAACAAGAGTAGTTGATGCAGGAATTAAGCTATGTTGCAAAAGACTACTAATAGGATGCTTATAAAAAAGCTGAGTAAAATTTGCCAGATTATGTGGCAAAGAAGTTTATCCCCCAGGAGTTCAAGAATGCCTCCATTGTTCATCTTTAGAAAGGTATAGGAAATAAATTTTCCTGTGACAATCACAGGAGGTCTCTTAGTCATTGCTGACAAGATTTTTGCCAGAGACCCCCTTACTAGCCATATCCTTCACTTAAAAGATGGTCATCTATCTGAGAGTCAGTGTGGTTTTAGAAAGGGCCAAGAAACAGTAAATATGGTGTTTGCTGACCAACAACTCCAGGAAAAATGCCAAGAGCAGAACAGAGATCTGTACAAAGCATCTTTAGGTCTGACCCTGGCCTTTAATACTGTAAGTTGTAAGGGCTCATGGAAAATTATGTCAAAATATGGTTTCCTGGAGAAGTTCATCAGTATTTTATGTCAATTTCATGGTAGCATGCCAGCCCAGGTTCTAGATAATGGACGATGTTCTCTCACTTTCCCAGTCACCAATGTGGAGTCCTAACAGAACTGCCCCCAGCTCCAACATCCAAACTTTACTACAGGCCCACTGTATGTACCTAGACACCTGGCAAAATCCTAACTCATGCCTCACTGCTCATTAGAACAATAGGTGTGTCCCTAAACTCTTAGTTCCCACAAAAACAATAGGTGTGCCCATGTGATAGAAACCCAGCACTCCCCCTAGACCTTTTCCCAGGAGAACAGGTGTGCAATAACATTCATACCATCCATTTAGCCCAAGACAGTACCACAGTAACTAGTTATCCATATTTAACAGACAAGACCACAATAGCTAGCCTGTCAAAAGACAGCACCACCAGGATGTAAAGCAGGATGCTTGACCATCTAACCATAGAAGGGGACTACCCAATGATAGCTCCTGTGCAGAAAGAGTAAAGAATTGACCTAGAGTGAGCCTATGATGTAGAAGGGCTTTTTATATCATTACCATATATACATACCCTCCCTTACTCTATGCATTAAGGCTGGGAACCCTCCTCCATTACCTAATCTCTCAACAAACCCCTCCTGCCCTTTTAATATTAATCATGCTCCCATAATTCTATGTAAATCTTGATTATGTAATCAGTATGATATTCTCTTTAAAATTCTTAGTGTTACCTTACTGAAGTTGCTAAATTTCTCTAAGGGACTTAGCCACTTGCCAGAGTGTAAAACCTCAAAGCTATAATGTATCTTTCAACTTGCCTGGAGTCAACCTGAGTCTTTGTAATTCTTTAGAAACAAACCACTGCAACACATCTTGAACCCCACCAAATGGGCCGAAGCAAGTATATATGCTTGCTCTCATGTTTTTTGGCATTGTTTCAGCCATGTTGTCAAATGCTTTCAGTGAGGATGAACACAACC
This sequence comes from Gymnobelideus leadbeateri, assembly GCA_011680675.1. Classification (NCBI taxonomy): domain Eukaryota; kingdom Metazoa; phylum Chordata; class Mammalia; order Diprotodontia; family Petauridae; genus Gymnobelideus; species Gymnobelideus leadbeateri. The sequence continues at coordinate 50,887 of WOXC01011603.1, forward strand.
ACACTGATGGCAAATTGTTCTACTTGAAAAGTCTATAAGCCAAGACTAAAGTGGAGGGAGTGTTGATGCATGATTTTCTATTTGCAGATGATTGTGCACTCAGTGCAGTCTCTGAAGCTGAGATGTGACAAAGTATAGATCAATTCTCTGCTTCTTGTGCTAATTTAGGTCTATCAGTTAACATCAAGGAAGCATAGGTGTTTTATCAGCCAGCACCACACCATCCATATGTGGAACTATTGATTATAGCAAATGGAGAAGTTGTGAATGCTGTAGTTAAGTTCATATACCATGGTAGTGTACTTTCCACAGATGTACACATTGATAATGAGGTTGACACTTTCCACAGATGTACACATTGATAATGAGGTTGTCGTCAGAGCAAACTCAGTGTTTGGGGGTTCTGAAGCAAAGTGTAGAAGAGAACATATATTAAACTGACTACCAAAGCAAAGATCTACAGAGTTGCTGTATGACTGTGAAACCTGGACAGTATATCAGCACCATGTGAGGAAACTGAATTGCTTCCATTTCAAATGTCTTAGGAAGATTCTGAAGATCAACTGGCAGGATAAGATACCGGACACTGGGATCCTTATAAAAACTAAACTACCAAGCTTTCAAGCTACTTCAGAGAACATGATTCTGGTGGGTTGGCCTTGTTTGAATGCAAAATCTACACTTGCCAAAAATACTTTTATGGAGAACTCATGCAGAGCAAGCATTCACATGGCAGTCAGAAGAAGCAATACAAGGGCACATTCTCAAGGTCTCCCAAGAACTTTGGAATTAATTTGTGACATAGGAGATATGGCATAGGATTGCTCAGTGTAGAGTGCCCTTATCAGAGAAGGTGCTGTGCTCTATGAGCAAAGCAGAATTGAAGCAGCTGAAATGAAACCCAAGACACAAAAATTTAGAGAATTCACCTCAAATGTTCCCATGGACTGTTTGTGCGCAACCTGTGGTAGAACATTCTGAACTCACGTTGGTCTGATCATCAGGAGTCAGACACACTATAACTTGACTCTAACCTAATGATGTCATTATGGTTGTCTTGGAGAACAAAGGACAACAACGAACAACCAACTGTCACTAAGGCTACACTTGTCCACCCAAAGGCCTGACTCACAAACTTGCAACAAAACTACACCCACAGCCCTGCTTCCTTCTCTTTCACTTGCCAAGGAAAACAAACTCTAGGCTGCTGAAGTTTGTTAGAGTTTTGATGACTATTGCCTTGATAGTGTTCTGTGCTGAAAACAATTTTTGCCAAAGAGTAGAGAAACAGAGGGTAAGGGACGTGACAGACCTCTAGACTTGAAAAAAGAACTCAACTCCATGCTCTTTCCTTCTTTGCTTCCCGAGCCCAAAGGACCCAAACTCCAAATGACAGAAAGAGTGTTGGCTATAGTGATGCCAGTCTGGCAGTGCTCAGAGCTGCCAGGCTAGAGAAATGAGGAACAGAGGGAAAGGGAAAGGAGGGAGGGACACACAATATTGGGATGAGGGAGCTTAAATCACTCACTAACCCTGTTCACTCAAAACTTAGTCAGGGCAAAGACCTAAGCTGTTGAACTCTGTCAGTCAGGTGAGAAACTGGGAAAATAAGAGCTGAGGGGTTGAGGGTGGGGGGAGGGAAGGGCATGATATTGCCAAAGTGTTCAAGAGGAAAGAAAACCTCAAAGCCTTGAGTATGAGCAGATAAATAAAAAAGGAAAACCTTAATAGAAGGAAATATGGCCTCTAGATCTAGCAAACAAGTTTAAGTATCTAAGAATTAATATTTGAAACAAGAGTAAACTACAATGACATTTTATGAGGCAGAGTATCCTCTGAAATCTGGGGGAACATAGAACTACAACATTTTGTTCCTGAATGGTTCAAAAGAAAATTGAGATTTAGGGGGTAGAATTAATGGCCCGTATAGCAAAAAACATTGGCAGAATAGAAAAACTGGAATCTGCAAGGGCATGTCACAAAGAAAGAGCAGAGAGAATAATAGAAAGGGAATTAAAATACACTGAAGTCAAGCACAGTCTAGAAGCAGAGAAACAAAAATGCAATCACATAAAAAGGAAATATGTTCTCTGTCCAAAGAAAACTTGATCTCAAGGACGGGATGTATAGAGAGAACCTAATGTTGCTAATTCTAATAGAAGATAAGTCAAAAAACCTAAAAACTTAATGCATGAAATACAAGAAAACTTTCCAGGTCGTCTTAACACATAAAACAAAATACCAATTGAAATTATTTATAGATTATCTCCAGAAACAAAACAAAACAAATAAGCTGGAATTTCTAAGATATATAGTGGTTAATTTAGGAATTCAATTCAGAAAGAAAAAAATGTTCTGCAAGTAACCAGGAGAATGTCATTCAAATTCAAAGAAAATTGAGATACATAAGACTCATTCTCCACCCACTAGAAAATGCAAGGCAATGAACTAATGTGTTTTGAAGATCAATTTGCAAATCAAAGCTTAGCTATAAGTGAAAAAAGATAGATTTATGGTAATAAAAAGGTATTTGAGACATTCTTAGAAGAAAATTAGACTTGTATGTGAAGTCTAACATATATCAGAGATGAAGATCCATATGCGTGTAAACCTCAGTTAAGGTTTAAAGTTTCTCTCCTTCTTGTGAATTTAAGGCAAGGCAGTAAAAGAGCATCAGAATTATGGAAATTCACAAAATTTGAGAGTGGTAAAGGACTTCAGAGTATACTTATTTCAGACTTCTACCCAGTGAGGAATCTGCTGATAGCTTTTGGGGCCACCCCTTCTCACAAGTGGTGACCCTCAAATATTTCTTTTAGAACAAGTTTCACTGTGAGTCAATATCCATTAAATTATAGCTGGTAAACACCAAACAATGCATTTTTTTTCTTGTCAGAAGTCACAACTGATTCAAAGCAAAGTTATGTAATGGAATAGTAAAATCATAAAATTCAAAGCAGAACATTCCCCCTTCAATATACAGGGCCACACTGTCCCACACACCATCAGTGGGAAATTAGGAATTCATAAGGACCATAAGGTACTAAAAATTAAAAGGATGGGGGCGGCTAGGTGGCGCAGTAAGTAAGAGCGCCGGCCTCGGGGGGCGGAGCCAAGATGGCGGAGTAGAAACAGCTCGTCCAAGCCTCTCTGCCCCCAGATTCTCCACAAACTATGTAAAAAAGGACTCTGAAAATCTTCTGGAGCCCCAGCACCCACAGAACGACACAGAGAAGCTAACCTCCCGCTGAGGACAGCCCAGCACCCTGCAGGAAGGACCAGCGCAGTGGTCTGGGAGCCAGCAGCACGCAGAGCACAGGAGCCGAGCCGAGCCCAGGTCCACGTGAGCCGAGGTTTTAGCCCCAGGGCGGCAGGGCCAGCAGCCGGCTGGAGGAACCCCAGAACACCAGGAACTGTGGAGACGCCAGAATTATCAACATAGACTTGCCTAGGACAAAGTAAGAGGTTAGTGTCCTCTGGACTTTGGGACCTGTATTTGGGGAATGCGTCAGCTCCCTCCCCTGGGGGCTAGAAGCTGCTGAGGAGACACGCCACTGTGTAGTTTTCAGAGGCATTTCCGGCTCCCAGCCTACAAATCGTGGGGAGATCCAGCGATCAGTCTTGGGGGATAATCGCTCTTGCTTTAACCTCCCTGGATCTGGATTGTGATCTAGGGCGGAAGTTGTGGGTGGGTTTACAGCTTGCCAGAAACGGAAGTTGCCCCCCACACGTTCGGGACGAAAATTCCTCTATCTGGCCTTAAAGCCATAGTGTGGCAACAAGCCCAAAAGTCAAGTAATTAAGTGGCAACATGCCAAGGCAAAGGAAACGGAAAAATGCAACCCTAGACTCCTATTTTGGGGCCACAGAGCGGGAAAAGGACTGTGAGGTCAGAAGTCCTGCTCCAAAAGCCCCAGGGGAAAACATGAGCGGGTTGCAGGCCATAGAGGACCTTAAGAAGGACTTTAAAAATCAAATAAGAGAAGTGGAGGAAAAATTGGAAAGAGAAATGAGAAGGATGCAGGAAAAGTATGAAATGAGGGTCAACAGCCTGACTGAGGAAAACAACACCTTAAAAAATAGACTAACTCAAATGGCAAAGGAGGCCCAAAAGGGCAATGAGGAGAAGAATGCCTTAAAAAGTCGAATTTTCCAGATGGAAAAAGAATCTCAAAAGTTCACTGAGGAGAATCATTCCTTCAGAGTTAGACTGGGGCAAATGGAAGCTACTGACTTTATGAGAAATCAAGATGCTGTTAAGCAGATCCAAACAAATGAAAGATTAGAAGGCAATGTGAAATATCTCATGGGAAAAACCACTGACCTGAAGAATAGATCCAGGAGAGACAATTTAAAAATTATTGGACTACCTGAAAGCCATGATCAAGGAAAGAACCTAGAAATCACCCTTCAAGAAATTCTCAAGGAAAACTGCCCTGATGTTTTAGATCCAGAGGGCAAATAGAGGTTGAAAGAATCCACCGATCACCTCCTGAAAAAGATCCCAAAAAGAAAACTCCCAGGAATATTATAGCCAGGATCCAGAATCCCCAGATCAAGGAGAAAATACTACAAGCAGCCAGGAAGAAACAATTTCAATATTGTGGAAACACAATCAGAATAGCCAGGACCTGGCAGCTTCTACACTGAGGGATCGAAGGGCATGGAATATGATATTCCAGAGGGCAAAAGAACTGGGAATGAACCCAAGGGTCACCTACCCAGCAAAACTGAGTATTTTGTTTCAGGGGAAAATATGGTCATTCAGTGGAATAGAGGACTTTCAAGCATTCTTGAGGAAAAAACCAGAATTGAATAGAAAATTTGACACCCAGACACAAGAAGGAAGAGATGCCTGAGAAGGTAATCAGGGAAAAGAAATCAGAAGGAACTTATCAAAGTTGAACTATTTACATTCCTATATGGAAAAGCAATAACTGTGACTGATGATATCTTTCTCACTATGAAAATAATGGAAGAAGGGTGTGTGGTCATATGAATACATATGTGAATGTGTGTGTATGGTTACAGTTATATATGGATAGAGGGCATAGGTTGAATTTGTTGGGAAGGGAGAGTACTCAAGGGATGAAATTATGAGGTGAGAGAGGAAAGTGGCAAGAGGAGATAGGGAGAGACATGGTAGGGTAAACTATCTCATGTAGGGGAAGTGGGTGCAAAGGAGGGGGAGAATAAGGAAGGCTAAAAAGGCAAAACCACATTCACATTGAATTTGGTTCAGGGAGAAAATGACATACATACTAAATGGGATATCTCAACCTGCAGCAGGATAGGGGGAAGGGGGTGAGAGGAGAGATGATGGATGGGAGGGCATCCTTGGGGTGAGGGGAGGTTGGAAGTACCCACTATAGAAGAGGGACAGGATCATGTAGGGAATGGACCAGGTGGGGGGGTGGGATGAGTGGGAGGGAATTATAAGCAGCCTTGCACAATATATCTACTATGATAATGTTTTGCATCGCTAGACATGTACAACATATACCGAATTACTTCTATCCCAAGAAGGAATGGGTGACAAGGGAGGAAGCAAATGGATCTGAAATTCAAGGTGGTAACATTAAATGTTTCAAATATATATATAAATACTATTATTAATACTCTTTTGCCTATAATTGGGAGATAAGATGTGCAGGCATTGGGACACAAAGATTCATCTTCCTCTAATGGAAAAGTCGATGGGGGTATGGGAGAAGGTATGGGAGAGAGCAGATTGGAGGAAGCGATATCTTGTGGGACTGCTATTCTGGGAGGCTGGTAGGGGAATAATGGGGGGAAATGATTGTAACTCAAAATCTGGTGGAAATGAATGATGTAAAACAGAAGTTAATAAAGTATTTGTTTAAAAAAAATAAAATAAAAAAAAATAAAAAATAAAATAAAAAAAGAGCGCCGGCCTCGGAGTTGGGATGACCCCAGATCAAATCCGGCCTCAGAAAATGAGCACCCACACATAAATAATAACTAGCCGTGCAACCTTGAGCAAGTTACCTAACCCCAATTGCTTTAAAAAAAAAATTAAAAGGATGAAAGGATTTGAAAGGATGTTATATACCAATCCAATATAATATATTTCTTCGGGTAATATCATGACACTAGTCAAACTTCCTGTACACCCAGCTGTATTCTGATGTTTCCAACTAAGAATTCCACTTCCCTGCTCTGCTCAGCATAGTTCTAATTGTCTCAGATAATCCCAAGGCTTCTAGTAAATTTTAGGTGCTGTTCTCTGTGACCAATTTTGGGCTGGCTATTTTTGCTCCAACCTTTTTTTTTCCTTAATAGCATTTATCTGCATCATCTCCCCCCATTACATGCAAACATAGCTTTCAACATGCTTTTTCTGTAAAATTTTGAGTTCCAAATTTTTCTCAGTGTATATTTTTTTCATAGTAATGCTTACCCATTATGTATTTTCCTCCAAAATATTTTACCCTTTTATCCTCCTCTATTTTTCTCATTTTATTCTGTCCCTTCTCAAAAGTGTTTTGCTTCTGAATTTTTCCTGCTCCAAACTGCCTTCCCTTCTACCATTCCCCTCTACTCTTATCCTCTTACCTTCCTACTTTCCTGTATGGTAAAATAGATTTCTCCCCCCAACTGAGTGAATATATTCCCTCTTTGATTCAATTCTGATGAGCATAAGGTTCAAGAGCTCCCCTATCTGATTCCCCCATTTCCCTTAAACTGTAAAATCTCTTTAAGACCTTTTATGTCAGATAATGCATCCTATTTTATCTCTCCCTTACCTCTTCTCCCAGTACATTCTTCTTTCCTATACCTTAATGTAATTTATTTTTTTTATAATTATACCATCACATTCGATTTATATCTGCTGAGAATAGCTTTCTATCTGTGTATGCTCCTTCTAACTGTCCTAATAATGAAAACATTTGTTGTAGTTATAAATATCTTTTTCCCCATGTGGAAATATAAACTATGTAACAACCTCATTAAATCCCTTGCAGTTTCTCTTTCCTATTTACCTTTTAATGTTTCTTTTATATCTTGTATTTGAAAGTCAGATTTTCTATTAAGCTTTGGTCTTTTCATGAAGAATGCTTGAAATTCCTCTATTTCACAGAAAATCCTTTTCTCCGCCCTGAATGGATTATACTCAGTTTTTCTGGGTAAGCAATTATTAATTCTAATCCTAGCTCTTTTACCCTCTAGAATATCATATTCCAACCCTATCATTGTTTAATGTAGAAGCTGCTAGATCTTGTGTTATCCTGACTTTGGCTTCATGATATTTGAATTGTTACTTTTTGTCTGCTTACATTATTTTTTCATTGATCTAGGATGTCTGGAATTTGGCTTATTGTTTTTCCTGAGAGTTTTCATTTTAGGATCTCTTTTAGGATGTCAAAGGTAAATTCTTTCAATTTCTACTTTATCCTTTGGTTCTAGAATATCAGGGTAGTTTTCCTTTATAATTCTTAAAACATATTGTCTTGGCGGAGCCAAGATGGCAGAATAGAAACAGCTCATCCAAGCCACTCTGCCCCCAGATTCCCCCCAAACGATGTAAAACGGGACTCTGAACAACTTCTGGAGCTCCAGCACCCACAGAACGACACAGGGAAACTAAACTCCCGCTGAGGACAGCCCAGCAGCCCTGCAGGAAGGACCAGCGCAGTGGTCTGGGACCTGGCAGCGCGCAGAGCACAGAGCGCAGGAGCCGAGCCGAGCCGAGCCCAGGTCCGCATGAGCCGAGGTTTTAGCCCCAGGGCGGCAGGGCCAGCAGCCAGCTGGAGGAACCCCAGAACACCAGGAGATGTGGCAACTCCAGAATTATCAACATAGACTTGCCTAGGACAAAGTAAGAGGTTAGTGTCCTATGGACTTTGGGACTGGTATTAGGGAATGCGTCGGCTCCCTCCCCTGGGGCCTAGAAGCCACTGAGGAGACACCCATTTTGTAGTTTTCAGAGGCAGCTCCAGCTCCTGGCCTGTGAACTATAGGGAGATCCAGCAATCAGTCTTGGGGGGTAATCGCTCTTGCTTTAACCTCCCTGGATCTGGATTGTGATCTAGGGTGGAAGTCGTGGGTGGGTTTACAGCTTGCCAGAAACGGAAGTTGGCCCCCACACATTCAGGACGAAAATTCCTCTAGCTGTCCTTAAAGCCATAGTGTGGCAACAAGCCCAAAAGGCAAGCAATTAAGTGGCAACATGCCAAGGCAAAGGAAACAGAAAAATGCAACCCTAGACTCCTATTTTGGGGGCATAGAGTGGGAAAAGGACTGTGAGGTCAGAAGTCCTGCTCCAAAAGCCCCAGGGGAAAACATGAGTGGGTTGCAGGCGATAGAGGACCTTAAGAAGGACTTTAAAAATCAAATAAGAGAAGTGGAGGAAAAATTGGAAAGAGAAATGAGAAGGATGCAGGAAAAGTATGAAATGAGGGTCAACAGCCTGACTGGGGAAAACAACACCTTAAAAAATAGACTAACTCAAATGGCAAAGGAGGCCCAAAAGGGCAATGAGGAGAAGAATGCTTTAAAAAGTCAAATTTGCCAGATGGAAAAAGAATCTCAAAAGTTCACTGAGGAGATTCATTCCTTCAGAGTTAGCCTGGAGCAAATGGAAGCTAGTGACTTTATGAGAAATCAAGATGCTGTTAAGCAGATCCAAACAAATGAAAGATTAGAAGGCAATGTGAAATATCTCATGGGAAAAACCACTGACCTGGAAAATAGATCCAGGAGAGACAATTTAAAAATTATTGGATGACCTGAAAGCCATGATGAAAGAAAGAACCTAGAAATCACCCTTCAAGAAATTCTCAAGGAAAATTGCCCTGATGTTTTAGATTCAGAGGGCAAAATAGAGGTTGAAAGAATCCACCAATCACCTCCTGAAAAAGATCCCAGAAAGAAAACTCCCAGGAATATTATAGCCAGGTTCCAGAATCCCCAGATCAAGGAGAAAATACTACAAGCAGCCAGGAAGAAACAATTTCAATATTGTGGAAACACAATCAGAATAGCCCAGGACCTGGCAGCTTCTACACTGAGGGATCGAAGGGCATGGAATATGATATTCCAGAGGGCAAAAGATCTGAGAATGAACCCAAGGGTCACCTACCCAGCAAAACTGAGTATTTTGTTTCAGGGGAAAATATGGTCATTCAGTGGAATAGAGGACTTTCAAGCATTCTTGAGGGAAAAACCAGAGTTGAATAGAAAATTTGACATCCAGACGCAAGAAGTAAGAGATGCCTGAGAAGGTAATCAGGGAAAAGAAATCAAAAGGAACTTATCAAAGTTGAACTATTTACATTCCTATATGGAAAAGCAATAACAGTGACTGATGATATCTTTCTCACTATGAAAACAATGGAAGAAGGGTGTGTGGTCATATGAATATATGTGTGAATGTGTGTGTATATGGTTACAGTTATATATGGATAGAGGGCATAGGTTGAATTTGTTGGGAAGGGAGAATACTCAAGGGATGAAATTATGAGGTGAGAGAGGAAAGTGGCAAGAGGAGATGGGGAGAGACAGGGTAGGGTAAACTATCTCATGTAGAAGAAGCAAGGGAAGTGGTTGCAAGGGAGGAGGAGAATAGGAAGGCAAAAAAGGCAAAACCACATTCTCATTGAATTTGGTTCAGGGAGAGAATGACATACATACTAAATGGGATATCTCAACCTGCAGCAGGATAGGGGGAAGGGGGATGAGAGGAGGGATGATGGATGGTAGGGCATCCTTGTGGGGAGGGGAGGTTGGAAGTACCCCCAATAGAAGAGGGACAGGATCATGTAGGGAATGGACCAGGTGGGGGGTGGGATGAGTGGGAGGGAATTATAAGCAGCCTTGTACAATATATCTACTATGATAATGTTTTGCATAGCTAGACATGTACAACATATAATGAATTACTTATCTCCCCAGAGGGAATGGGTGACAAGGGAGGAAGGAAATGGATCTGAAATTTGAGGTCTTAACATTAAATGTTTCAAATATATATATATAAATACTATTATTAATACTCTTTTGCTTATAATTGGGAGATAAGATGTGCAGGCATTCGGACAAAAAGATTCACCTTCCTCTAATGGAAAAGTCAAAGGGGGTATGGGCGAAGGTATGGGAGAGAGCAGATTGGAGGAAGCGATATCTTGTGGGACTGCTATTCTGGGAGGTTGGGTAGAGGAATAACAGGGGGAAAATGATTGTAACTCAAAATCTGGCGGAAATGAATGATGTAAAACAGAAGTTAATAAAGCATTTGTTTAAAAAAATTTAAAAAAAGAAAAAAAAAGAAAGACAAAAAATTTATTATTTTTCTAACTTTTTTAGTTGCATGCCCATTTCATTTATCTCCTCTTTTTCTATTTTATTCATTCAAGCATTTAGAGATATAAAATTTCCACTAAGAACTGCTTGGGTTGCATCCCACAGGTTTTGTTATGTTGTGTAATTATTGTAATTCTCTTGGATGAGAATATTGATTATTTCTATATGTTATTTGACCCATTTGTTAGGATTGCATTATTTATTTCCAATCAATTTTTACTCTATCTTTCAATGGCCCTTTATTACATGCAATTTTTATTACATTTTGCTCTGAAAAAGGAGGTATTTAAAATTTCTGCCTTTTTGCATTTGATTATGAGGTTTTATGGCCTAATACATGGTCAGTTTTTGTGTCAGTGCTCTGAAAAAGACATATTTATTATAAAGCAGCAGTCATCAAAACTACTGGGTACTGGCTGGGGAATAGAGTAGTAGATCAGTGGAATAGATTAAGTACACAAGACACAGCAGTAAATGACTGTAGTAATCTACTGTTTGATAAACACAAAGAACTCAGCTTCTGGAATAAGAACTCACTATTTGACAAAAACTGCTGGGAAAACTGGAAAATAATATGGAAAAAAACAGGGCATAGATCATTATCTTATACTTTATACCAAAATCAAGTCTAAACGGGTGCATGGTCTATGTATAAATGCTGATACCGTAAGCAATCTGGGAGCGCAAGAAATAGTTTACCTGTCAGATTTATGGAGAAGGGAAGATTTTATGACCAAACAAGAATTAGAAAGCATTATGAAATGCAAAATGGATAATTTTTATTATATTAAATTGAAAAGTTTTTGTACAAAATGTCAATGGAACCAAGATCAGTAGGGAAGTGGGAAATTGGGAAACAATTTTTATAACCAGTGTTTTAAATAAAGGCATCATTTCTAAAATATATAGAGAATTGATTCAAATCTGTAAGAATACAAGTCATTCCCCAATTGATAAATGGTCAAAGGATATGGACAGACAGTTTCCAGAGGAAGAAATTAAATATTTTTATAATCATATGAAAAATACTTTAAATCACTATGGATTAGAGAAATACAAATCAAAACAACTCTGAGGTACCACATCTCACCAGCCAGATTGGCTAAGATGACAAAACAAGAAAATGATAAATGCTGGGGAGGATGTGGAAAATTTGGAATACTAATGCATTGTTGGTGGAGTTGTGAACTGATTCAACTATTCTGCAGAGAAATCTGGAACTATGCCAAAGGGCTATAAAAAAGAGCATAATGTTTGACCCAGCAATACTACTTCTGAGCCTTTATCCCAAAGAAATCACAGAAGTAGGAAAAAGACTCATATGTACAAAAATATAGCAGCTCTATTTGTGGTGGCAAAGAACTGGAAGTCAAGGGAATGCCCATCAATTGGAGAATGGCTAAATAAGTTGTAGTGTATGAATCTAATGGAAGAACCAGGAGAACTTTGTACATGATTACAAAAACATTGTATGTGTGCAGACTAACTTTGATACACTGGACCCCTCTGAGCAATAGAAGGTTTGAAGACAACTCCAAAAGACTCATGATGGAAAGGGATATCCACATCCAGAGAAAAAACTACCGAGTCTGCAGATTGAAGCAAATTATTTGCTCTCTCATTTGTGTTTTGTTTTGTTTTATCCCTTTTTCTCATCGTTCAACCCATTGGTTATAATCCTTTATAACATGACCAACATTCAACATGAAGGTATTTGTAGAACCTATATTTGATTACATGCCACTATGAGGGGAAGTGGGAAAGAGAGGGAGGTGGAGAAAATTTGAAACTTAAGAGATCATGGAACTGAATGTTGTAAACTAAAAATAAATTAATAAATTAATTTAAAAAAAGAAAAAGGTATATTCCTTCCTATCCCTATTCACTTTTATTCAGAGGTCTACCATATGCAATCTTTCTCAAATTCTATTTACTCCCTTAACTTCTTTCTTGTTTCTTTTGTGTTAGATCTATATAGTTCTGAGAGAGGAGGTTAAGTTCCCCCACTTTGGTAGTTTTGCTGTCTATTTCTTCCTGTAACTCCTTTAACTTCCTTCTTAAGAGTTTGAATGGTAAGAGATGGAGCCAAGATGGTGAAGTAAAAGCAGGAACTTGATTGAGTTCCCACTCCAACCACCTCCAATAGCTGTAAAAAATTACTCTAAACAAATTTTAGTGCTACAGATCCCACAAAGTAACAAAGAGAAGCAAATATCTTGGTGAGGACAGCCTGGCAGGCCAACAGGAAGGGTCTATCAAACTGAGCTGGTAACCAGAGTACAGCCCCTGTAGCCTGCACCAGGCAAGACCCGCAGCACAGACCTCCCTGAGCAGACTTCAGGGGACTGATTCACCAGCAGCTGTGGTGGTTTCCAGACTTCTCAGCACATAAATGCCAAAGAGAAAGCAAAAGGTCAGTGGGGAGTTCTGTTGGAACTGGGTGAGAAAAATGCTGTCTGCCTCCTCTCCCTGGGGCAGCAGAGGTGGTGGTAGCATGGCAGTTTCCACTGCTGCCCTGTGGCTGCCTCCAGTGTTCCTGGACTACAGATCATGAAAAGCAAGTAACAGCCTGCTAAAGAAGATTCAAAATACACTTAAGAAACTCTAAAAAGTAGACTAATTCAAAGGGTAAAAGAGGCCCAAAAAGTCAATGAGGAGACGAATGCCTTAAAAAGCCAAATTTCCCAGATAGAAAATGAATTTCAAAAACTCACTGAACAGAATGATTCCTTCAAAATTAGATTGGAGCAAATGGATGACTTTATGATGAATCAAGATATTATAAAAGAGATCCAAACAAAAGAAAAATATAGAAGGCAATGTGCTCTTTGGAAAAGCCACTGACCTGGAAAATAGATTCAGGAGAGAGAACTTAAAAATGATTGGACTACCTGAAAGCCATGATCAAAAAAAGAGCCTAGATATCATCTTTCAAGAAATTCTTAAGGAAAATTGCCCTGATATTCTAGAACCAAAGTGCAAAATACAAATTGAAAGAATTCACAGATTGCCTCTTGAAAAATAGCCCAAAAAGAAAACTCATGGGTGTATTATAGCCAAATTGCAGAGTTCCCAGGTCAAGGAGAAAATAGTACAAGCAGTCCGGAAGAAACAATTTGAGTATTTTGGAAACACAATCAGGAGAACACAAGATCCTTAGGGGAGAGAAGGGCTTGGAATATGATATTCCCAGAAGTCAAAGGAGCTAGGATTAAAACCAAGAATCACCTACCTAGCAAAACTGAGTATAATGCTTCAGGGGAAAATATAGTCATTCAATGAAATAGAAGACGTTCAAGCATTCTTGATGAAAAGACATGAAATGAACAGAAAATTTGACTTTCAAATACAAAAAGCAAGAGAAGCACGAGAAGGTAAATGGGAAAAAGAAATCATAAGGAACTTATTGAAGTTGAACTATTTACATTCCTACACAGAAAAACGATGATTGTAACTAATGAGACTTTTTGTGAGTAAGAGGATAGTTGAAGGGAATACACATACACATATATTTGTATGTATGTAGATATAGGAAGGTGCATGTGTTTGTATCTGTGTTTGTGTGTACATGTATACATAAACAGAGGCCAGAGGATGAGTTAAATATGAAAGGATGATATCTAAAAAATAATTTAAGAAGAGAGACTAATATAAATATTTCTGGTCATTTTGGAATGCTTAACTCAAATTTTTCATCAGATTTTCCAGAATGAGTGGCTAATATCAAGATTAGCAGCTCCTCAACAATGGGAAAGGGGGCTAGAGATGTTCTGTGCACAGGGGAAAAAAGAAAAGAGAAAAAGAGCAGTTTCCCTCTTATAGGACAGGAGGTGAAATGTGGATATTGTTGGTTAATGTGGATATTGTTGAAAACTGATTCACCATTATCCAAGTGATACCAATATTGAGACTTCAACTTTGGCAAAGTTGGGAGTATTCAAAACAAGGAAAAGAGTATATAAAAATGCCTTAACAAAGGAAAAGATAGAATTTGTATTTGACTCACTAGAGAAATTAATGTACAAATTTTGGGATGAATGATTTGGCCAATAAATTTTTTTTTACTGCCCTTTTAATCTTCAGCCTTTAGTCCAAATTAAGGGTGCACTCAATACATTTTTGATTACTGAGAATGAATGTTGCTAGTAATGGAAATATCTATGCTGTCTCTATTTTGAAGTTGAGCCATATCTGGTGCTGAAGGGCTACCTCAAGGCTTGTTTAAATTATGTTTGCAAAGGATTTGCATCAGAAACAAGTAAACAATATACTTTTGAGAACAAGGAAAAATTTCTTGTTAAGAGTTTGGTTTAGGGATGGCTAGGTGGCGCAGTGAGTAAGAGCACCAGCCTCGGAGTTGGGATGACCTGAGATCGAATCCGGCCTCAGAAAATGAGCACCCACACATAAATAATGACAAGCCGTGTAACCTTGAGCAAGTTACTTAACCCCAATTGCTTAAAAAAAAAAAGAGTTTGGTTTACCTGAACTTTGTATGAATCATTTTAAATTATTTGACATAACTTAATATGAATTAGAGGCATAATCACTTGAAAGGAATTGGTATAGATCCTGCACCTACAAATTCTTAAAAACAAAATTGAAAATATTTACTTGGCAAAATGGAAAACTATCTGTGAATCTAGAAGTGTTAGTTCCGACCACCTAAGAGCAAAGTTTTACAACAAGTTTGAGATGCATAAAAAAAAAGATGCACTAATTCACAAATGGGATTCACTGAAACACAGCTTAGGGAGGGAGAAAAGAAGCCAAGTATACCTGAAAACAATCTAAAACATCTTTGAATAAGAGAAGTCTAAGCAACGTGTTTCTGAATTCAGCCAGTATAGAATGCCAAAACTGGTACAGAAACGAAACCGTGATGATTAAAAAAAGTTTCAAGAGACATAGGCTTTGAGCAACTTAATCATTTTATTAATAAGACAAGTTCATTATTAATAAATGGGTGGCCATTTGGTCATGTCTCTTAGATGAAAGATCCTCATGACAGACTTGGGGATTACATGTTCTTTTGGAAGAGGAGTGACAATCAGATCTGATTGGTTTAGACAATGGGAGGTGAGCTATATTAAAATGAAGGAATGAGAGTGGTATCATATCTCCTTTGGACTGAGAAACTATCTCTACACTCAGAATAATGCCAACTTTGGGCTATCCATTCAAAGAATGGATGCCCCACCCAAACCAGGGTGGGGTATTAAAGAAGAAAATTAGTCCAATCTCATTATAAGCAATGTCAAATTATTGGTTATTAATAAATTTTCTCAAAAAGGATTGCTTTTTTTTTCCCTGAGTAAATCACGAGGAGATGAATTCAACTAGATTTAATGTTATCTGACTGGCAACATATCATGATATTTTGTTCAAGATAGCCATAAATGTTACCTCAAATCATCTTGTGGTATAGTCATTTCCAAGGATATGTAGGGGATTATTCTAGTTTGAAACCTCTCTCCAATGTAGAAAGGGCTTTGTATTGAGTAATGATAATTTAAATAAAACTGTTTCTGGTAGACTTGGATCTGAATGTAAATATTGCTAATCCCCCCCCCCCCCCCCCAAGGACCAGGCCTGGAGGGCTTTAAGTGCTAAACACAGGTATTTATATTTCCTCGTGGAGGCCATAGGGAGCCAGGGGAGTTTTTGAGCAGTGACACAGTCAGAACTATTTTAGCAATATCACTGGCTGCAGGAGTGGGGAGGATAAATTGGAGATGGAACCTGAAGTGTAGAAATAAATGAGGAGGCTATTGCCCATCCAGGTGAGGAGGAGGATATGAGAGACTGAGTTGGGTGGAGACTGTAGCAATACAGAGCAGGAGATAGACTTGAGAAATTCTGTGGAGGCAGTAACATCAAGATTTGGCAATTGATTGCATATGTGACCTGAGGGAAAACATAATAAGAATTTACTAACACTGCATTCTTTCTGTAGCCAGTTATAATCTTGCCATCCTCCTCAAGGCAAGTCCCTAACCCTTGTTTGATCTTGTTTTCTTCCAGTATAGGCTAGACAAAAACAAAACTAAAACAAAACCAAAACAAAACCAAACAAACAAAAAAGACAGACCCAGCAACCCTGTTTTCCTTAGGTACAACAAAAGTGAGACCAGTTACTGCCTTTCTAATTTTCTGCGTTCACTCAAAGAACTCAAGTACTGGTTATATGGGATAGGCATATGGCACAGAGGATGGGATGCCAGGACTACAGTGAGGAAGAATCATCTCCCAAGTTCAAATGTGCCCTCAAACACTTACTAGCTGTGTGATCTTGGCCAAGTCATTTAACCCTACTTGCCTCAGTTCTTCATGTGTAACATGAACTGGAGAAGAAAATGACAAACCACTCAATTATCTTTGCCAAGAAAACCACTAATGGGCTCATGAAGAATCAAGAAGCGACTAAACAACACAGACTTGTTTGTTTATAACAACTCCTGTTATGCTAAATACTGAAGATACAAAGCTTCCTTGAAAGCTCAGCTGAAAGGCTACCTCCTAGCTAGTTCTAGAAATGTTGATTATAGTAATAAGGGAAGAGCACAAAATTAGCAGGATACCCCTTAACACAGAGGAGACAAGGTGATCTATATTTCAGGAATGAACTGAGTGATTGTTGGAATACAGATGGAGAGCTGAACAAGTAAGGAAGGAGACAATCCTTTATTAAGCACTTTGAAATTCAATTAAACTAACTTTTGTAAAGCTCCTACTATGTAGTAAGTATTATACTTATGCTTTGCAAATATGTGTGAAAACGCAGGCATCTAAGAGACCATTTAGGCTGACTTCTGTCCATTTTACAGAAGAGGAAACTGAAGCCAATGGAAGTTAAGTGACTTACCTAAGACGATACTGGCAATAACTGTCATAGGTGGGATTTCAATACAGGACCTCAGATTCCAAATCAGTAGGATGACGTGGCCCGGAGGCTCTGCTGGAAGAAGGAAAATGCAAATATCTAGGCTGTTCAGGGGTCCAACAGATTCCATTCCCCAGTCCCATCCCCAGAGACCCCAGCTCGGCTGACGTGGTAATGGGAGTAGTCCACACCATTAAGAGTTAACAGTAAAAAGAGGATGAAAGAAAGAAGCCTGGCTCCTGAGCCCAATCAGGCTTCTGAACCTTTAGACAGTGGCATTAGGAAAAGCCCAACAGTCCTAGGGTTGCGCCCCTCCCTTACTCATTCTCATGGAGCTCCTGGGGCGTGGCCTAGAACTACTGAGGTTGCTCGCCTGGGATCACTTCATTTTCACTTTCTTTTCCGCGGGAGCCCTGTTTAGTCTGAGGCTGAGCAGTTGAGGGAGTGCGATGGCCGAGACTGTCCGCTGCCGGCTGGTTCGGCACTTGGAGCACCTGACTTTGGAGGAGCTGAAGAAATTTAAGCTGTACCTGGTGGAGTATGTCCCCCGGGGCCGCCTGGATGGGGCCGATCTCACAGAAGTGGCAGAGCTCCTGGTCAGTTCCCTTGGGGAGGAAGAGACCTGGCAGCTGGCTCTGAGCATCTGGGAGAAGATGGGCCTGAGGGAGCAGTGGGAGCGAGCCAGGAATGGTAAGGGTCCGCCTGAGGGCTGGAGTTTTCCCCTCCAACTTGCACATTCCCCCAATTTTCCTTTCTTCGTTCTTTCCTCCCTCCCTCCCTCCTTCCTTCCCTCCAATCTTCCTTTCTCTTCCTTCTTGCATCCTCCCTCCCTCTTTCCTTCCTTACAATGCTTTTCTAGTGCTGCTCCCAGACCATTTATGGCTCATTTCCCTCTAAAGAATGTAAGCTTCTTCAGTGCGGGCACTATTTCAGTTCAGCACCTAGTCTAGTGTTTTACATGTCTTATATACTTAATAAATGCTTATCTGATCATTTCTGACTTTTGTCTTTAGAATAAGATGTAGGGCTGAGATGGAGGGGGTGGGGAGTGTCACCTCTATGCATTTTCTAACAATCAAAGTGGGAGGAGTGGAATTCAGCCACAGTTCCTGATACTGGAGAGGAAAAGGTTTTGGGTCCTGAGGAGAGTTTGCTGGCGGCCAAGAGGATATTCAGGAGGCACCAGTAGGTGGGGGAAAGAGAAAGGAAGATGGTAGATCTGGGAAAATGGGGGTAATGGAGGAGATTTCAGCTGTTGTCTCAGCTGAGGAAAGGGGACAAGGGAGGGGGGTCTTGTGGAAAAAGGAGCATACGAAATGAAATGGGTCAGATTTTGATCAAGTATGTTATCTCAGCCCAAGGAAAATGTCCTAGGAAGAGAATGATCAGATTGCTGAATTTAAGACAGTTTCCCTGTGCTGAGTCAGGAGCAAGGGTAGAATTTTTTTTTTCTTTTTTAAAAATAAGTTCGTCAAATGGCATAAACAGTAGCAAAGATGAGAAAGAGCCTGATTCTGTTAAATAGACTTTTCATATTGCCATGACTCTTCATGACAGCATATCTTTTTTTTTTTTTGGCTAAGATACTGGTTTGCCATTTTGTTCTTCACCTCATTTTACAGATGAGGAGCTGAGGCACAGAGCATAAAGTGACTTGCCCAGAGTCACACACCTAGTAATTGTCTAAAGACAGATTGGAAGTCAGAAAGATAAGTCTCCCTGCCTTCAGGTCCATTGTGTCACCTGGATGTCCAAAACTTTAATGGGTCATTATCAAAAGGTCACTCCAGAAACATACAGAGTGTTCAGGGCTGGTCCATATCCTCTACATTCCTGTGCCCACTCCCAAATGGGACCTGATGCTCAGGTACCCTGGATCAAGGAGGAGAGAAGAAACAGGCAAAAGCAAGAGTTGTCATTTAAAGTTCTAAAGTGGAGACACTGAAGTAGGGTCTTTGAAACTGTGGTGGGAAATTTGTGACCTCATCTCTCACTGATTTTCTCAGACTAGCTCAGCCTTACAGGAAACACTTGGGTCTGTACCAAAAGCTCTCTTTGTACTTAAACTTCCTGTAAGACTCCTGGTATGTGTTGAAACTACTACCCACATAATATAAGTATTCAGTTGGAATATCTAACATCAGTCATTGAAAAAGTTAAAACTCCCTCTTTATTCACTTAGAATTCAAACACAGGGACCAAAAACGATGACAGTTTTAAGCTAAGCTTCTACTCAGCTGGAGAAAAGAGGGTCCTTGGTCCTCACCTTTCCTCCACCTGGGCATTGCAGAAGATTCTTCCATTCCCCAGATTGAGTCTCACTTCCTTCAAGAAGTCTTCTGTAATCCATCAGGCTGCAGATTCTCTCTCTCTCTCTCTCTCTCTCTCTCTCTCTCTCTCTCTCTCTCTCTCTCTCTGTCTCTCTCTGTCTCCCTCTCCCTCCCTCCTTCTCCCTCTCCATTTCCCTCTCCCTCTCTCACCCTCCCTCTCCTTCTCCTCAACTCCTTGTTATCCACATGCCTTTAGTATATGAGTACCTGGCAAAGCTTGCTACTTAGTGGGTTCACTATCTCGTACTTAAACTTTCAGACTTTGCTAATCATATTATTGTGTTTCTGTCAGTTCACAAACCTTTTTTATGGATTTTGTTATCTCAGCATATTTCATTCCAACTCCTCAGAGCCAATACTGAAATCTACTCTTTAATGCTGTCCTCTAGCTGCATTCTTACTCTCAGTTCCCAAGTATCTACTTACACAAAAGATGGGTCTCTCCTTATCTTCTTTTCTTTCCAACAGAGGATCTTGGATTAGTTCCTGCTCCAGTTCTTCCAGTCTCCTCAGGTCAGTAACCTCTATCAATGTATGAATCTATGCTCACTTCGTTGTTTTTTTTTTTTTTCATCTGTCAACCTGGATGTCATATTTTCTATTAATGGGGTCCCATCAGTAAAATTTAAGGTGATGGGCTGCAGCAACCTGGACCACTTCCCCCAAAATTGAGTGAATTTAAGTCTTATGGGTTTTAGCAGATAATGTACCTCCTAGGAGGGCAAAACAGAAAATTTCTGGCAGTGCCCTTGTTTAGTAACAGGGTGAAATGGTCAGACCTACAATGTATTGATGCTAGAGATGATAGAGGACTGCTGGAGTTTAATGATGAGGGAAATGACTTGATCTTTAGTAATGTCTTGTTCTTTAGTAATGTCACCTTTGTAGTACTAGGTAGATGGAGAAGGAGGATATTTGAGATGAGATGCTGACTAATTAGGAAGCAAATGTAACAGTGCAGGAGAGATGTTTTGTACTTTTAGACCCAGTGACACTGACCTAGCTTTTTCCGTGAATAAGACACTTGTGAGTTCAAGCAAGGAGAGATTTTTATTGTTGTTGTTTTTTTTTTCTCTTCTTGTTTCTGGAGGTCAGTTTCCCAGGCTCAGGCTAAATTGTAAACATCTGAAGGATTAATCTCCTTTGAACCCTAATAATTCAAAGCTGTGCTGAGTCAAGTAGGTTTCATGCCATCTGAGTCTGCGTCAATCAGGGGCCGAGTCTTTGTTATATATTCTGGGAGGATGACATTTTGCTTTGGGGGTGCACTCATGAGAAGGACCTTTTGATTTCCTGTAAACTCTAAGTAGCCATATGTTCAGAGCCCTCTGACTACTTAGATGACTATGCTCCTTTGATCCAGTGATGTATGTAAAGTGTATAGAAGTATTGCTATGTTCAGACCTGTTTACATTTTCTGTGCTTGTATTTTCTTTACATTCAGGGTGCTGACCTTTTCCCTCAATTAGTGAATGTAATTAAAGTAGATTGTTGACCTGTTTAAAAGTTGTCTTTCCTTTAAGAAAAGCAGATCAAAGAACCTGTGCTAGCAGGGCATCCTAGAGGTGCTAGGATACTTGCTGTTCCAACACTCTATCTCTAGGATCTGGGCATTTTCTCTGGCTATCCCCCATGCCTGGAATACCCTTCCTTCATCATCTCCTCCTACAGTTTTCCCCAATGTGCTTTGAGTCCCAACTATAATCCCATCTTTTAAACTAATATTTTCCTGATACCTCTTAATGCTAGTGCCTTCCCTCTCTTAATTATTTTTTTAGCTTGGGTGTAGCTCATTTGTACATATTGGTTTGCTAATTTCCCCAAGCAGATTGTGAGTTCTTTGAGAGAAAGGACTGTCTGACTGCTTTTTCAAGTATCCTTAGTGATTAGCATTGTGTCTGATTAGGTCTAGACACCTAATGTTTATTGGCCAATTGATATTCTTATACATACATGTCTACTTAAGCATGGGCATACACATGTATATACACATATACGTGAATCCTGACATATAGGAAAATACACATTTACACCTATATATAGAAGTTTACACATGGATTCCCAGAAAGCCATCCCAGGTTCTAGGTACTTTCTGGTACATACTATTTTCCAAACTATAGCTCTTAACTCCTCCATCATTAGCATGTTTACATTTACTAATCATCAAAATTATACCCTTAGTTTAAGTCAGTCAGTCAGAGAAGTAATGTAGAATAGATGTGTCAAAAATGTGGCCCTCATGCTGCATGTAAGCCCACAATACTCCTGAATACAGCTTAAAACAGATTAAAAAGGTATTGAAAAATATTTAAATAAATCCACTAAAATATAAGAAAATATAGATATTATATTTTAAAATTAAGGCACAGAGATCCTTATGTACAGATGAGTAGCCCCAATTTCTATTTGAATTTAACACTATTAATGTAGAGGGAACTCATTCTCCTACAAATTCACACCGTCAGTCAGAAGAGTAGAAATGCCTAAGAATTGTATTTGGGTTTCATATACATGCAAACATTTGATCAGAGCCCAGACATTGAGGGATACTTAATATTACCAATGCTGAGACCTGGTGGTGTCTTTTGGAGGTGTATTTGATAGATCTAGCACTATTCCTTGCCAAATCTTCTCCTTGTTGGGGGCCATTTCCACAGGGTACCTTGGTGAGTGTCATAGTTCCAATTTAGCTAGTCTTCAACCCTTCAGCTATTTTTCTGGTTACTAAATACAGTATGGATACCTAACACAGTGTCTCTAGTTGGCACTGTGGATATGGTGTCTGAAGAGAAGAGAGTCACCAGATGGAAGGAATCCTCTGACTCCTAACATCCTTGATGGTGTTCATTGAACCAGGATTGAACAAAGATCTCTCCTGACTCCATGTCCAGTTCTTTCAAGTGCTTCTTTTCTCTGTGGGGAGCCAGTTATGGGGAATACTGCCATCCCTCAGCAGGGCTGATAAAGTATGGGGGCCCTGACATACCCAAGCAAGGCTGAGAAAGAATCACTGACCTAGAGGTTGCTAAAGAGAATGTTCAGGAAGTGCCAGTAGGTGAGAGAAGGAATTGAAAAGAGGGGCAAATGGTAGATTTGGACAAATGGAGCTAATGGAGGAGATTTCACCTGTGGTTAAGGAAAGGAATAAAAGAAGGTACCAACAGAGAGAGGAGGAGGTGAAATTAATGGGTCAGGCTTTGATCAGGTCTTTTATTGCAGCACAAGGAAAAATTTGAAAAATTCAACTGTTTTATGTAGATTGCAGAAAGCACAAGTGGTTGATGGCACAGCAGGGAAACAGTTTGGAAAGCACTGGGCTAGGAATGAGATTCATCCTCCTGAGTTCAAAACAGGCCTCAGACACTGACTAGCTGTGGGACCCTGGGCAAGTCACTTGGAAAACTGCTCCAGTGTCTTGGTCAAGAAAACCCCAAATGGGCTACAAAGTGTCAGACACAACAGAATAACAACTGAACAAAAAAAGGACTGCTTTTAGCCCTGTTCCTCAGCCTGGCCTTATGCTGTACAATCAGCACTCATTTTAAAAAAGAAACGGACTTAAATCCCTACTCTTGATTCAGCACAAAGTCTAGGCAGGAATTCTTTTAAATTCCATAGTCTATTCATTCTCTTCCTGGCAAATTTTCCATTCTTCCAGATCCACCATTTGCCCCTCTCTTCAATATGCACATTCTGTCTCCTAAACTTATCCTAATACACACACACATACACACACACACACACATATATACATATATCTATGTATATATACATAGATATATATATACATATATACATATACATATATACACATATATATACATATATATACATATACATATGCATATGTCTATATATCTATATCTATATATCTATCTATATCTATCTATCTATATATGGGTGTCACTTGTGTAGGAGATATATGTATATATATATATATATATATATATATATATATATATATATGGGTGTCACTTGTGTAGGAGAAGGTCTTGGGAGTGGAGGGTGCTTCCATTGCGTTAATTGAACTGTGTTTGTTATGCCATTAGATGAAAGAATGAAGTATCGAGAACAAATGAGAAAGAAATTCCACCTCATGAGGGACAGGAACTCTCGTCCTGGGGAATATGAGCTCTTTCACCACAGATTCACACAGCTACTGCTGCTTCCAGAGTACCGTTATAAGGAGCAGAAACAACATGAACTTCTACTCCAAGGATGGAAACATGCTAATAACATGGAGAAGCGAGGGCAGCTTATAGAAATGCCAATTTTATTTGATTATGATCAAAACACAGGCACCCAACCCCACACTGTTGTGCTGCAAGGGGCGGCTGGTATTGGAAAGACTACCCTGGCCATCAAAGTGATGTTGGACTGGGCTGAGGGAAAACTCTACCAGAAGAGATTCAACTATGTTTTCTATCTCACTTGCAGAGAACTAAACCCGTTAGGAGAGAAAGAAATGAGTTTTGCTGATATAATTGGCAATGACTGGCCCGGGCCCCAGGCTCCCATGAAAGAGATCATGTCCCAGCCAGAGAGACTTCTGTTCATCATTGATGGTTTAGATGAACTGAAATTCCCTTGTAATGAGCACAGATATGATCTGTGCAAAGACTGGAAGCAGCAGAGGCCAGTGCCCCTCCTGCTGAGCAGCTTACTAAGGAAGACCCTGCTCCCTGAAGCCTCCTTATTGCTCACTGCAAGACTCACTGCTCTGAGGAAATTTAGTCCTTTGTTAGAGAATCCACGTCATGTGGAGATCCTGGGCTTCTCTGTGGATCAGAGGAAGGAGTATTTCTGCAAATTTTTCAGAAATGAGGATTTAGGTGAAAAAGCCTTCAGTTTAGTACAAGGCAATCCCATAATGTTCACCATGTGCTCTGTTCCCCTGATGAACTGGATTGTCTGCACTTGCCTGAAACAACAAGAGGAGAGAGGACTAGATCCCATCCAGGCTTTGAAAACAACCACTGCTCTGTATCTGTGCTATATCAATTCACTCACACCTAATGACCAGAACTTTATGCCTCAGAACTTGAGGGGCCTTTGTAGATTGGCTGCTGAGGGGATCTGGGAGAGGAAACTGCTGTTTGAGGAGGAGGACCTGAGGAGGAATAACCTAGAGGCAGCTGATGTCTCTGCCTTCTTAGACATGAGCATTTTTCAGAAAGACAGTGATTGTGAAAAGTGCTATAGTTTCATTCACTTGAGTTTCCAAGAGTTTTTTGCTGCCGTGTTCTATTTGATGAGCACAGACAAAAAGGGGGGGAAGAGCCCTGACTCCTCCATTCCAGATGTGAAAAAACTTCTGGAGGAGTATAGCCAGCATGATACCAGCTTTGTGGCCCTGGTGGTGTGTTTCCTGTTTGGCTTCCTAAATGCAGATACAGCAAAAGAGCTGGAGAGGAAGTTCAGATGTAGAATGTCACTGGAAATCAGGTCACAGTTACTGGAATGGGTTGAGGGAGAAATCAAAATAGATGATCAAGAACCCAGTTCTCCTAATTATAATTTCCCTGAATGGTATTTGCACTTATATGAGAGTCAGGACAAGGAATTTGCGAACCAGGTGCTAGTGCACATACAAGAAATCAAAGTAGGTGTTCACTGTGACTATGAAGTCCTGAGTGCAGCTTTCTGTGTTAAGCACTGCCCTGGGGCACGGAGAATTTTCTTGTAAGTATCTTCCTTTCTTAAATCTTGAGCCCTTTGCTAGGTTCATTGCAGACAGATTGAACTATGGATGTTTCTTCTGAGGAAGCCCAGTATTCTCCTTTCAGCTTTGGACATGTGGCCAGCCCAGACTGTCACCCTGGCTTTTCTGTTAGGATGCAGTTTTGGGACAAAGAGCCAAACACAATGCCGTGCTGCACTTTACCTTTCCTGGTGCCTTTGTGGAAAATTAAGGTAGTATCCTTTTTAATCATTTATGTCTTAACTTCACTAAAGACTTGCCAGATTGAATTAATGCTATTTAAGTTGTGTTTGGAAGCAAAGGGATCTCTGAATAGATGTGACTCTATCTTTACCTATGACAGGAAAAGGAAATGATAAAATCTGTGCATAGCATTTCCATATCCAACTGAGTTTAATTAAAGGGTATTCTGTCTAGACAACAGAAGTCCTTAAGAGTGGATAGGAAGACATACAAATTTCCAGGTCTGTGTCCAGCAGCTTGGCCTTTTTGTATAGGAAAAAATCCCATCTTTGGTATGTGTTATAGATATTGCTCCTCTTTTAAGAGCTCTTAGGCTGTGATTCATAGAGGAGTAAATGGTACCTGTTCTTTATTTTGGAATTCTTAAGAATGTCCCTGTTTGAGGGAACAAAGCAGGGAGAAGGGAGGGGGAATAGGTCTTATTCCATGGCTGTTAGTGATAGGACACTGCTCTTCATGTCCTTGACTAGATTTAAAGATATTCTGCCTTACACTGGTAATCCTAGGCTCATAAAGGACAAACGTGCTATAGCAGCAAGTACCCTGAGGATCCCCATGATGGCTGCCAACACATGTTATTGGATCTGCTTTTTTAAAGAAAGCAACTCAAAATGGGGTTAACAATCTTGCTTTAATCAAACATGTCATTTACCTAGTTCAGTGGGAAAAGTACAGCACCCCGAACTTCAGAAAATACAAAGAGAATACAAAACGTTTACAATCAGACAGAGAACATTAGCAGACAGGCCTCCAACTGTCTGACCATTACATCCATACCTAGTCAAAGTTACCAGAGAAGCAAGCATCAACATCTGGGTTTTCAAAGCCAGGGTCTCAATGGCTGCCCAGAGTTTCCTCTGGTCAAATCATACAACACTTCTCAAAGTGAGCCCCAAAGGAAAGCCTCATATTCAGATTTATATAGCCTTCTCCTGGCTCAGAGAATGTCACAACCCTTTTGACCCACTGCCCAATCACAGAGCACCAAGGTGTGGGCATTCCTGAAAACCAAGCCTCCCACCATAGGCTCCAGGTGCACTTAAGCCTATCAAAGGGCCTAGGGGCAGGGAAGATCTTAAATTCACATTTCTACAACAGGTGCCCATGCTTGTTCATGACAGGATTTCAGATTGATCTTCATCCTCCTCAACCTGGATCCCACTAAAAAGCCCACCTTACTGGTTGAGGAAAAAGGTTAATATTCACTCAGGGTCTTTTATTAGGTACTTCAAGAAAAGATGGATCTCATGCACATATGAAGAGACAGATCAGCAGGAAGTCATTTTCATGCTAGAATAAACCCTTACAGGGTGTCATCTTGCAAATACATTTTTTGTTGGAGGGGAAGTTCTCATTAGGAGCCTTTACCTGGCAGCTTCATTACAGGCAGCAAGGTGGCACTTGGATTCAAGGTTTCTGAGTTTTCTTCTCAAGATCTTTGGGTTGTTTTTTTTTTTTTCCTCCTTATATTCACCTATCACTGTCTGATTACTTTGCCTTTGATGGCAGTTCTCTGTTAGTTCTTAAAATCCTGAGGACATTCTTCAAGGGCATATAGGAATAGGCATAGAAAAGCAGGAGGTCCAGTGTGACATCCAGCTCCTTAAGTAATAAGAATAAAATTAAAACTGAGGTTGCCTCAGAAGGGTAAAAATAATTTTAAAAATGAAACTTGAACAGTGGTTTGGGAAATTGAAAAAAATAGCCTTGCCCCTTTATCTTTTTTATTTTATTTTAATTTTTTTTGTGTTCCTCCCTCTTCACCCAGCATTACAGGGAAGATAAGCAATTCAATATAGGTTGTACATGTGTAGCTATGCAAAATATTTCCATAGTAGATATATTGTGAAAGACTGACTATATTTCCATCTATCCTATTCCACCCCCCACTGTCCTATTCTCTACTTGGATTCTGTCTCTTTTCAAAAGTGTGTGCTTCCAACTTCCCTACCCCCCCAGCCTGCCTTCCCTTACATCATCCCCCATCTCATCCCCTTCCCCCCTACTCTCCTGTATGGTGAGATGCATATATACATATATATATATGTGTATATATATATATATATATATATATATATATATATATATACACATATACACACACATACACACACACTCACACACACACATACACATATACACATTCAACTATTCCCTTCAACTATTTTCATACTGAGAAATGTTTCATAAGTTAAAATTATTGTTTTTCCATGTAGGAATGTAAATAGTTCAACTTTGATAAGTTTCTTATGATTTCTTTTCCCTGCATACCTTCTCATGTTTCTCTTGCTGCTTGTATCTGAAGGTCAAATTTTCTATTCAACTCTGGTTTTTTCATCATAAATGCTTGAAAGTCCTCTATTTCATTGAATAACCATATTTTCCCCTGACACATGATACTCAGTTTTGTTTATTATTATTATTATTATTATTTTTGCTTTTTGGAGGGCAATTGGGTTTAAGTAACTTGCCCAAGGTCACACAGCTAGGTTTTTGTTTGTGTGTGTTAAGTGTCTGAGGCCGGATCCGAACTCAGGTCCTTCTGACTGCAGGGCTGACACTCTACTCACTGCACCACCTAGCTGCCCCATGATACTCAGTTTTTGCTGGGTAGGTGATTCTTGGTTTTAATCCAAGCTCCTTTGACCTCTAGAATATCATATTCCAAGCCCTTCAGTCCCTCAGTTTAGAAGTTGCCAGATCCTGTGTTATACTGATTGTGTTTCTGCAATATTTGTATTGTTTCTTCCTGGCTACTTGTAATATTTTCTCTTTCATTTGAGAACTTCGGAACCTGATTATAATATTCCTAGAAGTTTTCTTTTTGGGATCTTTTTCAGAAGGTGATTGGTGGGATCTTTCAACCTCTATTTTGCTCTCTGGTTCTCAAACATCAGGGCAATTTTCCTTGAGAATTTCTTTTTTTTCATTTTATTTTTCTATTCATCTTCATTTTTAAGATGTTTCTTTTTCTTTATCCTTGTTTTTTGGGTCTTTATTATTAATAATTTGTGTGTTTACTTTCAGATTACAAGATTCAATCCCACAATTCTTTGACTTTCAAGTTTTCTCTCCCTCCCTCCTCTCCCCCCCTCCCATGACAGCATGCAATCAAGTATAGGATCTGCAAATACTTTCACATTAGGGATTAGTCAGGCTCTATAGATGGATTGCATCAGATGGAATGAAAAATGATAAAGAGGAAACAAAACCAAACAAGAAAAAGAAAAAGAGCAGGTAGTTTGCTTCAATCTGGATTCAAACTCAGTTCTTTCTAGTTCTTTCTCTGAATGTAGATATCTCTCTCCATCATGAGTCTTTTGGGATTGACCTATATCACTGCATTGCTGAAAAAGAATCCAGTCTACCAAAGCTGGTCATCACAAATACGCTTTGTCTGTAACTGTGTACAAATTTCTCCTGGTTCTACTCTTCTCACTCAGCATAAGTTTGTATAAGCCTCTCCATGTAAATATGAAGTCCATCTGCTCCTTGTTTCTTATAGCACAATGTTATTCCATTACATGCATATATCACAAGTAGTTCAGCCATTCCCCAATTGATGGGCACCCCTTCAATTTTCAATTCTTTGCTACCACAATAAGAGCTGATATAAATATTTTTGTACATATGGGTCTGTATCCCACTTCTATGATATCTTTGGAATATAACCGTAGAAGTGGTATTGCTGAGTCAAAGGGTATGAAATTATTTATAGCCCTTTGGGCATAATTCCAGATTCCTTCTCAGATCATGATGCAATAAAAATTATATGTAATAAAGGGCCAATGAAATATAGACTAAAAACTAATTGGAAATTAAACAATTTAATTATAAAGAATGAGAGGGTCAAACAAGAAATTATAGAAACAATCAGTAATTTCATTCAAGACAATGACAATAATGAGACAACATATCAAAATTTGTGGGATGCATTAAAGGCAGTTCTTAGGGAAAGGTTTTTATCCCTGAGTTTATATACGAATCTATCTCCAATGAAGAGGAAATCAAAACAATAATTACAAATTTTTTCCCAATTGTATGCACATAAATTTGGCAATCTTAGTGAAATGGATGAATATTTACAAAAGTACAAGTTGCCCAGATTAACTGAAGAGGAAGTAAATTACAAATCAAACAAACCATGAGTGAATTCCCTAGGAAAATATCTCCAGGGCCAGATGTATTTACTAGTGAATTCTTTCAAATATTTGAAGAACAATTGATTCCAATACTCTACAAAGCATTTGGGAAAATTATTGAAGAAGGAGTCCTACCAAATTCTTTTTATGACACAAATATGGTACTGATACCTAAATCAGGAATAGATAAAACAGAGAGAGACAATTATAGACCAATTTCCCTCATGAATCTAGATGCAAAATTTTTAAATAAAATATTAGCTAAAAGACTACAGCAACTTATCACAAGAATAATACATTTTGATCAGGAAAGATTTATTCCAGGAATACAAGGATGTTTTAATATTAGGAAAACCATCAGTATAATTGATCCTATCAACAATTAAACTAGCAGAAACCACATGATTTTCTCAATAGATGCAGAAAAGACTTTTGACAAAATACAATATCCATTCCTATTAAAAACACTAGAAAGTATAGGAATAAATGGAGCCTTCCTTAAAATAATAGGTAGCATCTATTTAAAATCATTAGCAAGTATTATATGTAATGGGGATAAGTTAGAAGCATTTTCAATAAGACCAGGGGTGAAACAAGCGTGTCCACTATCACCCATTTTATTCAATCTGGTACTAGAAATGTTAGCAGTAGCAATTAGAGAAGAAAAAGAAATCAAAGGAATCAAATTAGAAGAGAATTTCTTTAAGGATGATTTCTAGGTTCTTTTTTTGATCATAGTCCAATAATTTTTAAATTATCTCTCCTGGACCTGTTTTCTATGTCAGTGGTTTTTCCAATGGGATATTTCACATTGCCTTCCATTTTTTCCTTTGTTTGCATCTGTTTAATAATATCTTGATTCCTCATAAAGTCACTAGCTTCCATTTGCCCCAATCTAATTCTGAAGGAATGATTCTCTTCAGTGAGCTTTTGAGATTCTTTTTCCATCTGGCAAATTTGGCTTTTTAAGGCATTCCTCTCCTCATTGGCTTTTAGAGCCTCTTTTGCCATTTGACTTAGTCTATTTGTAAGGTATTATTTTCTTCAGTCAGGTTGTTGAATCTCATTTCATAATTTTCTTGCTTCGTTCTCATTTCTCTTCCCAATTTTTCTTCCACTTCTCTTATTTGGTTTTCAAAATACTTCTTAAGCTCCTCTATGGCCTGTAACTAACTAATGTTTTTTTCTTTTTTTTTTCAATAAAAAGTTTATTTATATATGTATATACACATGTATATGTGATAGAGAGAGAAAGAGAAAGGGATGAATAGATAGATAATAGAAAGATGGGCAGGTAGATAGATTGACAGAAAACATATAGCTACTATTCAGTCTATTGTCTCCCAACCTGACACTAACAGGCTATGTCCACATGGAGGAACTACGTTGTGGGTCCTCAATCCTAAAGTTGTAACTCATAAGCCCCAACTGGTTATCTTTAATTCCAACCAGTAGATATGAATAGCTCAAAGCAGATGCATTGACCAATATGATAAAATAAGAACAGTGCTACACAGCATTGCCCTCATTAACACATGGTGGGATGTATTCTCCAACAAATATATACAACATCATTCAGGAGTGTACACATAATAGTGAGACATACACATAGGAAACACATGAGGCCAAGGAAATTCATGTCTCTGCAGAGTCCTAAAATCCTCACCATTCTCCCCACTAGATGCAATGTCTCTCCTGGACAGATTGCTGAGCAGGGCTCTCTGGGCCTTCGTCTGTTCATAACTCAATTCCCAGCTGCCAGGCTGAATTTTCTTCTATGTGATCTGTTCTTTTCTCTACTGCCAGGAATTATGCTTCTTTTTTTAAAATAATAGTACATATATACATACATATATATATATATATATATATATATATATATATGTATATATATAAATATATTTGAAATGTTTAATCTTAAGACCTTGAATTTCAAATCCATTTCCTTCCTCCCTTGTCACCCATTCCCTCTGGGGAGATAAGTAATTCAGTGTATGTTGTACATGTCTAGCTATGCAAAATATTATCATAGTAGATATATTGTACAAGGCTGCTTATAATTCCCTCCACCTAGTCCACTCCCCACTTGATCCTGTCCCTCTTCCATAGTGGGTACCTCCAACCACCCCTAGCCCCAAGGATGCCCTCCCATCCATCATCCCTCCTCTCATCCCCCTTTCCCCCATTCTGCTGTAGGTTGAGATGTCCCACCTAGTATGTATGTCATTCTCTCCCTGAACCAAATTCAATGAGAATGTGATTTTGCCTTTTTGCCTTCCTATTCTTCCCCTCCCCTGCAACCACTTCCCCCTGCTTCCTCTACATGAGATAGTTTACCCCACCCTGTCTCTCCCCATCTCCTCCTGACACTTTCCTCTCTCACACCTCACAACTTCTCCCCTTGAGTATCCTCCCTTCCCAACAAATTCAACCTATGCCCTCTATCCATATATAACTGTAACCATATACACACACATTCACATGTGTTTTCACATGACCATACACCCTTCCTCCATTATTTTCATAGCGAGAAAGATTTCCTCAGTCACAGTTATTGTTTTTCCATATAGGAATGTAAATAGTTCAACTTTGATAAGTTCCTTTTGATTTCTTTTCCCTGATTACCTTCTCAGGCATCTCTTGCTTCTTGTGTCTGGATGTCAAATTTTCTATTCAATTCTGGTTTTTTCCTCAAGAATGCTTGAAAGTCCTCTATTCCACTGAATGACCATATTTTCCCCTGAAACAAAATACTCAGTTTTGCTGGGTAGGTGACCCTTGGGTTTATTCCCAGCTCTTTCTCCCTCTGGAATATCGTATTCCATGCCCTTCGACCCCTCAGTGTACAAGCTGCCAGGTCCTGGGCTATTCTGATTGTGTTTCCACAATATTGAAATTGTTTCTTCCTGTCTGCTTGTAGGATTTTCTCCCTGATCTGGGGATTCTGGAACCTGGCTATAATATTCCTGGGAGTTTTCTTTTTGGGATCTTTTTCAGGAGGTGATCAGTGGATTCTTTCAACTTCTATTTTTCCCTCTGGATCTAAAACATCAGGGCAACTTTCCTTGAGAATGTCTTGAAGGGTGATTTCTAGGTTCTTTCTTTGATCATGGCTTTTGGGTAGTCCAATAATTTTTAAATTGTCTCTCCTGGATCTATTTTCCAGGTCAGTGGTTTTTCCCATGAGATATTTCACATTGCCTTCTAATCTTTCATTTGTTTGGATCTGCTTAACAGCATCTTGATTTCTCATAAAGTCATTAGCTTCCATTTGCTCCAGTCTAACTCTGAAGGAATGAATCTCCTCAGTGAACTTTTGAGATTCTTTTTCCATCTGGCAAATTCGACTTTTTAAGGCATTCTTCTCCTCAATGCCCTTTTGGGCCTCCTTTGCCATTTGAGCTAGTCTATTTTTTAAGGTGTTGTTTTCCTCAGTCAGGCTGTTGACCCTCATTTCATACTTTTCCTGTATCCTCATTTCTCTTTCCAATTTTTCCTCCACTTCTCTTATTTGATTTTTAAAGTCCTTCTTAAGGTCCCTATGGCCTGTAACCCACTCATATTTTCCCTTGGCACTTTTGGAGCAGGACATCTGACCTCACAATCCTCTTCCCGCTCCATGCTTTGACCCTCCTTGCCCCCAAAGTAGGAGTCTAGGATTGCATTTTTCTGTTTAATTTGTTTCCTTTGCCTTGGCATGTTGCCACTTAATTTCTTGACTTTTGGGCTTGTTGCCACACTATGGCTCTGCTGCCAGACAGGGGAATTTTCATCCCGAACATGTGGGGAACAACTCCCGTTTCTGGCAAGCTGGAAACCCACCCACAACCTCCACCCCAGATCACAATCCAGGTCCAGGGAGGTTAAAGCAAGAGTGATTACCCCCCAAGACTGATCACTGGATCTCCCTCCAGTTCTCAGGCCAAGACCTGGAGCTGCCTCTGAAAACTACAAAATGGCATGTCTCCTCATTGGCTTCTAGCCCCCAGGGGAGGAAGCCAACACATTCCCCAAATACTGGTCCCAAAGTCCATAGGGCACTAACCTCTCACTTTGTCCTAGGCATGTCTATGTTGATAATTCTGGAATCACCACAGCTGCTGGTGTTCTGGGGTCCCTCCAGCCTGCTGCTGGCCCTGCCACACTGGGGCTAAAACCTTGACTCAGGCTCCCTGCACACTGCGCGCTGTGCTGCCAGCTCCAAGAGCACTGCACTGGTCCTTCTGCAGGGTTGCTGGGCTGTCCTCAGTGGGAGGTTAGCTTCTCTGTGTCATTCTGTGGGTGCTGGGGCTCCAGAAGTTGCTCAGAATCCCATTTTACATAGATTGGAGGAAATCTGGGGGCAGAGTGGCTTGGACGAAGTGTTTCTACTCCGCCATCTAGCTAATGTTTTTCTTGGAAGATTTTGGTACAGAAGTTCTGACTTCACTATCTTCCTCCTGTTCCATGATTTTGTACTTTTTGTCCCCAAAATAGGAGAGTAAATTTGTATTGCTCTACTTGGTTTGCTTCCTTTGCCTGCTCATGTTGCCACTCAATTATTTGACTTTTGAGCTTTTTGCCACAGTAGGCCTCTGCTACCAGACAAGGGAGCTCCCTCTCAATCGCTGGGGTTTTCTCAGATGCTGAAGGTATTAGTTGGGTGCTCTTTCTGAAACCTCCACATGCTCTGGCAAACTTGTCACACACCCCAGGACCTCCACCCTATACAGCAATCCAGATCCATCCAGTTAAAGCAAGTGTGATTACTCCTTAGACTGATTGCTTGATCCCCCTATAATCTATGTGCCAGGAGCTCTGAAGCAGCCACACAGCAGCAGCTGCATGACCATTGGACCCTCTGGGAGCTGCTCTTCATCCTCTAATCCCACCAGTAGTTTCCCATTCCAAATTCTCCAATTGCTGTACCCTAATCAAGGCTCTTGGTATAATTGGACCTCCTCTTTTTCTAAAATACTGAGTCTGATACTATAAATTCTGGGTCTCTGTTCATATCATATATTTAGAGATTCTCCCCATCATCCTTAGGTTAGGTTTTTGCTTTCTCCATTTGTCCTAACTGATTCAGACTTTGGTTTCAGCTGTGCCATTGAGCCTAAAAGGTTTGGGATAATACTGGATAGCACAAAAAGTGCTGAGGAGGAAGGGGGTGGGGCAAAGGCTGAGTGCATCTGTCAGTGGGTAGTACTTGTATTTGTCTAAGATGTACTGGCCTTTAGAGTTCCAAGCATCTAATCCCACATCTTCTACTATCTCCAAGAACTAATATAATTTGAGGCATTACATTTCCATTTTTACTTAACAGACAAATAAGCACACACTTTAATACTGGGAGTCAGTTTTGGCACCACTGATACACAGTAAAATTCTCCTCTTATTTCTTTCTCTAGTCATTTTACTTCTTATTTAGATGCTTTTATATGGCAAGATCTCTCTTATGTGATCTGCAAAAGTCAGAACCTGAGAGAACTCACGCTGTTCTGCCAGTTTCGTCAGTGTCTACTTCTTGAACACCTTAGTGTGGCACTAAGACATCCAAATTGTAAAGTGGAAAAACTGAGGTAAGTTTAAGGTGTTGCTATAGCTGGGTTAACTACCTATGTGGGATTGGGGAATGTGAGGGAAGGAACTGAGGGAGATATGAAAAGTAATGTGGTATGAAGGAAAGAAAGGATAGACCAGAATCCAAATTTGGGAAAGGTAGGACAATGAAAAGAAATGTGGGGAAGAAGAGAGAGGGTAAAAGGACATATAACTTTTCTCATCATTATAATGTAATATTTTTCTAGAAATATTAATTATAACAATAAGAAAAGAGAACAAAATTAAAGGTACATATATTAGCAAAGAGAAAAGAATTATCTTTGTGTACAGATGACATGATACTATACAAAGACAACCCCAGAGAATCAGTAAAGAAATTAATTGATAATAGGATCTTCAATTTAGAACTGGAAAGGACTTTGGAGTCCTTTACTTTTAGTCCAAATTAGTCCAATACTCTGATTTTACAGATGAAAACATCAGGCTCACTGACATTATGTGACTTGCCCCAGGTTATACAGGTAGAGGAAAGAGATCAGTGTAACAGATCAGGTATACTACATAAAGAATGAAACAAACTCAATAGTATAGTGTTTAATAAATGTTCCAAAGAGCCTAGTTGTTGGGAGAAGGACTTGCTGCTTGAAAAAAAAAATATTTCTAGGAAATAGGATAACAGCATAATGGGAGAAATTAAGTTTAGACCAACACATGCCACCATCTACCAAGGTAAGGTCCATGTGGATATATAACTTCAAGGTATATATTCACATACTACATTAGAGTAATTAAGAAGAATTTACTTTTCAGAACTATGGACAGCAGAAAAGTTCATGACTAATTAAGTGATAGGGGTTCACTCAAAGAAAAATTCACAATTTTAATTTTCTGAAATTAAAAAAAAACTTCTGTACAAACATAATAAAGTAAAAATTTAAAGGGGAAGGAAATAAGTCTAAAAATATTTGCATCAAATTTCTCTGCTAATGTTCTTATGCCCATGATATAAGGAACTGCTTTAAATGTATATGACTAACAACTATTTCCCCATAAGTAAGTGCTCAAAGGATATGAACAAGCAATTTTCAAAAGAAAAAGTTAAAAAATATCATTAAAATGATTGAAATGAGTCAAAATGAAAATGAAAAATGAGGGGGAAAAGGCTATACATCTGTAATAATTAGAAAAAATGAAAATTAAAGCAATGTTGAAGTTCTGTCTCACACCTATCAGACTGGCAAAGATGACAAAAGAGGAAAATGACTAATACTGGGGGAGCTCTGGGAAAAGAGGTACTTAAGTGTGCCTTTGGAAGAGCTGTGATTTTTCCTTTCATTTAGGAAAATAATTTGGGATTATTACAAAAGGCTACCTAAATATGCATATTCTTTGAATTGGTCTATACCACTACTGGGATGATACTCCAAAAAGATCACAGTGAATCGGGGAAAAAAAGATGTCATATGTAGAAAAATATTTATAGTAGCTCTTTTTGTAGCAATAAAAATTGTAAATTTGGATGTCCTCCAATTGGGAAATGACTAAATAAATTGTAGCATATGATTATAATAGAATATTGTTGTGATATAATAAAATTATGAAGTGGAAAGTTTAAGAGATAATTGGGAAGCCCTCTGTTGGAATATAAATGGAATGTAAATTGAGCAAAATAAGGAGAACAATTCATACTGTGATAAAATTATAGAGAAAAACAACTCAACCATGAGTTCAAAAGAATGAAGATTAAATATGTCTCTCACCTCTTGAAAGAGAGGTGATTAATTTAAGATGTGTGAAGAGAAAAACATGTTTGGACATAGTGAATGTGGTCATTTGAATGATGTTAATATATTACAATTCATCAGAATATACAGTTATGTATTAAGGGCTTTGGGTGGGAATTCTTTTTTTTCTTTGCTGATTCACAAGGGAACAAGAGGAATAGTGGAGACAACAGCTAAAAAAAGTAGATAGTCATCAATTAGGGAAAATTTCA
This sequence comes from Gymnobelideus leadbeateri, assembly GCA_011680675.1. Lineage (NCBI taxonomy): Eukaryota > Metazoa > Chordata > Mammalia > Diprotodontia > Petauridae > Gymnobelideus > Gymnobelideus leadbeateri. The sequence continues at coordinate 88,046 of WOXC01011603.1, forward strand.
AATTTAAAATAAAGACATTTTCAAACATGTACATAAAGGAAACTTATTTTGTATGTGACATGATGACTGTAAATGCTACATAGAGTCAATGATGATTTCCAGACTTCTCAGCTGACAAAATACAAGGGGGTGAGACAAGTGGTCAGAAGGAGATTACAGAGGTAACTTTGCTGGCAACAGGAACAGGACTTTGTTGCACTTCCAATATTTTGATCTGGGTTACATTCCTGGGTATTAGTCCTAGGGTGAAGAGGAGGACTATCACACCAGAACTTGTGGCTTTGGGGGAGCTGGAGAAAAGGAGTGTTTTGGGTTCTTTGCAGACAAGAGCACAGGCCAGGCGAGGAGTTAACACACCTCTCCCTAGGCCATACCATTTTGGAAGAATTGAAAACTTATAGATCCATAGAATTACCTCTGAAGCAGCTGCACAAAAAACTTGAAGCTTGAGATGATGCCCCCTGCACTCATAAAGCAGAGTCCTATTTTAGCATAATTTTTAGCATAATTTAAAAATCAAGAAATGGGCTAGATGAGCAAACACCATAAAAAGATTCTTACTATAGAAAATACTACGATGATAGGAAGATCAAAACCAAATGCTAAATCCAAAGCCTCAAAGAAAGATATGAATTGGCCTCAGGCCATAGAAGAACTCAAAAAGGATTTTCAAGACCAAGTAAGGAGAGACTGGATAAAAAAATCTGGAAGAGAAATGAAAGTAGCACAAAAGTTTGGATTTTAAGCAAGAATCACCTACCCAGCAAAACTGATTGCAGTCTTACAGGGGGATATGGATAGTCAATGGGATAAAGGACTTTCAATTATTCCTGATGAAAAGACTAGAAGATTTGACTTTCAAATGTAAGACACAAGAGAAATGTGAAAATACAAACAGGAAAGAGAAATAATAAGACATTCAATAATGATAAAATGTTTACATTCCTTCTTGGGAAAATGATCATTGCAACTCCTAAAACCTTTCTCAATATTAGTGTAATTAGAAGGGGTATACATAGACAGTGTATATAGGTGTGATTTGAATATGATGGTATAATTATCTAAAAAAATAAAATTAAGGGATGAGAAAAAAATGCAGTGGGAAAAGGGGAAGGGCTAGGGGCCAATTGGGATAAATTATCTGACTTAAAAGGTGCCAAGGAGGGGCGGAGCCAAGATGGCGGAGTAGAAACAGCTCGTCCAAGCCTCTCTGCCCCCAGATTCCCCACAAACTATGTAAAAAAGGATTCTGAAAATCTTCTGGAGCCCCAGCACCCACAGAACGACACAGAGAAGCTAACCTCCCGCTGAGGACAGCCCAGCACCCTGCAGGAAGGACCAGCGCAGTGGTTTGGGAGCTGGCAGCGCGCAGAGCGCAGGAGCCGAGCCGAGCCCAGGTCCACGTGAGCCGAGGTTTTAGCCCCAGGGCGGCAGGGCCAGCAGCCGGCTGGAGGAACCCCAGAACACCAGGAACTGTGGAGACGCCAGAATTATCAGCATAGACTTGCCTAGGACAAAGTAAGAGGTTAGTGTCCTATGGACTTTGGGACCTGTATTTGGGGAATGCGTCAGCTCCCTCCCTGGGGGCTAGAAGCCGCTGAGGAGACATGCCATTTTGTAGTTTTCATAGGCATTTCCGGCTCCCAGCCTACAAATCGTGGGGAGATCCAGCGATCAGTCTTGGGGGGCAATCGCTCTTGCTTTAACCTCCCTGGATCTGGATTGTGATCTAGGGTGGAAGTTGTGGGTAGGTTTACAGCTTGCCAGAAACGGAAGTTGCCCCCCACACGTTCGGGACGAAAATTCCTCTATCTGGCCTTAAAGCCATAGTGTGGCAACAAGCCCAAAGTCAAGCAATTAAGTGGCAACATGCCAAGGCAAAGGAAACAGAAAAATGCAACCCTAGACTCCTATTTTGGGGGCATAGAGCAGGAAAAGGACTGTGAGGTCAGAAGTCCTGCTCCAAAAGCCCCAGGGGAAAACATGAGCGGGTTGCAGGCCATAGAGGACCTTAAGGAGGACTTTAAAAAATCAAATAAGAGAAGTGGAGGAAAAATTAGAAAGAGAAATGAGAAGGATGCAGGAAAAGTATGAAATGAGGGTCAACAGCCTGACTGAGGAGAACAACACCTTAAAAAATAGACTAACTCAAATGGCAAAGGAGGCCCAAAAGGGCAATGAGGAGAAGAATGCCTTAAAAAAGTCGAATTTGCCAGATGGAAAAAGAATCTCAAAAGTTCACTGAGGAGATTCATTCCTTCAGAGTTAGACTGGAGCAAATGGAAGCTAGTGACTTTATGAGAAATCAAGAGGCTGTTAAGCAGATCCAAACCAATGAAAGATTAGAAGGCAATGTGAAATATCTCATGGGAAAAACCACTGACCTGGAAAATAGATCCAGGAGAGACAATTTAAAAATTGTTGGACTACCCGAAAGCCATGATCAAAGGAAGAACCTAGAAATCACCCTTCAAGAAATTCTCAAGGAAAATTGCCCTGATGTTTTAGATCCAGAGGGCAAAATAGAGGTTGAAAGAATCTACCGATCACCTCTGAAAAAGATCCCAAAAAGAAAACTCCCAGGAATATTATAGCCAGGTTCCAGAATCCCCAGATCAAGGAGAAAATACTCCAAGCAGCCAGGAAGAAACAATTTCAATATTGTGGAAACACAATCAGAATAGCCCAGGACCTGGCAGCTTCTACTGAGGGATTGAAGGGCATGGAATATGATATTCCAGAGGGCAAAAGAACTGGGAATGAACCCACGGGTCACCTACCCAGCAAAACTGAGTATTTTGTTTCAGGGGAAAATATGGTCATTCAGTGGAATAGAGGACTTTCAAGCATTCTTGAGAAAAAACCAGAATTGAATAGAAAATTTGACATCCAGACACAAGAAGGAAGAGATGCCTGAGAAGGTAATTAGGGAAAAGAAATCAAAAGGAACTTATCAAAGTTGAACTATTTACATTCCTATATGGAAAAGCAATAACTGTGACTGATGATATCTTTTTCACTATGAAAATAATGGAAGAAGGGGGTGTGGTCATATGAATACATATGTGAATGTGTGTGTATATGGTTACAGCTATATATGGATAGAGGGCATAAGTTGAATTTGTTGGGAAGGGAGAATACTCAAGGGATGAAATTATGAGGTGAGAGAGGAAAGTGGCAAGAGGAGATGGGGAGAGACATGGTGGGGTAAACTATCTCATGTAGGGGAAGTGGGTGCAAAGGAGGGGAGAATAAGGAAGGCTAAAAAGGCAAAACCACATTCACATTGAATTTGGTTCAGGTAGAAAATGACATACATACTAAATGGGATATCTCAACCTGCAGCAGGATAGGGGGAAGGGGGATGAGAGGAGGGATGATGGATGGGAGGGCATCCTTGGGGTGAGGGAGGTTGGAAGTACCCACTATAGAAGAGGGACAGGATCATGTAGGGAATGGACCAGGTGGGGGGTGGGATGAGTGGGAGGGAATTATAAGCAGCCTTACACAATATATCTACTATGATAATGTTTTGCATAGCTAGACATGTACAACATATACTGAATTACTTATATCCCAAGAAGGAATGGGTGACAAGGGAGGAAGGAAATGGATCTGAAATTCGAGGTCGTAACATTAAATGTTTCAAATATATATATATAAATACTATTATTAATACTCTTTTGCCTATAATTGGGAGATAAGATGTGCAGGCATTGGGACACAAAGATTCATCTTCCTCTAATGGAAAAGTCGATGAGGGTATGGGAGAAGGTATGGGAGAGAGCAGATTGGAGGAAGCGATATCCTGTGGGACTGCTATTCTGGGAGGTTGGGTAGGGGAATAATGGGGGGAAAATGATTGTAACTCAATATCTGGCGGAAATGAATGATGTAAAACAGAAGTTAATAAAGTATTTGTTTAAAAAACAAAACAAAACAAAAAAAAAAGGTGCCAAGGAGATTTTACAGTGGAAGATAAGATGAAGATTTGGGGTGGTGGCTCAAAACGGCAATACCATACACACTGGGGTATAGAAATCTTTCTTACTATGCAGAAAAGCAGTAAGGGAAGGGAATAAGAGAAGGGGGTTAGAACTGATATGAGGGAGGGTAAATTGCGAGAATAAAAGTCAGAAGCAAAAAAAAAATAGAATAGACAAAGTGAAAGGAAAAAGACAGCAGGATATATGGGAGAAATAAGATGAAGGGAAATGCATATTAATCATTACTGTGAAAAACATTTTTCCAGAAATTTCCTCTGATAAAGATCTCATTTCTCAAATATATAGAATCTGAATCAAATTTATAGAAAGAAGAGCCATTCCTGAATTGATAAATGGTCAAAGGATATGAACAGGCAGTTTTCAGATGAAGTAATCAAAATTTTCTATAGTCATATGGAAAAATGCTCTAAATTACTATTAATTAGAGAAATGTAAATTAAAACAGTTCTGAGATACAACTCCATGCCTATAGGACTGGCTAATATGACAGAAAAGGAAATTGACATGTTGGAGGGGATGTGGGAAAATTAATATACTAATGCACTGTTGCTAAAGTTCTATACTGATTGAACCATTATGGAGAGAAATTTGGAACTATGTTCAAAAGACTATGGAACCATGCATACCCTTTGACCAAGTACTAGGTCTGTATCACAAGTACTAGGTCTGTATCACAAAGATATAAATAGGAAAATACCTATATTAACAAAAATATTTATAGTAGCTCTTTTAGTATGGCAAAAAATAAAAGGAAACTGAATGGATATTCATCAATTGGGGAATGGCTGAATAAGTTAACATATACATTTGTGATGGAATACCATTATACTATAAGAAATGAGTTGCAGGATGCTCTCAGAAAAACAGTGGGAAAAATTTACATGAAATGATGTGAAGTTAAATGAGCAGACCCAGGAGGACATTGTATTTAGTAACAGCAATACTGTATGATGATCAACTGTGAATGACTTAGCTATTCTCAGCAATACTAGGATCAAAGACAGTTTTGAAAAACTGATGAAAAATTCTATCTCCAGCGATCAGATGGAGTCTGAGTATAGATGTGAGAATACTTTTTTTTACTTTCTTTATTTTCCTCAGGCATTTTTTTTGTCTGTGTTTTCTTTCACAGCATGATTTACATGGAAGTATGTTTTGCATGACAGCACATGTTTAACCTATGTCAAATTCCCTGCCTTTTTAGTAAGGGGGGAGGGGAAGAGGGAAGGGAATGAATTTGGAACTAAAAATTTGAAAAAAGAGAATGTTAAAATTGTTTTAAAATGTAATTAGGGAAAGTGAGACTTTTTCTTTTTACAAGATTATGTAGAGACATGAGAAGAATTAAATGAACTAATATGGAAGAAAGTAAACAAACCAGGAAAACAATATACATGGACTCCAAGGACAGAATGAAAAGAAAAAAAAACAAATTCAAAACTGAATGTTTTGATATGATAATGATCAAGCATTGGTCCAAAAAAGAGATGAAAGACTCCACCTTCTTCCCTTCATGGGCGGGGGGGGGGGGGGGGGGGGGGTGTTGAGCAGGGACTGTGCTGCATATAAGTCAGATTTACATTTTAGGTTGGTTGATTTTGCTGAACTGTCTTTGCCTTTTTTTTATTCTCTGTTAAAAGGAATGACTCTAGCAGAGGGAGCTGGGAATTTTTATTTGGAAATGAAAATGTTGTAAAAACAGCACTATGAACAGAATTTTTTTCCAAAAAAAAAAAAAGAAAGAAAGAAAGAAAGAAAGAAAGAAAGAAAGAAAGAAAGAAAGAAAGAAAACATGATTGTGTTCATCCTTGCCCAGTGCTGCAGTGATGAAATGCCAAAGATACTGAATGCTCTTGTGAAGAAAAAGGAGTTAAAATGAATTCCTCTCTCCCTTCCCCATTATTGTTTCTAACAATAGCTAATCAGCATCATCTTTCCCATTTTCTTCCCCTTCCTGGGTAATGTGGTTGACCCAGTATAGTCCAGACATGAGGATCAGACCAAGAAGAATGGACAGATACATAAGATTAGGAAGGGATCATTTTAAACTGAACTGTTTAGGGTAGAATATAGATGTCAGAGGATAGTGTCTATGAAGCCATGGTGGCTCTGAACTCCTTTACAGAAAGAGTAGAAAGAAGTAAATCCTGGAGAAACAAATAAATCATTTAACCCATGGTTATATTTCTCCTACAGGTTGGTAAACATGGAAATAACATATTCTGATTGTCAGTATCTCTGTTCTGTTCTCAACATCAATAAGAATTTTAAACACTTGAATTTGGATGGTATTAAGTTTAAGGATGAAGGGATGAAGCTGCCATGTGAGACCTTGGGAAAAACAAATGGTCAGCTACAGACACTAATGTGAGTCCCAATAACTGTCATCTCTTGAGAGACTCCTAAGCATCAGGGCCATAAAGCTGAAGTAAGCAGAAAGAACCACACTGACTGGGAAGGGTGACTACAATCTACCTTTCTGAGATCAGGGGAGGGCTTTACCTACTTTTATTCCTCTAAGGAATGTTGCATGATAGACCTTTCTCCTCACCATACTTTTGGGGCCAGTTTATTCAGGGCAGTGCCCCCTTCTCTCTGATATCCCATTGAAACTTTTCTGACCTTCCTTTGATCTAGCCCCATTGATTGAGCAAAGTTCCCCACTATGTTTCTGGTTCTAGAGGGGTGTGGTTTTGGTGTAGGAAAGATGAATTGCACTGACAGGCAATTTTGGAGGATACTGCTTTTCAGTGAATAAATATTAATGAAGGGGTCATTTTTTTTATGGAGGATCTTCTTCATATTCCATTTGGAAAACTTGGGTCAGTGCTCCCAAGGAGAGCAGAAGCAAAGCTGTCATCACCATTAATACTGCTACTCTTGTTTTGAAGAGTTGGTGGAAGTGGAAGAATAGTTAAGGCATCTTCCCCATGGCCCCAGCCTGTGAAAAGTCAGGGATGGCAAGGTCAGGGTGAAGTTACTTATCTCTTTAGCTAGAACAGAGAGAGTGAATGTACCAAAGTTAAATAGAAAAGGAACGTGTACTCCACCACTGTGGATACTGTCCTTTTGTCAATATCTCTCTTAAAATAGCCTAACATCACATTTATGTTTTCGCTACTATGTCACAAAGCTAGCTTGTATTGAAGTTATAGTTCACACCCACACCCATACCCACACCCACCCCCCCACACACATACACAGCCATCCACCCCCAACTCCCGCCCCCACATAAAGACACACATATACATCTTTTCACTCAAACCGTTGCTTTGTCAAGATATTTTGTACATAGTTGATTTTTTGAATCTCGTTTAATAATACATTTTGTTTGCAATATAATGAATCTAATTGAGGCTCCCCAGTCTCTACTTGAAGACCCCACCTTCTCCTCCTTTTGAATATTTTGCATTTGCCCTTTCTAGTCATGTGACAATTTTTCTATTCTTCCCCAGCATATCTAAATTTACCCACAAGGGGATCCACCCATTGTTTTATTAACTTGGTTTCCTCAACAGGAATTCCCTATATGAGGGAAATCCAAGATCTACCCCTATTTCTATTTCCATCCCATATACTGGTGTAGGTGTAGGAATATATAGGGATTTGAGTGAGAAAGGATGAGTAGTTGATTGGACAGGGGGTGTAATGAGGTTAGAGATTCTTTTATCCATTGACAGATGGCAAAAAAATGAGTTCTGGAGAATCTAATTGGTCATGTCCCCTCTTATTGTCTGTCTCCTCAGGATAAATGAGTGTACCAATTTTGATGCTTGTTTTCTGGATTTGTTCTTTATTTTGGTTAAAAATGAGAGCATGAAAAACTTGGACCTGAGTTATACTCCTTTTGAGGAAAATAAAGCAAAGTTGCTGTTTGAGGCCTTGGAAGCATGGAACTGTAAACTAGAGACACTCAGGTGAGTCCCAATGAGCTTTTTTGTGTGGGTATTTTAGGTGTGGTGATCAAAGGGAGAAGAAAAGAGGAGCATAGGTTTGGGGACGGTGACTAGAGGTTCCCTTCTTAAAACAGGTCCAGGGATCAAGGTCTCACATGTTTTCATTGCTCTGGGGAAGGTATTTCTTCTGGGAAATTGGCCAAAAAGTAGTTTGTTTAGTGATTTCTCAAATTATCTCTGCAAGGCCCATTTGAAGATCCTTTAGTTCTTCTCATTTTTAAGTTGTGCTGCTGACATTTGATTCCCTTTCACCTCTCCTCACACACTGAACTCTCCTTTGAAACTGAGAAGAGCATTAAGAAAAGCCAAGTTATCCAGCAACGGTATCTGCCTTTGTGTGTGTGTGTGTGTGTGTGTGTGTAGGTCACACACACACACACACACACATATATGTGTGTATGTATATCATTTTACTTCCATGTTTTTATCAGGAGGAGACAATGTGTCTTTCCTCCTTAGTTCTCAGTGATCTCAATTTTTCTTTCTAATTACTGTCAGCTTCACTTTTTTTTTCAAATGCTTTATTAACTTCTGGTTTACATCATTCATTTCCATCAGATTTTGAGTTACAATTTTTCCCCATTTTCCCCCTACCCAGGACCCCAGAATAGCAGTCCCACAGGATATCCCCTCATCCAATCTGCTCTCTCCCATATCTTCTCCCATACCTCCTTCGACTTTTCAAGTATGGCAAGGAATCCCTATGCCCCAATGCCTGCAATCTTATCCCCCAATTATATGTAAAATAGTATTAATAATAGTATTTATATATTTATAAAACATTTGATTTTAAAACTTCAAATTCCAGATTCATTCCCTTCCTTGTCACCCAACCTTACTGGGAAGATAAGCAATTCAGTATATGTTGTACATGTGTAGTTATGCAAAACATTACCATAGAAGATATATTTACAAGACTGATTATATTTCCCCCCTCCCATCCCACCTCCCACCTGGTCCACTCCACACTTTGATCCTGTCCATTTTCAAAAGTGGGTGCTTCTAACTTCTCTTCCCCCCAGCCTGCCCTCCCTTCCATCATCTTCCCCCTTCCCCACCTCCCCCTAACTCTACTGTAGGGTGAAATATCCCATTTAGTATGTATGTCATTCTCTCCATGAGCCAAATTCAGTAAGAATAAGGTTTTGACTTTTTGCCTTCCTATTCTTCCCCTACCCTGCAACTACTTTCCCTTGCCTCTTCTACATGAGATAGTTTACCCCATTCTGTCTCTCCCCATCTCCTCTCATTATGTTCCTCTCTCACCTCTCAATTTCACCCCTTAAGTATCATCCCTTCCCATTAAATTCTACCTGTGCTCTCTATCTATGTATACCTGTAAACATATACACACACATTCACATATATATCCATATGCCCATATACCCTTCTTCAGCTATTTTCATACTGATAAAGGTTTCATCAGTTACAGTTATCATTTTTCCATGTAGGAATGTAAATGATTCAACATTGATAAGTTCCTTTTGATTTCTTTTCCCTGTTTGCCTTCTCAAGTATCTCTTGCTTCTTGTGTCTGAATGTCAAATTTTCTATTCAACTCTGGTTTTTTCCTTAAGAATGCTTGAAAGTCCTCTATTCCACTGAATGACCATATTTTCCCCTGAAACAAGATACTCAGTTTTGCTGGGTACATAATTCTTGGTTTTAATCCAGAATATCATATTCCATGCCCTTCTATCCCTCAATGTAGAAGCTGCAGGTCCTGTGCTATTCTCATTGTGTTTCCACAATATTGAAATTGTTTCTTCCTGGCTGCTTGTAGTATTTTCTCCTTGATCTGGGGATTCTGGAACATGGCTATAATATTCTAAGGAGTTTTCTTTTTGGGATCTTTTTCAAGAAGTGATCGATAAGATTCTTTCAACCTCTATTTTGCCCTCAGACTCTAAAACATCAGGGAAATTTTCCTTGAGAATTTCTTGAAGGATGATTTCTAGATTCTTTCTCTGATCATGGTTTTCAGGTAGTCCAGTAGTTTTTAGATTATCTCTCCTGGATCTATTTACCAGGTCAGTGTTTTTTTTTCCCATGAGATATTTCACATTGCCTTCTATTCTTTCATTTGTTTGGATCTGCTTAACAGCATCTTGATTTCTCATAAAGTCATTAGCTTCCATTTGCTAAAGTATAATTCTGAAGGAATGATTCTTCTCAGTGAGCTTTTGAGATTCTTTTTCCACTTGGAAAATTGGCCTTTATAAGCTATTTTTGCCTTTTTGAGCCTCTTTTGCCATTTGAGTTAGTCTATTTTTTAAGATCTTATTTTCCTCAGTCAGGCTGTTGACTGTCATTTCATACTTTTCTTGCATCTTTCTCATTTCTGTTCCCAATTTTACCCCCACTTCTTTTATATGCTTTTTAAGGTCCTCTATGACCTGTAAATTTTTATTTGGGGCTTTTGGTGCAGGATTTCTGACCTCACAGTCCTCCTCCTGTTCCATGCTTTGATCCTCTTTGCCCCCAAAATAGGAGTCTAATGTTGAATTTTTCTGTTTATTTTCTTTCCTTTGCCTAGGCATGTTGCCTCTCAATTACTTGACTTTTGGGCTTGTTGCCACAGTGGGTCTCTGCCACCAGCCAGGGGAGCTTCTGTCCCAGATGCTGGGTTTTTCCCAGCTACTGGAGGTATTACTTGGCTGGCCTCTCTGAAGCCTCCACATACTCTGGCAAGTTGGTCACACACCACAAGACCTCCACCCCAGACTGCAATCCAGATCCAAGAAGGGTAAAGCAAGAGCAATTACCCCCAGACTGTTCACACGATCCCCCTACAGTTTGCAGTCCAGGAGCTGAAACTGCCATGTGGCAATGTGGCACAATCTGCGCCACGGCTACTCAATGTCTTCTTGCCCCCAGGGAAAGAGGCTGATGGGCTCTCCCCACTAATGAGTCCCAAAGTTCATACTGCACTACTAACCTCTCACTTTGTCCTAGGCATCTATGTGTTGATAATTCTGGAAATGCCACTGCTGCTGGTGTTCTGGATCCCTCCAGCCTGCTGCTGGTCGAGCATACTGAGGCTAAAACCTCCAACTTAAGTGGTCCTGGGCTTGGCTCCCAATGTGCTGTGCTGGCTGCTCCCTGCCTGGCTGCTGGGCTCTCCTCAGTGGGAGGTTAGCTTCTCTGTGTCATTTTGTGGGTTCTGGAGTTCCAGAGGGCTTTCAGAGTCCCCCTTTTACATAATTTTGAAGTGGTGTGGGCTGGAGTGCCAGGGAAGTGCTGTTTCTACTCTGCCATCTTGACTCCACCCCTTCACTTCTTTTTCACTGCTATTGTTTAACAATATTATATATAATATTATAATTATAATTATATATAATTGTATCTATTATGTATAATAAAATTATTTGTATTATTATATATTAACATACAACATATATCATATTTAATATATAATATATTAATAATATATTAACATATATTAATAATATATTATATATGATAAATAATATTATAACATTGTGTAGATACAGTTTTGTTTCTGATTTCTTAACTCTACTTTATTTCCCCAGCTACGGTGGCCAGTGCAGTTGGTGGGCTAGTGAGTGGTGAGAATAACAAGACGAGGGTGTAACCAATAGTCTGTTTATTACAGGACCATTTCATACAGAGCCAAAGATGCAAGGGGCTCATAGAGTTTATATGTCCCCCAACAGAAGTTATATGTGACCCAAAAGAGTGTAGACACCCCAAAAGAATGCAGACAATGTACAAGGACCATCCCTTGATCTTGTTTACTATTTACCCTTGCTTAAGGTTAGCTATTTATTAGGATAATATCATAGGACTATATCCAGAGGCATAAACAAAAAAAGATCACATACCTTCTTGCTTATCAGCCCTGTAACCTTGCAGGTAACTGTATATAGCAGGGGAATATTCCTTTAGCAGGGCCAAGGGACCACAAAAGTTCTCTATATCCAAACAAGCTTTGTCCCCCTGCTTATCTGCCCTGTAACCTTTCAGGTAATAATATAGGGGAAGGGAATATTTCATTAGTGGACCTGGAGGAAATCCTGAAAGTTCTCTGCACCCAGCCCCATCCCATCTTGGTTCCCCTGACAGCTTTTTTTCTCATCGTACTTATGGTCATTTATTTTTCATGTAGAAAACTTAAAAAAATTTATCTAATTTTAATTCTTGGTTTCATTATATTTATTTACAAATATTTCAGCAGCTTGTTATATAGTTGCTACAAGCCTAATGTAATAAACTCATTGAGGCCAGTTGCTCCTGCCAGCCCTTTGGTTATCTTGGTTTTTAGTTTTATTCCCCATTGTTTGATACATCCCAAGTAAAGGTTCTTTTTTGGGGACCTTGTTGCTTCTACTTCTATTTAGGCCCTCATAACATTTTTCTGGGTTGTTACAACAGACCCTTACCTGATCTCTCTGCTCTTAGTCTTTTTACTCTCTAGTCTTTCTGCCACACATTGGCCAACATTATGCTCCTACAACACAAGTTGATCATGGAAAGCCTCATACCTGCTACATGGCTGTTTATCAGCCCTCCTTTCTTTTTCATTCTTTGTCTCAGATTTTTTCACTTTCCATCCTTCAGTCTAATGTCACAGTTTAGGATTTCCGGCCTCCTCTTCAGATATTTGAACTTATTTGCTTTCCATTTGAAGCACTTTCTTCATTCTTCCAAAGAAAAGTTCCTTTTTCTCTAATCTGAGAAGTAGCAAGATATTCCCCAAGCACTTTCACCTCCTCCCCCAGGAACCCAAGCCAGCCTACATCTTGTTGCTCTGTGGTTATCACTTGGCTCTTTTAGAAAACCAAACAGGACACACTATGCATCTTTGGAAATCTGAGCCTTGCTCTACATGCTTTATGGAACCAAGATCCTTAGTTCTCTTTCACTTTATTGTTAATTTACACTCTTCATCTGGTTACTGCCAGGGCAAAGTGCCCATGAGTTGTGCCTCTTTTCAATGTGGGGAGCTCATGTCTTAGACACTTGAGAGATGATGTAACTTTCAGGAGTCTTTACTACTTTTTTTCTGACTTTTACCCACCTCTTGCAGTGATCAATGAAATCATATTATTTACTTGTGTTGTTATCTTAAATGTTAATCTGTCATTTGCAATTTCCTTTCAAAGCTCTAATACAAGGGAGAGCTGACCTCAATTGGTGTTTTTTTTTTTTTTTGTGAGAAAGTCTTAGGTATAAATTTGACTTTTAGCCACATTTCACTTCTTGGTCTGTTGTCTAGGCTTTGGACCCTTTCTACACACTTTCTCCCTGAATTGTGATTGTATATGCACACAATGCCTCCTTAGTCAAATAAAAAAATATTGGGTATTATTAACTGGTATGAAGGATTTAAACAAATCCCTGATCATTTTCTTCAATATTGGTTACAGAACTACCTAATCACAATTGACCTGATTCTTAATTTTCCCCCTGCGTATCACATGTTTGACAGTCTATAAGTCAGGATAAGCCTGGAAGTTGTATCATAGTGGAGGGAATGAGCAGTAGCTTTGGAAAAAGGCATTTTACTTGGTTTTTTTATTTATTTTTTGCCTTTATATCACATATATTTCCTAACATATCACTATAATTCCTCTTTCATTTAGCATACTCATGTAATACTTTATTGATTTTAGATTTTTTATTCTAACTTTAATGAATGCCAAAATATTTGGAACATATCCATGTACAAAGTAAAACAGAAAAAAAAGATTCTATATAAAACTTTAAATATACATTTTTATATTTTTCTTAAAATTTTGTAATATATACAACATGCTACTTTAAAATTTTCTCATATATGATTTCCACCTAACTTCCTCATCTTCCATTTTCTGAATTTTAAAACCTGCTTCAGGGATCTTCATCTCTATCTTCAATTTCCTTGACCTATATAAGTAGCAGCAGATCTCTGGATCCAGGGGTATTAGCATATTTCCAAAGTGGATTTCCACTTCCCTCAGTAGCAAATAAGTAAGCCTGTCTTTACATAATTTTCTAGAATTGTCCCTACTTTTTGTCATTTTTGCCATTTTCCTCATAAGTTGTTTAGCTCTCTTGTTTCTCTTATTAGCAGTAATTTATTATAGTGTTTTATATAGTGTTAGAAGCTTGCAACTTCACTTTGAGGTCTTTTTACTAATTCACTGAGGAATGATTTAAGTCATATGATTCTGTCATTTCCCTATCTATATCTTACATAGAAGAGATTTGCTACAAAACTTTTTTTACCCTAATGTCTATATTTCACATCATAGCTTTATTTCTGTTTATAGAAAAAATGTTCAGTTTCATCTTATGCACATAAACTGTTTTGTCTTTTCTTATTGCCACTATCTCAGAAATTTCCCCCATTCATCATTGTCTGAGATTCTTGATCCTATTCTCTCTCCTTTTTCTTTTTTAATTTATGATGCTTAATATTCAGCTCACATGTACATTTTGAGGTAATTATGGTGGCCTAAAACTAACTTCTGCCCAAGCATTTTCCAGTTTCCCCAGTAATTTTTGTCAGATTCAGAAATTGTCCTTGAATACTTTATGTTTTCATGTTTATTGAACATTAGTTATTGAGTTTAGTTTTTTCTGATTCCCATAAAATCTGGTCTCCTCATACACTTTTCTATTTTTTTCAACCAGTACAAATATTTTAATGAGGCTTCACTGATAGTATAATTTGAGACCTAAGAATTCTATTCTCTGGAAGAATCCATTTTTTTAAAGATTGTATTCATTCCCCTGCAAAGGAATGATAAAGGATAGTGATTATAAAATGGATATGTGTTTTAGTGTTGCTCAGGGAAAGACAAAAAATGAATTATCATGGAAAATTGAATTGACCACTTCCCCTCTGATTATGTTTTCTCCTGTAGTTTGATGTCTTGCCCTCTTACCCCTACATGTTGGCAGAATCTCTTTTCTGCTCTGAGTAGAAATGAAAGCCTGAAAAACCTGAATCTGAGTCGAAATTCCTTTCAGAAGGTGGAAATAAAATCCCTTTGTGAGGCCTTGAGAAACCCAAACTGCAAGTTAGAGAAACTGAGGTAAGTTGCCACATGTTCCCTTTGTAGATGTTCTGCTTGGCATCAGGGACAGCAGTGCACTAGGAAGAGAGAGCAACACAAACCAGGGAATGGAGAGTGGAATCTGTCTGCCTAATCTGGGGTCAGATTTCCCAGTCATTCACACTTTAATTCTGGGAAATAAAACTTTCTCCAGCTCAATATGCCCTAAAGAGTAAAGTGACAGAGAAATCTTGGCTTCCTGATCTGCCCAGCTATGGGAGTACTGCCTTTCTCTCCAGCAACCTCAACTACTATATCTATGTGAATGGCTCCCAAATCTACACAATTAGTCCCATTCCCTCCTGAGTTCCAGACCTGCACCACCAACTTCACATGGGACATTTCAACCTGAATATCCTATAAGCTTCTCAAACTCAACATGTCTAAACAGAATTGGTTATCTTTTCAACAAACCCATATCTCTTCCTAATTTCCCTATTTCTGTTAAGGACAGCACCACATTTCTAGTCACTCAGGCTTGCAACTTAAGTCATCTTTGACTCCTTACTTTCTCACTCCATATTTATGATCAGTTACCAAGTTTTGTAGTATTTTCCTCTGATCATTCTTCCTCATCTGGTATTATCTCTCTATCCATATGACCTCCCTCCTAGTTCAGATAATCATGACATTTCGCCTTCACTATTAAAATAGCCTACTATTTGGTTTCTTTACTTCAGGTTTTCCCCTCACTATTCTATTCTCTCCACAGCTGCCAAAGTTTTTTCCTTAAGCAAAGGGCTGACCATTCCTTTCCCTGACCAAGCTGTTCTCTTATTCTGTAATCTCCAGTTGCTCCCTAGGAGCTCTAGTATCAAATATGAACTACTTTGTTTGGCATTTAAAACCCCTTACAACCTGTCTTCAGGCATAACATATATAACTTGTGTTCTTCACAAATTTTGTGGTCCAACTGGATTGGTCTTACTGTTACATACAGAACTCCATCTCTCAGCCTTTGTATTGGCTGACCAGTATGTCTGGAATGTTGGCCTTCCTTAAGTTTACCCCATTAAGATCTTATTGTCTGTTGAGATCACCCTCATCATGAAATTTTTTCCTGATCTTCCAGCTATTAGTGAGCTCCTCACAAAAATTCACTTGTATTTATTTTGTCTTTACCAATCTATGAACACACTACCTCTCTTGATATGATGCAAATTCCTTGAAGTCAAGGACAATTCTACTTGTATTATTTGTATCCCCAAGTACCTAGTGCTTGGTTTTGCACATAGTAGGTACTTAATAACTCTGTTTACTGTGTTACAGCAATGAATTCTTTTTTTTTCAAATCAGACCAAGGCTTTATTTATTCATTTCTTGCATTTAAAATATTCTTCGATGACATCTTTGGCCTGAGATTCCTTGCCATAGTCCTTAACAACAAGGCAACTGCAGCCAACAACTTTACAGGGCTTTCCCTCTCTGTCAATTTTACAGAGGCCTACCCATTCACCCAGCTTCTTGTTGTCATCAACCTTAATCAAGTTGATTTGATGCTCAGCACATAGGGCCTCAACCAACTTTACATACATAGGTTCATCACAGTTGGAAGCAAGTACACAAAGATGGGCTTGGCGTTTGTCCAAGGCTTTGGCAGCTTCACGAATTCCACGAGCTAGGCCATCGTGGATGAGTGCGGTCTTCAGCACTTCTTGTAGAGCGGTGTTAACGTCCATTACACCTCCAGCAGCAATGCCTTCCTCGGCCATGGCAGCGGATCGCGGGTGAAGCTAAATCTGGAAAACACCCGGGAGCCTCCGCCTCCCGCTCGACTCAGCGGCGACAGGGAAAGAGCCAGCAATGAATTCTAATAGGAAGAAGCTAAACTATATTGGAATAGGCTTTGAAAGAAGTGATAAATAGGAATTAGTGGTCTATAACACAATATCTTGTGTATTATTACCTAGAAAGTGAAATTGACTTTAATCCTAGATCTTACATATAATTTACCATAAATAATTTAACCTTATTGAATAATGTAGGTGTTTTTTTCCTATGTAATAAAGGGATAATAAAGGGCCAAGGAAGGATAGGAGGGAGTTCAATGATGATGAGGCTATGGAATGGAGAAGCATTAATGGGTTGTGATCTGTACCACAAGAGGGACCTCCCTAATTCATGGAATTCATTGATCCGTTTGTGTACTAAGGATATTTTTTTATCTTTAAAATTGTTTTGTGCCATTATTTCCAAAATAAAATGTTTTGTTCCTCAGTGACAGTGGGTCCCCCATATGTGGAGTCTAACATAAATGTTTTTTTTTTCCTGCATATGAAAGTGAAAAGAGGTAATAAAGATCATGAACTGGCAAAATGAGCAAGAGTGGCTTATTTGGAAGTCATAAGAGGTCTGTGCAAGAGGTAAAACAGCCTGAGGACAATGAAGAAACTGCTTTGGACCTTCAGCAAAAAGTGGAAGAGAAGATAAATCGTGACAGATGGACCTGTATTTCTTCTTTAGTCACTGGATAACCAGTTCCATATGTGTCAAGAGCATCCTTGGTGCAGAAATGAGAAGAGAGAAGATGGGCTTTTTGTAGATGACGGCCTACAGCAGACTTCCAACTTAGAATCATACAGTTGACAATTCTCTTCCACAAACATTTAATAAATATCCACTCTGTGAGACTCCGTGTTATACACTGAGAATACAAAGACAAAAATGAAACTGTCTCATCCTTTAAGGGTATTACATTCTACTGAGGTATACAGCATGTATACATCTAAGTAAGTCCCAAATATATGCAAAGTAATTTAAAGAAGATGACAACATTGACCATTGGGGAGATCAGAAATGGCCTCTTCATGTGGTGTTCCTATGGGCTGTAGTTGCTGAAGTGTACTTCTAAAGAAACAAGAGGTCCTAAGAGTCATTCATTCAATAAGCACTTTTGGGAAATAAGAAAAAAGGTGATTCCTGTTGTTAAAGAACTCACATTTTAATGGGGTAGCAGAAAGCAAAAAATAGTGTATATAAAATATACATAGTAGATGGCAGTTAAACATAGAGGGAAGATCCTATTTGTTTGGGTTTTGGTGATAGGAGAGCAGATAGGAAAGACTTTTTATAGTTGAGACTGGACCCTAATCTTGAAGGAAACCAAGGGTTGGAGGTAAGTAAGGAGTGCATTCCAGGCATGGGACCAGGCATTAAAAAGGTAGTCAGGAAATAGAGGATAGAGTATAGATAATGTGAAAACCACTGTTGTTGGATACTGGAGTGTGAAGAGTGGAGTAAATTTAAGAATACTGGAAAAGTAAGAAGTGGATAATTAAGGACTGTGAATGCCAAACAGAAGAATTTATATTTGATCCTAGAGATAATAGGGAGCCATTGCAATTTATTGAGTAGGTGAGTGACATGGTCAGTCTTGTGCATTTGGAAGCTCTTTGAAGAAAGGAAACATGTATTTATTAAACATTGCTATGTGGGAGGTACAATGCTGAGTTCTAGGGATACAAATGTAAGCAAAAAGAATGAAATCCCTGCTCTCAAGTAGATTATATTCTAAGGGAGGAACACATTGGACTGAAAGGATCCAGAAATAGGGCTGGGAAGAGAATAAACAGTTGAGTGGAGGAGTGGGAAGACTTGAAACAGGGAAATCAGCCAGAAAGCTATTGTAAAAGACCTGGAACGTGTCAATAAAAGCCTGTACCAAGCTGTTGCCAATGCGAGTATAGAGAAGTGGATTTTTATGAGGTAATGTGAATTTAGGAACTACAAGACTTATCAGCACATTGGATATATAGACTGACTGTGAGTAAGGAGTCAAGGGCCAAGGGTGAGGTTGGAGACCTGTCTATTTAGAGTGATGCTGCTGCCCTCAGGAGTAAAGTAGAAATTGAAAAGAACAAAGGGTTAGAGGAAAGATAATGAGTTCTGGTTTGTGCATTTTAAGTTGAAAATATCTTCAGCACATCTAGTTCACAATATCCAAGAGGCAAGAGTGAAGCTTAGAAAAGAAGTTAGGGGGTAGAGCCAAGAAGGCAGAGGAGAAGCAAAAACTTGGCATGAGCGCCTGCTCCAATCAATTCCAGTACATGTGAAAAATGACTCTAAAGAAACTTTAGAGCTACAGAACCCACAAAGTGACAGAGCAAAACAAGTCTCCCACTGAAGGAAGCCCAGCAGGTCAGCAGGAAGGGTTTATCACACTGAGCTGGGAGAGAAGCCCAGTTCTGCATGAGCCACACAGTTCTGGCCCCAGGGCAGCCCTGACCAGCAGCAGCAAGAGCAGACTTTAGTTGAGTGAATCACTAGAAATTGTGGTGGTTTCCAGACTTGTCAACCCAAAAACACCAAAGAGAAAGTAAAAGCTCAGTAGGGAACTCTGTTGGAACAGAGGGGGATGAAAATGCACAAGGTGGTCCCTGTCCTCAGTGCAAGAAGTAGCACAGGAGCAGCTGCAGCATGTCTGCCTCAGTAGCTCCTGGCCTGCAGATCATAAGGGGACCAAGTGACCATTCAGAGTGTAATCACTCTTGCTTTGAACTGGTTGGATCTGGATTGTGGGTGGTTGTCCTGGGGTGTATGGCCAGTGAGCCAGAGCTTGTGGGGGCTGTAGAGAGGGCACCCTCCTAATAGCTCTGGCAGCTGTGAAAAACCAGGCAATTTGGGAAAAGCTCTCCCCATTCTGGAAGCAGAGCTCTACTGTAGTAAAGAGCTCAAAAGTCAAGTAATTGGCTGGCAATATGAGCAAGCAGAGGAAGCACAAAGAGACCATAGAATCCTTATTTGGGGACAAAAAGGATCAAGACATAGAGTGGAAGGAAGACAGTGAAGGCAGAACTCCTGCATCAAGGGCCTCCAAGAAAAATATGAACTGGTTAGAGGCCATGGAGGAGCTCAAGAAGAAGAATAAGAAAAGTGGAGGAAAAATTGTGAAGAGAAATGAGAATGATGCCAGAAAATCACGTAAAGCAAATCAACAACCTGCTAAAGGAGACCCAAAAACACAATAGAGAAAATAACACCTTAAAAATAGACTAACTCAAATGGCAAAAGAGGCCCAAAAAGCCAATAAGGAGAAGAATGCCTTAAAAAGACAAATTTGCCAGATGGAAAAGGAACTTCAAAAACTCACTGAAGAGAATAATTCTTTCAAAATTAGATTGGAGCAAACGGAAGGTAATGGTTTTATGAGAAATCAAGATACTATAAAACAGATACAAACAAATGAAAAAATAGAAGGCAATGTGAAATATCTCACTGGAAAAACCACTGACCTGGAAAATAGATCCAGGAGGGATAATTTAAAAATTATTGGACTACCTGAAAGCCCTGGTCAAAAAAAGAGCCTAGACACCATCTTTCAAGAAATTATCAAGCAAATTTTTGCTGGTATTCTAGAACCAGAGAGCAAAATAGAAATTCAAAGAATTGACCAATTGTCTCTTAAAAAAAGATCCCCAAAAGAAAAATTCCCAGGAATATTATAGCCAAATTCAAGAGTTCCCAGGTCAAGGAGAAAATACTGCAAGCAGGCAGGAAGAAACAATTTGAGTATTGTGGAAACACAGTCAGGATTACAAAAGACCTAATAGCTTCTACATTAAGGAATTAAAGGGCTTGGAATATGATATTCCAGAGGTGAAAAGAGTTAGAACTAAAACCAAGAATTACCTAGACAGCAAAACTGAATATAATGGTTTAGGGGAAAATATGATCATTCAATGAAATAGAGGATTTTCAAGTATTCATGATGAAAAAAAAACCAGAGCTGAACAAAAAATTTGACATTCAAATATGAGAAGCAAGAGAAGCATGAGAAGGTAAAGAGGAAAAAGAAATCATCAAGAACTTATTAAAGTTGAATTACTTATATTCCTACATGGAAAAATGATAACTGTGACTCATAAGACTTTTCTCAATATTAAGGATAGTTGAACATAATATATATATGTACATATATATGTATAACTATGTATACATACATATATGTGTACATACATATCTAGGTATGTATAGGTGGGTGTATGTGTATATAAATATATATATATATATGTGAGTGTGGGCATATATATGTTCATGCATACATAGAGGGCACAGGATTAGTTGAATATAGAGGGCTGATATCTAAAAAAATAAAAGTAAGGGGTGAGAGAAGAATTTATTGGAAGAAAGAGAAAGGGAGAGATAGATTAGTGTACATTATCTCATATAAAAGAAGCAAAAGAAAACGATTACAATGGAGGGGAAGAGCAAGAAGGTGAAAGGGAATGGTACAACCTTTATCTCATTGAATTTGGCTTAAGCAGGGAATAATACAAACTCAACTGGGTATCTTACCCTACAGGAAAATAGGGAAATAGGGGATAAGAGGGGGAATGATAGAAGGGAGGTTAGATTGGGGGAGATGGTAGTTAAAAGCAAACAGTTTTGACAAGGGATAGGGTCAAAGGAGAAAATAGAATGAGTGTGGGGTGGGATAGGATGGAGGGAAATACAGTTAGTTTTTCACAATACAACTACTATTGAAATAATTTGGATAACTACACATGTACAAACTCTATTGAATTGCTTATCTTCCCAGTGGGGGTGGGTGCAGAGGGAAGAATTTCCAAAGAAATTTTGTTACTATTTTGTCCAACTCTATAAAGTAGTTTTTTAGTAAATGGATTTGTATGGTACTAAATATATAATTTAGTTTGAGTAAAATTGTCATTTTTATTATATTAGCTCACCATGAGCAATTGATATTTTTCCAATTAGTTAGATCTGACTTTATTTGTGTTAGAAGTGTTTTGTAGTTGTGATCATATAGGTCCTGGGTTTGTTTTGGCAGGTAGATTCCCAAATATTTTATAATGTCTACAGTGTCTTTAAATGGGATTTCTCTTTCTATCTCTTGCTGTTGGATTTCATTAGAGATATAAAGGAATGCAGAGGATTTATGTGGGTTTATTTTATATCCTGAAACTTTGCCAAATTTATTTATTGTCTCAAGTAGTTTTTTACTTGATTCTCTAGGATTCTCTAAGTATACCATCATATCATCTGCAAAGAGTGATAGCTTGGTCTCTTCTTTGCCCAATTTTATTCCTTTGATTTCTTTTTCTTCTCTAATTGCTACTGCTAATGTTTCTAGTACCAGTTTGAATAAGAGGGGTGATAGTGGACACCCTTGTTACACTCCTGATCTTATTGGAAATGCTTCTAGTTTAACCCCATTGCATATAATACTTGCTGATGGTTTAAAATAGATGCTATCTATTATTTTAAGGAAGGCTCCACTTATTCCTATACTTTCTAGTGTTTTTAATAGGAATGGATGTTGTACTTTGTGAAAAGTCTTTTCTGCATCTATTGAGATAATCATGTGGTTTCTGCTAGTTTAATTGTTGATATGATTAATTATACTGATGGTTTTCCTAATATTAAACCATCCTTGTATTCCTGGAATAAATCTTACCTGATCAAAATGTATTATTCTTGTGATAAGTTGCTGTAGTCTTTTAGCTAATATTTTATTTAAAAATTTTGCATCTAGATTCATGAGGGAAATTGTTCTATAATTGTCCTTCTCTGTTTTTTCTATTCCTGATTTAGTTATCAGTATCATATTTGTGTCATAAAAAGAATTTGGTAGGACTCCTTCTTCACTAATTTCCCCAAATGCTTTGTAGAGTATTGGAATCAATTTTTCTTTAAATGTCTAATAGAATTCACTAGTAAATCCATCTGGCCCTGCAGATATTTTCCTAGGAAGTTCACTGATGGTTTGTTTGATTTGTAATTTACTTCCTCTTCAGTTAATCTGGGCAACTTGTACTTTTATAAATATTCATCCATTTCACTAAGATTGTCAAATTTATGTGCATACAATTGGGAAAAATAATTCCTAATTATTGTTTTGATTTCCTCTTCATTGGAGATAGATTCACCCTTTTCATTTCTGATACTCATAATTTGGTTTTCTTCTTTCTTTTTATCATATTGACTAGGGGTCTATCAATTTTGTTTTTTTTTTTTTCATAAAGCCAGATCTTAGTTTTATTTATTAATTCAATAGTTTTCTTAATTTCAATTTTATAAATCTTTCCTTTGATTTTCAGTGTTTTTAAATTAGTATTTAATTGGGGATTTTCAATTTGTTCTTTTTCTAGAACAATTGTCAATTGCATGCCCAATTCATTGAACTCCCTTTTTTCTAATTTATTCACGTGCAATTATTCATGCAATTTGTCAATTGCATGCCCAATTCATTGAACTCCCTTTTTTTCTAATTTATTCACGTATGAACTCAGGGATAAAAACCTTCCCCTAAAAACTGCCTTTAATGCATTCCACAAATTTTGATATGTTGTCTCATCATTGCCATTGTCTTGAATGAAATTACTGATTGTTTCTATAATTTCTTGTTTGACCCACTCATTCTTTAGGATTAAATTGTTCAATTTCCAATTAGTTTTTAGTCTATCTTTCCATGGCCCTTTATTACATATTATTTTATTGCATCATGATCTGAGAAGGAACTGCATATGGAGCTGCAAAAGGAACAGAGAGCTGTCGGCTGTCTGCCTTTGAACTTAGGTGACGATTGGATAGATTTCGGCAGGGGCTGGGACTATGGAAGAGGGACCATGCAATAGAAACCATGGAAGGTGTGAGCCTACCTCCAGTCAAGATGAAAAAAACCTCTCCTTGGGTATTTAATCCAACTGAAAATGTCATTATTTAATATGTCCTAGGGGTGGAGAACTTTGACCTTTACATTTAGATGATTGAGTTAAGGACTTCTCCAATTAAGAAGCAAGAAAACTTTTTGACTGAAAAGATTAAGATAATGCGACCTAGGAGTAGAGAACTTAATGTAAAGCCAAGCACAAGCAGTTTTCCAAGGAACTGCTACTGTGAACAGCTTCAAAGTTCTGATTACATAGTATAGTGGACTCTCTATTCAGGAACAAAATAAGACAAATCATTCTTAGAAATCAAAGAATAGCATTCACAATGTTATGGCATAACAACTTATCACTAAAATGGCCACAGTTTTCACAAAAGTGGTCACATAGTTTAAACAAAATAAATTCATCTAGTAACTCAATCACTTAGTATGTCCTTAAGTCATTCACAAAGTACAAAGGTCAAAGTTCTTCACTCCTAGGTCACATTGTCTTAATCTCTTCAATTCAAAAAATCTTTCTCCATAATTGGAGAAGTCCTTAACTCAATTATCTAAATGTAAAGGTCAAAGTTCTCCACCCCTTGGTCATAGTAAATCATGATCTTCTTAGTTTGCATTAAATATCCAAGGAGAGTTTTTTTCATCTTGACTAGAGTCAGGCTCTTAGCTTCCATGGTCCTAGCCCCTGCCCAAATCTATCCAACTGTCACCTGAGTTCAAAGGCATACAATTCTCAGTTCCTTGTGCAGCTCCTTTTCTTTTTTGAACCTTATTCTGTCTGGTCCACCTTAAGTCCTTCACAGTTTCTGTTCCTGGGAAGACAAAGCTTAACAATGTCACAATAACATTCATGCACATTGCCAGCATCCTCATAAATTCACTTCTGCCTGTGAGATCAACATAGACCCAACAACAAGGTCTGAGAAATCAACAGAAATAATCAGTATAGTCCCAGGACCTCTGAAAACATCAGTAAGACTTTTCTCCAGGTTTTCTGTAAATATACAACAAGAACATCCTCTTTCAGGGCTTCTGAACCAACAGCAAGGTCTAAGGGCTTCTGTTACAATAGCAACATCCTCTATCAACAGACAAATCTGACAGAGTAACATCAAAACAGACAGACAAAATACCTGCATCACATCCATGCTTTGTCTCAGTTCTCCTCTCTTCTCATTTCTCAGTTCTTGCTCCAGGCAGTTCTAGCTGGCTGTTACAAGTTCTCAGAGGCTCTGGCTAGCTCTCAGAAGTTTTCAGAAGCTCTGGCTGCCTCTCAGAAATTCTCGTTTCAGTTCTCAGAAGGAGTTCTCTCTGTCTCTCTCTGTCTCTCACTCTGTCTCTCTCTGTTTCTCTCTCTCTCTCTCTCTCTCTCTCTCTCTCTCTCTCTCTCTCTCTCTCTCTCTCTTTTTCTCTCTCTCTCCTGTCACCCTCAGCAATTCTCATTCCTGGCAGTTCTTGCTGGCTCTCAGAAGTTCTCAGCAACTCTCAGAAGAAGTTCTGGCTCTCTATTTTTGGCTTTTCTTTATATGTCATATTAGCTGCTACCTGTTCAGCCCCATCCTGTATATCAGCAACTTCCTGGCATTGTGGGATTCACAGGTTCTGGATCTTAATACCTGATACAATCACAAACTTGAAACAAGGTAATAAGTACTTGTTTAATTGCCAATAGAAGGGCCAGGGATGATCTTCAAATTCCCATAACTATTATGTTCCCCCTGGAAAGGAGAAGACAAGGATGGTGATCATAAAGTGGATGTATTTTTAGCATTGTCCAAAGAAAGACAGGAAATGAAATAATCATGGAAAACTGAATTGACTGATTTCCCTGATTGTTTTTTCTCCTACAGTTTGATGTGGTGTGATCTTACTCCTACATGTTCCCAGAATCTCTTCTCTGCTATCATTAACAATGAGAGATTGAAGGAACTTAATATGAATGGAAATTGCCTTGATGAGGGAGGAATAAAATTTCTGTGTGAGGCCTTGGTAAAGCAAAACTGCAAGTTGGAGAAACTGAGGTGAGTTCCCACATGTTCCCTTTGTAGATATTCTGCTTGGCATCAGGGACAAGAGTGCATCAGGAAGAGATATCAACACAAACCAAAGAATAGAGAATGGAAACTCTCTGCCTAATACAGATTCATGGTTCATATTCTTTCACCTTTCTCCCTCTCACTGTTCCCTAAGGAGTAACATGACAAGGAAAGGTTTATTTAATAAGGGAATACCGCCTTTCTCTATAACAGCCAACTATCACTTCTGTGCACATTGCTACAGAATCTATATTATCATCTTGTAGTCTCTGGATATCCTGTAAGAATGACAAACTCAACATGTCTGAACATATCTTGTAATTTGTGATTACCCCTCAGATTGGTCGCTTGTTCCCCCTACAATCTACAGGCAAGTAGCTCTGAGGCAGCCACATGGCAGTGGCTCCATGGCTGCAGTACCTCAGCCACTTCTCGTCCCAGGGACAGAGACTGGACAGCATGCCCATACACCTTGTTCCTAAAGTCCACTGACCTCTCACTTTACCTTTGGCATTTATGGTTTGATAATCAAGGAAACCACCACAGCTGCTGGTGATCTACTCTCCCAACATCCTCCTAGCCATAGCTGGTCATGCTGCCCTGAGGCTTAAATCTCAGGCCCACAGAGGGCTGGGCTCCACTCCCAGAGTGTTGCAAAGGCCCCTTCCTGCCAATCTGCCAGGCTGTCTTGAGCGGGAGGTTAATTTCTCTCTGTCACTTTGTGTGTTCTGCAGCTCTAAAGTTTGTTTAGAGTCATGTTTTTACATTTATTGGAAGTGGTGGGAGTGAGAGCCACACCGAAGTCCTGTTTCTACTCTGCCATTTTGAAAGGGGGCAGGGACAAAGTAGAGAATAGAACAAGTGGGGGTCAGGATAGAATAGAGGGAAATATAGTCAGTATGGAAATATATCCATATATGGAAATGTATTACATAGCTATACATGTACAACCTATATTAAATTGTTTATCTTCCAGTAAGGGTGTATGATGATGGGGGAAGGGAAAGAATCTGGAATTCAAAGTTTTAAAATAAAATGTCATATATATTATATATTTGCAACTTGGAAATAAGATATTCAGGCACTGGGGCATACAGATCCTTCTTGACCTATTGGGAAATCAGAGGGGCATGGGGGAGGATATAGGAGAGAGCAGATTGGGGCAGGAAGTATTCACTGGGATCACTGTTTTGTGGTAGTGGGTAGAGGAAAGATTAGGAGAAAATTTGTAACTCAAAATCTTGTGGAATTGAATGCTGTAACCAAAAAAATAAACATAAATTTCATTTAAAAAAGAACTTCTACTCTTTTAAAAAAGAAAAAATAATTCAAAAATTGAATAAAATTATGACCTTTAGTATTTATGGCACATGCACATTTTGAGCTAATTTGGGTATATGTTAAAATTGTTGGTCTAAACCTAATTTCAAACAAAATGTTTTCCAGTTTCAGCAGTTATATATATATATATATATATATATATATATATATATATATATATATATGTAGTTCTTCCACAAGTGTTATATGTTCGTATGTCTGTTGAAGTCTAAGTATTCAATTTAATTGTTTCTAATTCTTTCTTATTTAATATGGCTTTTTCTTATACTTTTCTGTTTTTTTTTTTAATACTACTAAAGAGTTGGGTGTTTTGTTTGTTTTTGTTTTTGTTTTTAATACTGCAATTTGAGGCCTAATACTGCTGTTCTCTGGAAGAGACTGCTTCTTTCCATAAAGGAGATGACAAAGGATGGTGATCATAAAGTGGGTATATTATTAGCATTGTCCAGAGTAAGACAGGAAGTAAAATAATCATGGAAAACTGAATTAACTAATTTCCCTCTGATTATTTTTCCTCCTACAGTTTGATGTGGTGTGGTCTTACTCCTACATTTTCCCAGAATCTTCTCTTTGCTATTAGTAGCAATGAAAAACTGAAAAAACTAGATATGACTGGAAGTGTCCTTGATGAGGAAGGAATAAAATTTCTCTGTAAAGTCGTGGGAAAACAAAACTGCATGTTAGAGAAATTGAGGTGAGTTCCCACATGTTCCCTTTGTAGATGTTCTGCTTGGTATCAGGGACAGTAGTGCATCAGGAAGAGAGATCAACAGACACCAAAGAATGGAGAGTGGAAACTTTCTGCCTAATCCAGATTCTTACATCTTTCTCCCTCTCAATGTTCCCTACAGAGTGACATGGCAGCAAAAGGTTGGTTTGCTAAGGGAACACGGCCTTTCTCTTTAACAGCCAACTATTACATCTGTGCACATTACTACAGAATCTATATTATCAGCTGTAGTCTCTGGATATCCTGTAAGAATGACAAACTCAACATGTCCGAACTGAACTGGTTATTTTTTTTTTCAATAAAACTCACATCTCTTCCTAAATTCCTTATTTCTGTTGAGGATACCATGCTTCTAGTCACTCAGGTCTGCAACTTCACTTTTATCCTATATTCCTCCACTTCTCACTTCATACACATAATCAGTTGCCTTATGTTGTAATTTGTTCTTCCAGAACAATTTTTGTTTTTCTGTTTCTCCTCTCTGTATAGAGAACACTGTTCATACCCTCATCACCTTTCACTTTCATTATTGTAATAGCCCATTAACTTGTTTCTATACCAAGTCTTTCTCCTCCCTAATCCATCCAGAAGGAGAAAAGGAGTGGAGGGAAGGATGAAAGGGAAGAGAAGAGACAGTAAGGGAGCTGGAGAGAAAGTTCAGATACAGAATGTCACCAGAAATCAAGTCACAGTCACTGCAGTGGGTTGAGGGATAAACCAACAATCCTGCTTTCCTAATACTAATTTCATAGAATTTAAGAGACTTAAGAAGCTGAGTTTGTAACACAGACACTGGTTAATGTCCAAAAAACCAAAGTATATATTCCCAAGCAGAATGAATCCCTGAATGCAGGTTTCTGCATTAAGCACTGTCCTGGGGGATGGAGAATTTTCCTGTGAGTTTCTTATGTCTTGACAAAATGTCTAGACATTTTGCAGACATATGGAACTATAGATCTTACTTATAGGAAATGGAATGTTTAATTTTCAGCTTTCACATTTGTCCAGCTGAGATATTCACCCTAGCTTTTCTTTGTTTGGGAGCAGAGAATTTTCAAACATGGTACAAAACTAGGCTCTACTGGAGCTTGTTTTCCCTTGAGCCTGGGTAGAAAACTGAGGTGGTGTTTCCTTCCTAGCCCCCTACCATTTATGTATTTACCCTGCTAAAGGCATGCCAAATTTGATTAGTGCCCCTAAAGTTGTGTTTGACAGCAAGGATATCCTGGATAGATGATACATTATCTTCAACTATGCCAGAAAAAGAAATGGACAAAACCTGTGCACAGATTTTAACTGAGATTAATCAAAGGATATTCTCTCCAGAAAATTAAGGTCCTGAAGAGTGGGGAGGAAGAAGGACAAGGAACCTGGAGGGAGGCAGTGGGTCTGAAGTCAAGCAAATTTCCAGATTTGTATCCAGCAACTTTCTATTTTTATACAGGAAAATCCCATCTCTAGTGCATGCTAGAAATACTACTTCTCTTTTTGGAGCTTTGTGGAAGTGATTGGAAGGGAAGTGAATGTTTTGTGGCACCATTTCTCTGCTTTGAAATCTTTAAGAATTAAAAACCTTTTAATTTAATATAATGGATATGCGATATTTTGTCTCATATTTGTCACTATTTAAGAATTCTCTGCTTTTTATAGTTGTCTGAGGTTCGTGAACTAATTATTTCCTCCCTCTTTTCTTTAAAATTATGAACTTCAATATTAATGGCACATGTACATTTTGAGCTTATTTGGGAATAAGTTATAAATGTTGGTCTGAACCTAATTTCTACAAAAATGTTTTCCAGTTCCAGCAATTTTTTTACACAGATAGTTCTTCCAATAGTAACATATATACTTATGTCTGCTGAAGACTATGTATTGAGTTTAGTTTTTTTTCTGATGCTTTCTTATTTAATATGGCCCTTTGTTATGCTTTTCCATTTTTTTCAACTAGTATTAAAAATAGTTTTGCTTTATAGTGTAGTTTGAGGTCTAAAACTGGTGTTCTCTGGAAGAGACTGGCCTTTATTAAAGAAACTACATTCATCCTGCTGAAGAGGAGATGATGAAGGATTGTGATCATAAAGTGGATGTCTTTTTAGCATTGGGCAGAGAAAGACAGAAAGTATATTAATTACAAAAAATTCAATTGACCACTTTCCCTCTTATTATATTTTCTCCTACAGTTTGGAGTGCTGTCATCTCACCCCAGCATTTTCCCAGAATCTCTTCTCTGCTCTCAATAGCAATGAGAGCCTGAAAAACTTAGATCTGAGTCAAAATTCCTTTGAGGAGAGTGGAATAAAACTTTTGTGTAAGGTCTTGGGAAATCAAAACTGCAAGTTAGAGAAACTGAGGTGAGTTCCCACATGTTCCATTGTTTGATGTTCTGCTTTGCATCAGGGACAGGAGTCTATCAGGAAGAGAGAACAACATAAACCAGGGAATGGACAATAAAAACTATCTACCTAATAGGATTTAAGTGAGGGAAGGTTGTGCAAAGTCATGAGCCTAACATTCTTCTCTAGAAATGTCTGGGTCCAGTAGTGAGTTATAGGTCAGTAGTACTGGAGGTGGCCCTAGATTCAGTGGGAGGTCTTGGCCTCTATGAATTTATTCATAGTTCTTCATTGAGTAATTTATCTTCTGATGTCTGTTAATGACTACTTATTGAATTTAGTTGTTTCTGACTCTTATTTAATCTGCTCTATTGGCATAACTTTCTGTTTTTTAAACTAGTACTAAATAGCTTAGGTGATTCTTGGAATATAGTATAATTGTAGTTCTAAAACTGCTTTTCTCTGGAAGAGACTATCCATTATTATTTTTCTTAAACATTTTTCCTTGACCTGGGAACCCTGGAATTTGGCTATAATATTCCTAGGAGTTTTCATTTTGGGATCTTTTTCAAGAGGCAATTGGTGAATTCTTTCAATTTCTATTTTGCTCACTGGTTCTAGAATATTAGGGCAATTTTCCTTGAGAATTTCTTCAAGGATGATTTCCAGGCTCTTTCTTTTGATCATGGCTTTCAGTAGTCCAATAATTTTTAAATTATCTCTTCTGGATCTATTTTCCATGTCAGTGGTTTTTCCAATGAGATATTTCACATTGCCTTCTATTTTTTTCATTTGTTTGGATCTGTTTAATAGTATCTTGATTTCTCATAAAGTTATTAGCTTCCATTTTCTCCAATCTAATTTTGAAGTAATTACTCTCTTCAGTGAGTTTTTGAAATTCATTTTCCATCTTTCAAATTCTGTTTTTTAAAGTATTCTCCTCATTGGCTTTTTGGACCTCTTTTTTCATTTGAGTTAGTTTATTTTTAGGGTGTTATTTTCTTCAGTCAAGCTGTTGACTTGCTTTTCATGATTTTCTTGCATCATTCTCATTTCTCCTCCCAATTTTTCCTCCACTTCTCTTATTTGATATTCAAAATCCTATTTGAACTCCTCCATGGCCTGTAATCAGTTCATATTTTTCTTGAAGGCTTTTGATGCAGGAGTTTTGGCTTTGTTTTCTTCTACTGGTTCCATGTTTTTGTCTTCTATGTCCCCAAAAATGATTCTATGGTCTAATTGCAATTTCTATGTTTGCTCATCTTGGTAGAGAATTAATTGACTTATGGGCTCTTTGTCATAGTAGAACTCTGCTTTGAGAATGGAGAGAGCTGTGTCCCAAATTTCTGGGATTTTTGCAGCTGTTTTCAGAGTTGTTGTCATATTTATGAGGAGGGTGCCCTCTCTATACCCACCATAGGCTCTGGCATGCTAGCATTCCTCACCCAAGACCACCACCCAAGACTGACCCAGATCCAAGAAGGTCAAAGCAAGAGTGATTACCCTCTAAATGGTTGCTTCTTCCCTATATGATCTGCAGGCCAAGAGCTCTGGAGGCAGCCACACAACAGCAGCTGTAGCTGGCAAACTGCTGTCACCTTAGCAGCAGTGGCCAGACTGTGATCTTCTCTCACCCAGTTCCAACAGTGTTCCTCACAGACCTTTTATTTCCTCTTTGGCAATTATGGGTTGAGAAGTCTAAAACCACCACAGCTGCTGGTGATTCACTTTCATGAAGTCTGCCCTGGCTGGTCTGGGCCACAAGTCTGGGCTCAGCTCCCAGCTAGGTGTGACAGACCCTTCCTGTCAGCCTGCCAGGCTGCCTTCAGTGGGATATTTATTTCTCCCTGTCACTTTATGGGTTCTGCAACTCTAAAATTTATTTAGAGTAATTTTTTTACAGGTATAGAGGTGGCTGGAGGAGGAACTCAAGTAAGTTCCTGCTTTTATTCCTCTACCTTCACTCTGCTCCTGAGACTGGCCATTATTAAAGAATTCATCCCACTGAAAAGGAGATGATAAAGGATAGTGATCATGAAATAGATGATTTTTTAGTGTTGTCCAGAAATGATAGGAGGTGAATTAATCACAGAAAATTGAACTGACTGCTTTTCCTTTGATTATGTTTTCTCCTATAGTTTGCAGAACTGTCATCTTACGCCTACATGTTCCCAGATTCTTTTCTCTGCTCTCAGTGGCAATGAGAGCCTGAAACACCTAGATCTGAGTGAAAATTCCTTTGAGGACAGGGGAATAAAACTTCTCTGTAAGGCCTTGGAAAAACAAAACTGCAAGTTAGAGACACTAAGGTGAGTTCCCATATGTTTACATGATAAACATTCTGCTTGGCATCAGGGACAGGAGTACATTAGGGAAAGAGAGAAGCACAAACCAGTTAATGAAGAGTGGAAATTGTATGCCTAATCCAAGTTCAGGGTTCATAGTCTTATACCCCTCTCCTTGTGACTGTACCCTAAGGAATAACATGACAGGGAAAATTTGTTTGCCAAGGAAATACTGCCTTTCTCTCTAGTAGTCAATTATCACATCCATGTGCATGGCTCCCAAATCTCTATTATCATTTCTATCTTCTGGATATCCTGTAAGAATGTCAGATTCAACGTGTCTAAATAGAACTGGTTATCTTTTCAACAAAACCCACATCTTTTCTAATTTTGCATTTCTATCGAGGATCCCATCCTTATAGCCACTCAGGTTTGCAACTCCATTGTCATCCTTGATACCTCACTTTCTTATCCCATGATCATTTTCCAAATTTGTAACTTCTTCTTCCACAAAAAATCTCTTTTATCTGTTTCTTTCTCTGTACATACAACTCGCCTTTTATTTCAGACCCTCATCTTCATTATTGCAATAGCCCACTATCTCAGGGATGGGAAACCTGAGACCTGGAGGCCACAAGTGACCTTCTAGGTCCCCATGTGGGGCCCTCTGGCTGAGTCCAGGTTTTACAGAACAGATTTTTTATTAAGGGGATTTTTTTCTGTAAAGTTCAGATTCAGTCAAAGGGCTTTACTTGAAGATGCAAAGGGCCACATGTGCCCTCAAGGCCATGGGTTTCCTACACCTACTGGTTTCTATTCTTCAAGTCTTTTTTCCCTCTGACCTATTCAGAGAGAGAGAGAGAGGGTAGGTAGAAGAGGAGAGGGAAGGAGAACAGAGAAGAAAAGGGAAGAGAAGAGGAGTGGAGAGACATCAAGTGATTTGGAGAGGAAGTACAGATGTAGAATATCACCAGAAATCAAGTCACAATTATGGCAGTGGTTTGAGGGAGGAACCAAAAAAGATTATAAACAATCCTGGTTTTCTAATAATATTATTATTTATATTATATATATTTATTATATATAATAAATAATATATTATATATTATTATATATATTTATTTATTATATTATATATTTATTATATTATATATAAATATTATAATATAATAATATATTATATTATATAATAATATATAAAAATTATAGAATAGAATGCATGAGATACAAGATGCTGAGTGCAACACAGGTAGTAGGTAGCATACAAAAATTCCAAGTAGCTATTCTGAAGTAGAATGAAGCCCTGAGTGCAGTTATCTGCATTCAGCACTGTCCTGCGGCATGGAGAATTTTCTGGTTAGCTTGTACTTCTCTTATGTCTTGAAACCTTTACTATGCATTTTTCAGACAGATGGAACTATGGATCTTTCTTAGCAGAATTGCTGTGGTCACTTTTCAGTTTTGAACATGTGTCCATCCCAGATTCTCACCTAACTTTTCTTTGCTTAAGGACACAGAATTTTAGGACAAAAGGTTCAACACCAGGGACTGACAGACCTTATCTTTCCTTGTGCCTATGTGGAACACTAATGTGGTGTTCTTTCCCACTATTTATGTGTTAACCCTGATTGAAGGTATGCCAGATTGAAGTTATTAAAGTTGTATTTGGCAGTAAAGAGGTCCTGGAAAGATGATGCTACATCTTTATGTCTGCCAGGAAAAGTAAAGGACACAACTGGTGCACAGATTTCTACATCCAACTGAGATTGATTAATGCATATTTTACTCAGGTAACTGATGACCTCCAGAGTAGGGAGGAGAAGGAGCTGGGAGGGAGGCAATAGAGGTGGAATAATGCAAATTTCCAGGTTTGTGTCCAGCAGTTTTTTTCAAGAAAGATCCCATCTCTAGAGTTTGCTACAAATGCTCCTTCTCTCTTAGGGGGTCTGGGAAGGGATTGGATTGAAAGGGAAGTAGATGGTAATGTGGAACCATTTCTCTATTTTGGAATCTAAGAATATTTCTGATTGAGTGAGAAAAACAGGGAAAATGTAAGGAAGGGAGAGTAGGCCTCATCCCATGGCTAACTTGGGGTTTGTTACTGATAGGAGGGTGGTCTTTATGTCCTTGTTTGGATTCTAAGATACTCTCCCTACACTGGAAATAGTGGACTCATAAAGAACAAAGGAGTTCCTGCTTGATCATGGCAGAATTTTAGAGGCACCTTCAGCCTCTTCTTCCAGGCTCCAGACTCAGAAGCCTTCTCTGGAGGTAGTCCCTCAAGGACTTTTGTACAGTACTGAAACAGAAGTTGTAGTCTTTTGCACATATGAGATGGATCAGCAGGAAGCTGGTTTCATGCTAGAATAAACCTTTACAGTGTGTCATCTTGCAGATGCATTTGAAGCTATTTTGGGGGGGGAGGGAAGGTTCTAATTAGTAGCCACGCCCTGACAACTTCACCACAAGTAGCTAGGTGGCACAATGGATAGACTTGTGATAAATGAAATTTTTGTGAAACAAATTTTCTTTTCTTTTTCTTTTTTTCCTTGCTTTTTCTTTTTTGTTGTTTATTTTTAGTTTATAAGATTCAATTCCATAGTTCCTTGAGTTTCAAATTTCCCTTCCTTCCCTCCCCCCCCACACCCCACAATGGCAGATAGTCCAGTATAGGATCTCCAAATACTTTCACAATAGACATGTCAAGTTACAAAGGCGAATTGTACTAGATGGGATGAAAATGGTAAAGAAGAAATAAAACCAAACAATGAAAAGAAAAAGATCAGTTAGTTTGTTTCCATCGGGATTCAAGCTCAGTTCTTTCTAGTTATTTCTCTGGATGTTGCATCTTTTTCCTTCATGAGTCTTTTGGGATTGACTAATATCACTGCATTGCTGAGAAGTGTCCAGTCTGTCATAGTTGGTCATCACACTTATGTTGTGTCTGTGATTGTATACAAATTTCTCCTGGTTCTACTCTTCTTACTCAGCATCAGTTTGTACAAGCCTCTCCAGGTAAATATGAAATCTGTCTCCTATTCATTTCATATAGCATAATAGTATTCCATTACATGTATATACCACAACTTGTTTAGCCATTCCCCAATTGATGGGTACTCCTTTAATTTCCAATTCTTTGCAACCACGAAAAGAGCTGCTATAAATATTTTTGTACATATGGGTCTTCCTCCCCCTTCTAGGATCTTTTTGGGATATAACCCTAGAAGTGGTATTGCTGGGTCAAAAGGTATGAAATTATTTACAGCCCTTTGGGCATAATTCCAGATTGCTCTCCAGAATGGTTAGATAAGTTCACAACTCCACCAGCAATGCATTAGTGTTCCAAATTGCCCACATCCTCTCCAACATTTGTCATTTTCCTGTTTTGTCATCTTAGCCAATCTGACAGGAGAGATGTGGTACCTCAGAGTTGTTTTGATTTGCATTTCTCTAATCAAAAGTGATTTAGAGCATTTCTTCATATGCTTATAGATATCTTTAATTTCTTTCTCTGAAAACTGCCTGTTCATATCCTTTGACCATTTATCAATTGGGGAATGACTTGTATTCTTATAGATTTGACTCAATTCTCTGTATATTTTAGAAATGAGTCCTTTATCAGAGACATAGGTTGTAAAAATGCGTTCCCAATTTCCCACCTCCCTCTTGATCTTGGTTACTTTAGCTTTGTTGTGAGACAAATTTTCTAGGTAATTAATAATCAATTTATTAATTATGGCTAGCATATAATTGATAGGTTGAGGTCAGTGACTGTCCTGGAAGCCAAAAGCCTCCTGACCCCCTTAACTCCACGAATATCCAATATTTAAGTAACCTTGTGATACTGGGTGTTCCCAAAAAGGTAGAAATCAACTCTGATTGGTTAATAATTAAGGAGAGAATAAATATTATAATGAGAAGTGAGCTTATTCTAATGAGGGGGTGGGGGACATGAATCTGATCTTTCAGTCTTAGACAAAGTGATTCCTCTATATCCAGACCACACCCACTTCTGGGAATCTAGAAAAAGAGATCTACCTCTATCCAGAATACTTATGGAGTTGAACAGGGCTCAAGAATTTACTTTTATTAGATTCTCTTTACTCTTTAACTAGAACAAAGTTTCCTAGTTGTGTGGGTTCTTGCCCAAGATTGAGGAGAATGTTAACTCAATTTCAACACCCTTCATAAGTACTGAATTTTGAATAAGTAAATAGAAAGAAAAAACCCCTGTATTCCCCCCAATCTCCATATTATTTGGTTATTAATAATCATTTCTCTATGACTGCTGAGCCAGGGGTCAGGAAGACATGCATCCAATGGCCTTGTGACCCTGTGGACAAGTCACTTAATGCCTATCTCAGTTTCCTTATCTGTAAAATGGGGATAAAAGCACCTACCTTCCACTTTGTGAGGGTAAATAGGGTAATATTTGTAAAGTTCTTTGTGAACCCTAAAGCACTATATAAATGCTATCTATTTATATTATTGTTGTTGTTTGTCCTTCGTTCTGGAAGAGGATCATGATATCAGGAAGACGATGCCATGACTTGCAAATGAATTGGATTTAAGTGAGGAAGGGCTTATAGAGTCACCAGCCTCAGTTTCATATCTGGAGCCACCTGGGTCCAATGGCAAGATTTAGATCAGGACAACTAGAGATGGCCCAGATGCAATGGGGCACCTTGACCTTTTAAAGCTAAAGTCTTTTCCAGGTCTCACTTTATCTGAAGCAATGCCCTTTAGTGATTAAGGCTAGTCAAGAAATGAGGATAGGTAGGCCCTAATAGACATTTTGTCAGTTTCCTAGATAGAGAGGAGAGAGCTGGTGTGGTGAAAGAGGTAAAAACCCAAGAGAGAGATAGTGAGAGATATATATGAGTGCTGGTTCATGTGTGTCTGAGATTTCCACTTCTTCTTCCCCCAGAGACTAGACTGATGGAGCTACCTCCAAAATGAATGCATGAGAGAATCCCACTAGAGTCAGAACAGGGAGAATGTGATTTCTTTCCTATTTACACAGGCTCCATATAGATGAATCAAGGAAAGGCATGAAACAAGAACTTGAAGCCCTGATGAAGAGAAAGCATCCCAAGTAAGTTCCTTTTATGTGAAATTTGTGTCAGATGGTTATTCCCTAGAAAATACTAATACCTAGTTATTTAGGGTAACTCAAGCAAATTTAAATGTATGACATACATCATATTGACATACATTCATGGTATGAACTGCAGGTCATAAAGAAGTATTTCCCAGATCCTCACCAGGAACACCATAGGCTTTGCTGATCAGGTTAGGATCATCCTCCAGTCTTAC
Source organism: Gymnobelideus leadbeateri (assembly GCA_011680675.1). NCBI lineage: Eukaryota > Metazoa > Chordata > Mammalia > Diprotodontia > Petauridae > Gymnobelideus > Gymnobelideus leadbeateri. Next base: position 125,746 of record WOXC01011603.1, read on the forward strand.
AGCTCAGGGATGCCTGACATTAGTCTCTTAGTGGTGATCATCCTTAGGGAAGAAAGAGCCAGGAATTCATCAAAAAAAAGTAGATTTACAAGCCACCATTTAAGAAATGTAAAAGACAGACTGGGTCACTTGTAAAAACCAGAAAGGGCTAAAGCCCTGAGTGAAGTCCTAATTTAAGCTATCCCTGCAGTCTTTCCCTGGCTTGTAGACCTTTCAAACCTAAGAACGTCACCCAGGGACCCGAAGAGATTGTGTTGCAGTTTTATAATAGCTTAGCAGAGCTCTTTGATACTAACTCTGGCCTCATCCAGGATAGAGAAGGATGGGGGCTAGACCCAGTTTCTCTTATTTTTGTTAATAACCTCCAAACCTCCCTGTCATAAAATATCAGTCAACCAGAGTGTCAGTCTAAATACCCGAAGTTTATAGCTGAGCTTGTCTCCCAGTTTGCCCCGACCCTAGCAGCATAGTCTGAGGAGGAACTTAAAGCCAGAAGGGAGATTCAAACTAAAAAAAAACAAAAACAAAAAAGATCATATTTGTACCATACAGCTTCAGCAACTAACTACATGGGAAATCTGGGAATCAAAAGGTGCTGCTTAAATGGATATTGAGAATGAATTACTGGGATACAAGGAGACTTGATGTTAGTTAAGATTGGTGGTAATGGGTGGCGGCTAGGTGGCGCAGTGAGTAGAGTGTCGGCCCTGGAGTCAGAAGGGCCTGAGTTCTGATCCTGCCTCAGACACTTAACACACACACAAATAAAAAACCTAGCCCTGTGACCTTGGGCAAATTACTTAACCCCAATTGCCCTCCAAAAGGCAAAAAAAAAAAAAAAGATTGGTGGTAATGATTGTATTGCTTTTCATGGTTCGTGTTTAAGATTTCTTGGTTACTTTGGTGACATGTAAATCTCCCTTCTCAAAACTAGTCCACTGTGAGCCCTCTACATAGTTTAATGTATACCTGACTCAATGTAATTATGCAATTATGGGAATTGTGAGGAAAATTTTGTTGTATTGTTTGAACCTAGACCTGTGTGGCTGGGAACTGAACCATCTCTCTATGTCTTTAACCAAGCACCTATATTATACTGTTTTCTCTCAGTTATCAATTCATATGTCTTCTATTAGCCCCTATCAAGTCTTTCTGACTACTCCCACAGATGCCAACTTTTGGATGTGAAGTCCTGGATCATCTGACAATGCCCACTCCAAGTGGACCTCTCTTTTCACTCCCTGAGGAAGAGTGAAGCTTTCCCAGGCTTTCTTTCTTCTGCAGGTGGTGCCTTTTGGTGCACCCTTCACCAAAAGTAGGGGAATGTGGACTCCTTTCAGAGCCATTTTGAACCCCCAAGACAAAAGAAAGGCCTAAAATCTTGAACCAAGGAAAGACATTTTGACCCACTATGATTTTATAATGCTTTGCATGTTCGGGTATAACAAATGTGCTTTGCTTTGTTCTCTGAGTGAACTCAAAATGCCCCTTCCTGTGTCAGCAACTACAATGCCAGATGAAGCTGACCAGGAGAATTCTTCAGTTTATGACTACAAAGGTCAAGGTACTTTGATCCAGACGCTATCTTAAATAATAGAACTTTTCTTATCTTGGTATTTTATGAAAATGTGCTATATCCTGTTATATTATGCTGATGTTATATATCATGTTAATGATAGAAGAAACACATATATCCTAGATCTGTAATTTCAGTTCACACTTTAACACTTCTCCTCTCCTATTGAATTTACAACATATCCAATTAAGAAAATTAATTTCTGTTGTAATGGTTAAACATATATGGAGTCTATGATTTTAGGTGATATAGAAATCTGAAGTTGGGATTGTTCTAAGTTTATAAAAGCTCTTCTTCAACTTGCTCATCTCTGAGTAACAATTATTTTCTGCTTCCTATGTATACATATATTCTGCTAATTTAAGGGAATAAATAATATAAACTTATATATCACCTAGCTTGTTTGCCTCTTTTAATCAAACTTCCAGGTTGACAAAGTCAATTAACATCAGAATCACCATTTCTCTATAAAGCAGTGAGAAATTCATGAAGATATTAAGTAAAAAGTTGTCCCCTGATTTCTTTAGGGTGGCATATTATAAGGAGAAGGTAGAAACTATAGCAAAACTTTGTTTCATGATTATAGGAGGATTCTGCATCTCCAGGTTTTTGCAAGAGAGGGTAATATAGGAACTATAATCCTATGATCTCCCCTTTCTCCTATTGCACTTCTCAATGTTCTGCCTTTTCGATATTTCAATATAAAATCCTTCCCAGTGGCCTCAGCAATAATAAGCAATCTTCCTATGTTATTTCTCCCTTAGCACTGTTATTCCATAGTCTCAATTCATCTATTTCAATTCTCTAGGATCTCCAGGGAAATTTCACAATTCTAGAAAAAAAAAATACAAAACAGGAATGATTCCAGGCTTAGAATCCTATACATGGATAAGCCTTTCAAATATTGTGGTCCCTACTTTATCCCACTCAAAGGATTTTGGATTTAGATTAAACTATTTAGGACAGAAGGCTTGTACTATATCCAATTTTAAATAATCTATATAACCAAAGATCCTTTGTCTCTGAGCCAGTATTTTAAAAAGGAAAATATTTAACAAAATTTGTTCTTTGTTTAGGGGTAGCTAGGTGACACCGTGGGGAGTGTGCTGGGCCTGAAATCAGGAAGACTCACCTTATGGAGTTCAAATCTGGCCTCAGACACTTAGTAGTTATGTGACCCTGGGAAAGTTACTTAGTCCTGTTTGCCTCTGTTTCCTCATCTGGAAGATGATCTGGAGAAGGAAAGGGCAAACTACTCTAGTATGTGTGGCCAAAACCCCCCCCCCAAAAAAAAAAACCAACAAAAAAACAAAATTGAGTCACAAAGAGCTATACAAGACTGAAAAAAACAAGTACTTTGTTTCTTGGGGTTTTTTTTTCTATTATTTTACAGCTTAGTTTCTTCCTTACCTATTCTAATTCCTTCAATTTCTTTGTTCTTTTCTTATTGCCACAGCTAACATTTCTACTACCAAATTGAATAACACGGCTGATAAAGGACATTCTTGCTTCACCTCTAATCTTACTAGAAATGCATCTAACTTATCCCCATTACATATACTTGCTGATGGTTTTAGGTAGATGCTATTTATCATTTTAAGGAAGATTCCATTTATTTCTATGTTTTCTAGTGTTTTTAATAGGAATAGGTGTTGTATTTTGTCAAACAACTTTTTCTGTATCTATTGAGATAATCATATAGTTTCTTCAAATTTTTGTTGTTGATATAATTGATTATACTGATAGTTTTCCTAATATTAAACCAACCTTGCATTCCTAGAATAAATCCTACTTGATCAAAGTGTATTATTCTCAAGACAAGTTGCTATAATCATTTTGCTAATATTTTATTTGAATTTTTTGCATCTGTATCCATTAGGGGAATTGGTCTATAATTCTGTCTCTGTTTTGACTCTTCCTGATTTAGGTATCAGTACTATATTTGTATAAAAAAAAATTCATAGGACTCCTCCCCCAATTTTCCCAAATAGACTATAAAGTATTGGAATTAATTGTTATTTAAATATTTGATAGAATCTGCTAGTAAATCCATTGGCCCTGCAAATTTTTTTTCTACAGATTACATTTCTGGTTTGTTCAATTTATTTTTCTGAGATGGGATTATTTAAATATATTATTTCCTCTTCTGTTAATCATGGCAATTTATTTATTTTGTAAATATTCATCTATTTCACTAAGATTGTCAAATTTTGGACATATAATTGGGCAAAATAATTTCCAATTATTGTTTTAATTTCCTCTTCATTGGAGATAAGTTCATCCTTTTTATTTTTGATACTGGTAATTTGGTTTTCTTCTTTCTTTTAATAAAATTGATTAAAGGTTTATAAATTTTATTGTTTTCCCCCATAAAACCCGTTCTTAGTTTTATTTATTAGTTCAATAGTTTTCTTAATTTCTATTTTCTTAATTTCTTCTTTGGTTTTTAGTACTTCTAATTTAGTATTTAATTGGGGATTTTCAAATTTTTCATTTTCTATCTTTTTCAGTTGCATTCCCACTCTTATAAATCTTATTGAACTAAATAGATAAGTGATCAATGAGGAAAAATACCTCCCATTGATCAAAGAGAAAATTGAGAAAAAAACAAATAGATTCTATTGATTCTGTTTTAAAATTAATTTCGCTCTGTATCTCCTTAACATTTTGCATAACTGTATAAGTCAAGTTTCTTTATATTTAAATTAAGTTCAGAACTTCAGTCTTCCTTTCTGAGTTAAGTTTAAATGTTCATCTTTTATTTAAACAACTATTAATGGAAAGAAACCCATTTTCTCTGTACCACTAGCTGTCCTTGATCAATTAAACTAAATCTGTTATCTCTATACTATTTCTTATATTGCAGGTAAACTACATCAACCATAATTTCCTGTTGACAAGGTGAGAGGAGGGGTTGTTAACCCCACATTGCCAATTTCCAGTCAATTATATCACACCCCATATTTATGTTGATTCTGACTTTGTAACCATCCTAATCTATTATAATCTATCCTAATCTAATCTTTCTAATTTTTGGATGCTCTTTCTGAGCACAAAAACAATCTGTCAGCCCTCAATCAGTTTTCTCTGTCTTCCTGAGGTACTGAGGTCCCTTTTATTGGTAACTCCTGATCTTATCAATAAACTGAACATACTCAGACATTTGCCTCAATTTACCTGAATTTCAATTGTGATAGTACTTATACAAATCCTACTGTATATAATATAATATAATACATAAAACAAAGACTATATGTAATGGAGAAAAATTAGAAGTCTTTGCATTAAAAGCAGAGATAAAAAAGGAGAAAGGATGTATAGTATCAACACTGATTTCACATTGTGTTAGAAATACTACCTATAGTCACAAAAGAAAAAAAAATTCAAGGATTCAATTAGAAGCAAAGAGAAAATAAATGTATCATTTTCTGTAGATGATATGAAAATATACTTAGAGGACTCTGAAAATTGAAATAAAAATTAATTAATAATATCCATAAAGTTGTTAGATATAAGATAGAGTCATATAAAATATAAGCATTCCTATTTACAAAAAAAAAAAACTAGAAAAAAGAGTTAAACAAATAGAAATTCCATTTACAATAACTACAGAAGCTAGGTATGTATCTTCTAAGATTCAATCAGGGACTATATGTATCAGCCTTTAAAACCCTCTTTGCTGAAATACAGACAAATGTAATGGCATGCAAAGAAGTAAACACCTTGTTTCAGCTATTTAATGAACACAGAAGTAGTTAAAACCTTGTTTCAGTTCATGGTTGAATCAAGTATTAAGAAGCAGAACTTGTGAAGTCTACAACTTGTGAACCCTAGAACCTGTGAACTCCTGTTGCTGATGCAGTAGGAAGGGGAGGAGGTAATTATTATATATAAGGAAAGGCCCAGGTTGGAAAGAGCAGAAATGAGAAGGGAGCTGTTGTGGTGGAGGAGAAAACCTCTGGTATCCCAGCACTCTATGTTTATCTGTTCTGATGATTGTTTGTGATACTTTCTACCAAAGCCCTGGGACTTTACTGGAAGCCCTGAAAGAGAATTTTTTGGTTGTCAGTTTACAGACATCCTGGAGGAGGGTTTTAGAGGTCCTAGGATTGTACAGATGATTTTTGTTGGCTTCTCAACACAAATGCAAGTGAACTTTTAATAAATTTTACTTTTCTTTGGCTGAGAAGACTTGAGTGGAATTCTTTCGACAGGACCCAGGGTGTTGGTATTTTGGGGCCTCTAGAGCAAACTTAACCCTCTTAGTGTACCTAATGAGTACCCACTTGCATTAGACACACTTCTGTGGCGTGAGATGGGGTCTTATATGCAGAAAGTTGTGAGAAGACTCTAGGGTTGTTCCAGAGGAGAAGTTTGGGGAGGGTCTTCAGGAGGAGTTAATGAGGTCAATGAGTGATTAAGGGTGGAAAGTAGCTGGGGACTACAGAAAATGGTGGGCTAGACCAGTTCACTGTTGGAAGTCTAGCAACAGACCTGCCTCATCAAATGGGATGATTCAACCAAGAGTCCAAGGGAGGTTCTCAGAGCCTGTACCTCAAGGATTCAAGGGGAGCTTGAGGGGCCTCCCAGAGCCCATACCTCATCATCATATGGTAATCCCAGGCTCCCATGGGTTTAATTTTCATATCTATGCCTCTGACTTATGAATCAATTCAGAGAGAGAGAGAGGGAGAGAGAGAGAGAGAGAGAGAGAGAGAGAGAGAGAGAGAGAGAGAGAGAGAGAAAATATGCTAGTATGCTAGTATATCCTGAACTTGTCCTAGATCTCCCAAAACTAATTGGATATTTCGAACTGAATTCAGATATTTATGTCAAATTCAATGTGGCCAAATTTGAATTTATTTATTTTCTCCCCAAAATTCACCTCCATTCTGAATTTTCCTATTTCTTCTAAGGGAACCACCAGTCTTCCCATCACTCTAGTCCACAGCTTCAATGTTATACTTTATTCCTTACTCTCCATCACCTCACATATATAATCAGTTGCTAAACCTTTCCTATTTCAATTATGATTTTTATTGTCACAAAAGCTTTGTCATCTATTCACTTCTCTGTACTCACAAAGACACTATCCTAATTTAGCCCTTTATCACTTCTTGCCTTCAATATTGGAACAGCTTCCAAAATGATCACCCTTCATCAATTCTCTAGTCACCCTAATCCATTTTCCACAGAGCTACTAAAGTGATTTCACCAAAATACAAGTTGACCATGCCTCTATTCTGCTCAGTAAATTCCAATGGCTCCCAATTGCCTCTAGAGTCAGTCAGTCAATAACCATTATAATGTAAATTTCTACATTTCATTTTGTAAATCTTTCCCAACCTAGCCTATCTCATTATACATTAACCCGCTTCCCACATTTTGCAAACCAAGCAAAACAGACTTCGTGCTGTTCAGCACATGGCACTTCCTCTCCTGTCACCATGCCCATGGACTATCCCCCATGCCTGTAATGCATTTCTACTTCACCTGTTTCTTAGAATCTATTGTTTCCTTTAAAATTCTATTCAAGCTATAGGTATAAAAAAAACCTTCTCTGATCTCTCCAGGTGTCAGTGCTTTCCCCACCAAAATTCAACAATTTGTTTTGTACTTTGTATACAAAGATAGTTATGTGCACAATGTCCACCCAACAGAATATAAACTCTGTATTCTTAGAGATTAGCACAGTGCCTGGCACGCAGTAAGTACTCCATGACATCAAGATCCTACCCAAGGAATCAAATCCCTAAACTAATAAGGAATATCTAAAGTGTTATGTGGATGGAGACCCTTAGCCATACACACTTCCTCTGATTTAGTAACCTTTGGGGAATTGAGTAGCTACCTTTACCCCTATGCCATTAGAGATTATCCTGAGAGAATGTCAGGGTATGTGGGTCCTTGGGCTCTGAAAGGGAAATGGAGGTAATAGGTGAGGTCAGTGGGGCTTTCTGATATCTTGCACATCACCCTGAGAAGGCTACTCACACTCCCAATGGATCTGGTCTGAATTATATGTACCTTATAACATGGCTACCTAGGCCAAACTTTTGTTATGTTATTCACTTTTTTATCTTTAATTTTGTGGGTTTGAGACCTAAGATTTCAGTAATGTAGATATTTAATAATAAATAAAACCTCTCTATCAATGAAAATGTGAAACTCCCCTGCTCCTTATAATCTTAGAAAGCTTTCTGGGATAGAGAAGTTGGATTTGCCCAGCTTCACACAGCCAGTAATTGTCAGTGGCAGGGCTGGAACCCAGGTTTTCCTGACTCTGAGGGCTGCACTTTTCTACCATATCCAACTACCTTTTTCATATGAATAATATTAATCATAATAATGAAGAGGTTACCCATAAAGAGGGTTAGAGTTGCTCTGGTTGCCCCAAAATACCAACATGCTGGGTCCTGCTGAATGAATTCAATTCAAGTCTTTTCTCAGCCAAAGAAAAGTAAAGTTTATTGAAAGGTCACTCATATTAGACACAGAGTAAGTTTGTGCTAGGTCATTCTATGGTGCTCTCACTATTCAATGGAGCTCACAAACATGGAGACAAGATGGGGTCTTATATACAGTAGGCTGTGGGAGGAATCTAGGAGTGGTCTAGAGGAGGAATTTGGGGAGGGTCTTCAGGAGAAGATAATGAGGTCAATGAGTTATTAAGGGTGGATAGTTGCTGGATGCTATCTGGAGACAATAGACAATGGTGGGCTAAGCCAGTTCAAGAGTAGATTAATATTTTTGATAGGCTCAACGGTGGGAAGTCTAGTAACAGAGGCTTGGGCTCAGCCACAGTGTAAGGCTAATTGCCTCATGCAAATGCCTCATCAAATGGGACAATTTAATCAGAGTCCAAGGGGTGTTCCCAGAGCCTATACATCAAGGACTCAAGGAGAGGTCAAGGGGGCTCCCAGAGCCCATACCTCATCAATAACTCATATGCTTTTGTGGTTTACAAAGTGATGGGGTCTAGGGTTGCTACAAACTCCAAATGGCAAGGGTACAAGGCAGACCAGCCTCAAAAGAATTCAACCACTCAAGCCTTCTCTCAATTGGAGTAGAGAGGTTTTATTATAATACTGGGTAGGCATGTGAGATTCCTGATGAATCAGCACAATTTAATGGGAGTAAAATTGGTTCTTTTATATAGAAAAAGAGGGGGCGGGTCAGTGAGAGAAGATCTGGATGTAGCCTGGGATGGGCCAGGTACAGGCAAAGAAAGTATTTAAGTGGTTTTGGCTGGGTCCAGGGCCTCAATAAAAGGAAAATTAAAGGGATCTGTGGGATAGGCTGGTTGCATCAGGCAAATGCAGGGATTTGGGCTGCTGAAATGTATGGGAAAGTTCTGGGGTCCAGATCCCCAATCAAAAGCACTTTTTAAAGCAGGAAGATCCTAACTTAGTGTGGAGGGTAAGGAGAGGCTTTTCAAAATTGTTGAGATCCAGACCCCTTTCCTTTATCAAAAGGTAAAAACTACACATACTGAACACCAGGCACTCATGGACAGGGTCTCTGCCTTCCAGGATAAAACACCCTTTATCCTGACAAATAAGTCATACTACTGTGATAATGGGAAGGGTCTAAGAAGGTCAAGACAGGGATCCTCTTTATAATCAGAGCAAAATTCTCCTGGGACACATTAACACAAATAAACACAGCACACAGGAGGGCTGCTAGCACAGGTTCACTCTTGATCTGCTCAGACAAGAAAGACACTAAGAGGGGGTTATTAACTTATGTTACTTTATCTTACTTTATTTAATTATCTTATTTTTATTTATTATTTTTATTTTATTATAATTATTTTATAATTAATAATTACTATCTTAATAATTATTATCTTACTTTATTCTAGTCTAGTTTTCTCAGAAGAGGATCACTGATAATGGGTGGACAAACTCCTACAGAATTCCCTAATTACTTTTCTCATAGGGGCCAGTGAGAAGGAGGGAGGGGGGGCAGCTACCTTGTGTCTCATCTTGATTGGGCCAATTGAGAAAGGCAGAACTTGTGCACCACCCTAAATCCCATCAAGCCTCATTGGGGACCAGTTGAGGCAAACACAGTTTCCTTCCAAGTCTTGATGGGGCTGATCAAGGCACACAGCATCCCAGTTTGTGCATTCAACCCTAAGGTTCCCCCCTAATCCTCAATGGGAGCCAGTTAAGAAACACAGAGACACTTGTGCATTCAAACCTAAGGTTTCCTCTTCACTGACCAATGCCCACCCATTTTATAAGGGCAACAGACAAATAAGGCATATTGCCAGCAATTGTCTGACGAGTTTATATCACTGTGATGCGATACAGGCCCTGGGAACCCTTTGAAGCCCTTGAATCTTCCCACTAGATTTGGTGTTCTCCAGAGATCAAAAACGTTACATTATTAATATGAGTGAATATTTGTTACCCTTAACCTAGGCTAACCCTCCATTTTGTTATCTCTAGGTAGCCTTCAGCTACCTCCAACTCTTGATCCCATCAAAATCCCATTCTCTTGGTTCATGGATTCTGACCCCAGTCCCATCAAGATCCTCCTTAGAATCCTCCTCAAGAAGCTCCATAGATCCCTCCTCCCAGACTGCTAGACCACCCCTAGATCCCTCAAACAATCTTTCTGTATATAAGATCCATCTTGCCTCCATGAAGGGGCTAAGATTCAGTCTAGCTCAGACTCAGTCTGTGTCAGATTGTTCTGGTCCATTTGTTAATATGAGTGTCACAAATGCCTTGGCTCCTTAAGAATCAACACAATATGGTGAATCTTTAATGAACTTTGTTTTATATTGTCTGGGAGAAAATGAGTCAAATTCATTTGGCAGGACCCAGCAAGTCAGTATTGTTGGGCCTCAAGCACCCCCTAAACCCCAAACCTCAACAACCCCATTCCTGCATCTCACTGCACAGCCATGGTGGATGCCTCTATTCTTTATCATTATATTATGCTGCTCAATCATGGTGGAGATGTTTTGAACCATAATTGTAGGAATGCATATCTAATCCCTGGGAACAAGAGTTTGTTATGGCTGTAGATCATGTGAAACTGAACTTTAAGAAATAACAAAAATTCACTTTACACACACTAAAATCCAACTTAGTTAAAAACACAAAAGAAAAGTATATCAGACCTGGTTCCTTGGGTAAATAAGCTTTGGTTGATCAATTGGTTGCAATTCGATGTTGTATTGCATCTCCTCTAACTTTGTAGTCCTGAGTAACTGGTCTGATGAGTTAAAATAGTTCGGGGTGGGGTGGGGTTGGTGGGGATCTCTTCTCTGGTACTGCCACCTTTCCTGATTTCCCTAATTCCTAGCTCCTCCCTGCTCTAATCACTTTGTCTTTACTCCTTTGTGCACCATTTTATCCCCATCCAGCAGAATGTTAATATTTTGTGGGCAGGGACTATTTCATTTATTCCCAGTGCTTTGTATAGTGCTACCAATTTGTAGGTATTTAAGAAATGTTTATAAATTTCATTTAATAGAGTTGAATTAAGGTTACCCAAAACCTTGCCCATGGCTGTAATGCATCCCTCAAGGCTGAATTCCTTCACCACTCCTTTTGTATTTAGTCATTATGTAAGCCCAGTTCCCCAGAATCCATTTAGTGCAGGTTCTTGGATTGGATCCTAAATGTTACTCAAAGGATGCAAGAGACATGGTCCTCTCAGACATGGTATGATCAATGGGACTAAAAGTAAAGATATGTTTGTACATTGTAAAGCAATTACACCTGAATATTGGTAAATAGAAATACTGTTATCCCTCTTTAATAAGGGAGAAAACTGAGTGACAGAAAATGAGTCAGTATCCCTGATTAGTTCGAGGGCAACTTTTCAAAGAAATAAAATTTATTGATATCTTTTGCTTTTATATAACACACATTTATCAAGGTAATCCCCATATCCCTTTCAAAAAGCCAACCTCCATGAAAAGAGAATAAATAAGAGGAAGAAAAGTTCAGCAAAACTAACAAATATTGAAAAAAGTTTGCCATTATTTGCATTGTTCTACAACTATAGTTCTACTGCAAAGGAGAAATAGAGGGTCAAGAGATGCCTTTCCATACCTCTCCTTTCAGGTCCAACTTTGGTCATTATAGTTTTGTAGCATTCAGTTGTGATTTTTTACTGTTCTTTCCGTTGATATAGTTGTAGTTGTTATATATCTTATTTTTCCATGCTCTTACTTTATTTTTATTTACTGCTTTCCTCCCTTCCTATCATGCCTTCTTTCCTCTCTTCATTCCTTCCTCCTCTCCTTCTCCCTTCCCTCCTTCCTTGCTTTCCTCCCTTTTATCCTCCTTTCTTCCCTTTTTCTGTCCCTTCCCTTCCTTTCTCCCTTCTTAAGGATCATCAAAAGGGAGTAAGATTTAAGAATAGGGAATATAGTTGTCCTATCTCACCTAAATTATTAAGACTGAGTGAATTGAATTTGGGATCTAGCACAAGGGGGTTAAGACCACTGCTAGGCATGTGGAAAAAAGAAAAGGGAGCTTAAGCTACCAGCAATACGGGAATTTCAAGCTAAGTATATTGAAGCAATATGTGAACAGGGAATGGAAAGATTTGGGACTGCAGGGGATATATATATTTACTAAACCTCCCTGATACTAATTTTCACCGAGCATTACTACATTACTACTAGCATTACTACCAACTTAAGTTGGTAGATTTAATGTAAAGATCAAATAAAAAAATGTATGTAAAGACCTCCATAAACCTCAATATACTATATATTCTGTGTGCTAGATTGCTGTGATCATATAACGAACTTATTTAAAGGATTTTGTCAACCTCAGTGTACTATATGTATTCACCAATTTTATATTATATTTGAGGAAATTGAGGTCCAAAATAATTAAGTTATTGCCCAAGGTCACAAACCTGGTAATTACCAGGAGTAGGATTCAAACCCAGGCCTCTCATAATTCCCAGCTCTTTCTTCTTTGAAAATACTCTCAAATTTTTCTCCCAGTCTCATGTCTTCTTTACCTATCTAGGAGTCCCAAATGGCCCCGTTCTGCAATCTCTCACTAAGTGGTTTGATGGGCCCTTTAAGAATTAATGATGGGGAAGTGAAACTATGTGTTAAGAAACACTGCCTGTCATTACTGTCTTGATTAGGTAAGAAAGAAAAGGAAATCTGAATCATAGCCTGAACTCTTGCTCATTGGGATGGATGTCTTGGTCTGTAGGAGCTCCATTCTTGCTACTTTATATTTCTATCCTGCACTGAGACCTGCAGGATTGTAGGCATGTTTGAGATTGAATGGTTCAGGAAATTTCAGAAAGAGTGATGAGTAAATTGACAGAAATGAGTAAGGATTAGGATATGAAAAGAGGGTATTAGAGTAGGAGACCAGAGAAGAGGAACCATGGGGTATGATTTCACTGAAGGAACACTAAAATTTGGGGCTTGCCTAGGCTCCTTTCTTAATAAGCAGGTCCCTATCTGACCTAGAGCAGAAGATATTGAGTAAAGATTAACTAGAAAATCAAGAAGCAATTAAATAGTCAATAAAGAGAAAGTAAGGTGATCTTGGTTTGCTGACCCTGATCTCCTTGCAAGATAAGAATTTTTTTCTCCCAAATGCAATTGAGTCTGGCCCTGGACAGATATGACTGAGAGTCTCCGATGTAGACTAGTGAGATACTTAGAAGAGTTGACTGATGAGGAGTTTAAGAAATTCAAGTTGTATGTGGAGGATTTTTCCCCTAGAGAAATATTTCTCAGGGTCCCCAGGGGTCAGATAAAAAAGGCTGATAACACTGACATGGCTGAACTCATGGTTCTTCATTATGGGGAATGGGAGGCATGGGAAGTGGCCCTAATGATATGGGAGAAGATGGGCCTGAGAGAGCTGTGGGAACAAGCAAAGAGAGAGGCCCCACAAATAGGTAAGTGTGGAGAAATAGTCTTTACCTACTGCATATATTATATTTCAACATTTCCTTCCTACTGTACCACCTCACCATGCTCCCTTATTTTCTCCATATGTCTTCTGTAACCCAACTTCTCTCTCATCTCTTTTAACTAGCCTTTACTGATCTTCACCTCACTGTTTTCTCCTTCTCCCTTCACATTTTTCTTACCCTCTTCCCTCCCTCTTCCTCTCTCCCATGTCCTTCCCTCTGATATCTCTTACTAATTCCCTCCATTTTTCCTTCATTCTCTTCCCTCTTGCCTTTTCCATTCCTACATCTATCCTTAAAGACTCACTAGAAAGAATACTAGGCCTGAAAAATGGGTTCCTGAGCAGAAATGCTGGTATTATTTATGCTCTTAGGGTCATTGGCCTGTCCATGACCTCTTACTTGAGAAAATGATGAGAACTTGCTTTGTGTTGTCTCCACCATAAGACTAAAAGTCTCTTGAGGGCAAAAAATGCTTTTTATGCCTCTTTTTGTATCCCCAGTACTTAGCACAGTGCCTATACAAGTAAGCATTTAATAAATGCTTATTGACTGATGTATTGATGATCTCCAGAGATAAGAAGAGATCCCCTTTCCCCAGGCTTGGCCGAAGCTGAAGTACAAGTTGAGACCAAAGAAAGAAAGGAAAGGTTGAGCCATAGAGGAAATAAGTCAGTCTTACAGGGACTGAGAGGAAAGCGGTAGAGAAATAGAGTGAAAATTAGGGGATAGGATGAGTTGAGCCCCACCTCTGAGGAGAGAAGAGACTTGGGCTTATGAGAGAAGTCCAGGAGTAGAGTAGCCAGAACAATGGTTTTGGCATAAGCTTTTCAGGTCCTATGTCTGATATCTGTCATGCTTAAAGTGTCATGTTTCCATATACCCACTTTAATAAATAAATTCAAGGTTAATTAGATTTTGTGGTAAGGATTTCAGATGAATTGGGCTTAGTGTTTCTTCCATGTGCCATAGAATTAGGAGATGGAGTCAGTGGAAATAGTAAGAGGAAGGACATTCTAATGGAACCAGTAACAGTAGATGAGATGTGGTATCATTTAAAATCTTGGAGCAAAAGTGACAACTTTATTCATGTTCATTCAAATACTATCTGACATTTGGTCTTCTGGTCTGACTTGAACATAGCCATGCCCATTCTTGAGAAAACAGGAAAAGCTTCCTTTACATTTTCAAAGAAAGAAAGTATCCTTATCAGTTAGAGTGACTATATTTAGAAGGTGAAGAGAATGTCTTTGTTCATATGAGTTAATAACATAATGTAAGTTTAAGGCTGATGCTAAAAATGAATGGGAAAATACTTCTCTGAAATCAGTGTGGGGGATAATTCCTGGAATCTTTCATTGACCATGAATGGCCACAGCTTAGCCTTCCTTTCTACATTACACACAGATACTTTGCCATTAGAATGTGAGCTCTTTGAGGGCAGGGACTATTTGAAATTTTGTTTGTTTTAGTCCTTCTATGTATCCTCAGCAATTAGCAAAGTGTCAGACACATAGTAATAAATAGCTGTTGATTAACTGATCATTGTCAATTCCCTAAGCAGAACCCAATCCCTCTCTAATATCTATGCTATTTATTTTATTTTATGTTTCAGCATATAGATTTGCTTCTAAGCCAAATAGGTAAGCTCATCCCTTTGAGGTGGGTGGGAGTTTGACCTTAGAATGAGTCTTTCCTCTTACTCCTAGGCCTTTTCCAGAGCTCTTATGAGAATGATTCCCATGATCTTTTTGGAATAGTCTCTTCCTCCCCCCGCCCCCATGTTTTTCAGATAACCTCAGCTGGAACAGCAGGATCCTGAAAGGGAAGAACAGGAAGTCAGAGGGAAGAAAGTCGATATTTTGGGGACATGTTGGCAGACTAAGGAAAATGTGGTCAGGCCTGGAGCACATAGATCAATGGAATGAAGGTATGGGACAAGAATTAAACATATATAAATATATGCACACACATACATATATGAAGACCTATATAAGTATAAGTACATATACATACATGTATATATGCATGTATATAAATACACATACATGTAGATATTTACACATGACACACATATACAAAATTTCCAGCCACAAGAACTTGAAATATGCCTTAATGATTAGCTTTAAAAGTGAGTCCTATCAGGGAAATATTAATTAGATTTATCTGGATAAAGAGGATTCAACTTAATTTTTAAAATGTTAGGTAGTCCTATGTTTAGGGTGTGATCCTAGGTGCTAGGATCTAGGGATTGAAAGATTATTATATGATATAATTATGTTTTATAATATCATTTCATAATAATTATTACTAACAAAAATATATAGGCAATCTGCTTTCAAAGAACCATAAAATGAGTAAATATATTTAAAGTCCTTTATGAACCTTAAAGCAATATATGAATATTAGCTATTGTTGCAGTTATGATTGTTATTGTTATGAGATTGTAGTACAACATTAATAGTATGGAACAAGGTAGATCTGTGTTCTCTTCATTACCCCCTCACAACCATAAAGGGGCAGTCAAAATTCTAGCAGTCTGAGCTCTTACTGAGCCTGGCTCTTATGGCAGGACTTTGCAAAACTGGTACTTTCAGGTTCCTGTCACTGACAGACTTTTCTTCCTGAAAGGTTATAGCCAAGATGGTTAGTGATGGATGAGCAAACTTCTGAAGCCTAGAGCCAGTCTACACAGCACTGCAAAGAGAGACAGGGAAACAGGGTGCAAGGGTAGGTTTTGATGTAAGCCTGTGTTCTATCTTAGCATCTGTTAGTGCAACACTGCTACCAGTAATGTGGGAAATAAATGAGGGTTTCAGCGTGAACTCAGGATCTGTGAGTTCCTGGTTTTTTTAAATTTATTTTGTATTCTTGGTGTCCTAGACCATGTAAACAGTTGAAATGCCTTTATCTTTGGCATATAATTTCTGTTTTGGAAAGGTCTGAGAGGGATAAGGAACGCATGGCCTCGAGGACACACATGGCCTTCTAGGTCCTCAGACGTAGTCTTTTGACTGAGTCCAAGTTTTACAGAAAAAATCCTTTTATTAAGGGGATTTGTTCGATGAAGCTTGGATTAAGTCAAAGGGTTTCACTTGAAGACTTATAGGGCCACATATGTCTTCAAGGCCTCAGGTTCCCCATCCCTGGCTATGGGTATCAGTGAAAATGTCTAGATTGCCATCTTGTTGATCACATGAGCTGAATGTTGATTCTCCTATTTCAATCTTAGGAGGTTTCCTCCTACTCTGCCTGCTTTGTTCTTTCTATTCCTCATTCCATTTCCTTCCTTTCCCCCTTGCCTAGGAGTCAAATTTCCAAAAGTCATAAAAATTGAGACACTGGTCAGAGACAGAATCAAATGTCAAAATAAGCACCTTTTCCAATGACATCCCAGACTTGAAGGTTTCTGAGAAACAGTTTCTATGGTACCTCTGTTACCTTTCCTGGCAGATTACTAAGCAGACTATATTCTCCTACATTCTCCTTTCAAATTCACGTTCCTCTCTTGCCTGGGCAGGACAAATTAATCTCATCAGCTTAACCCAATGTATGTGGAGTCTCTTGGTAATCTGGTTTGCTAATGAAGTTCAGAAATTGATCTATGAGAAACAGGTGATAAAATTATTCTGCAAGATTTTTTTTAAAAAGAAAAGTTTTATTGGTGGTTTAGTTGGAATGGAGGAGGAGAGACTCAGTGAAGAGAAAAGCAGAAGTCTAGGAGATGGAATGGATGAAGCAATACCGGGGTCATGAACGGGTTGATTGCTTTATGTAAGAAAATGAATGAGAATAACAAGACAGTTTTTAAAGATATATGCTTGATAAAGGTAGTGGGCACCAAGGAGACTAACAGGATGAAAAATACTAAAAGGGACAGTTGGATATGATTTTCATGTTATATTCAATTATAGATTAACATTGTAGATGTTATTGTTAAATTTGTCATTATAGCACCAATGTGATAAAGCACCTACAATGGCTATGAATATGCCAGTATAATTCTAAATCACAAAAATACAGCAGACCTCCCACATGGAAGACAGAAGCAAAACATTTTTCAAACACTAAAAACCTGAATCCCAACATCAAAAAGCCAAATCCATCATAGCAACAAAGAAATCCATGTACAATAGCTATATGACAGGCACTGCCATCCCTAAGCCTTCTCCCTACTAGAGCCTTCCCACAAACAAACTCTCACAGCTTGCTACCTGCTTTCACTATCTCTCCTTCAACTCTAACTGCTTTGACCAAATTCCTCTGAGCTCTGCTTCACCCTTCCTGCTCCACCCTTCCTGTTCCACCCATTCAACAAGCTCCTCCCACCATAGGTTTCATGTGACTTTGTATGACTTAAGCTTCCATGTGACTTAAGCAGGTCAAATGGGCCTATTAATGAGTTGGAAAGATCTTCCCATTAAGCAAAAAATACATTAGCAACACAGTGATTTAAATATAATAATAATTCATAATAATGGATGGTAACATTTTTATTATCCTTTAAAGTTTCCAGAGTTATCTTTACTATTCTTTGAGTGTCATGGTGTAATCCAAGGAACACTGAATTGGGGGGTGGGTGGATGTGAGTGTTAGAGGACATGAATTTGGATCACAGATCTGCTACTTACTACTTTAAGCAAATCTTTAACTTCCCTGGGCCTAAGTTTTCCCCTCTATAAAATGAAAAAAGATGCTCAAATGCTTTCATAAATCCTTTCTAGTCCTAAATCTTATGAACAGGTGGCGACTATAAATATTGTTAGCAGCCTTCTTTATAGATGAGGAAATTGGAGCTCAGGAAGTTTGAGTGAATTATTGAAGGTCACATAGCTGATAAGTTTCAGATCTAGAATTTCAAAGGAGGTATTATGACTTCAAATACAGAACACTTTCTGGTCCCCTATGTTCTCCTTCTTGATTTCTCTGTATGGTATTATGGTAATTTTCTGTGTTCTGGACTCCTTAGCACTGTGGTCAGCCAGTCAATAAACATTTATTAAGAATCAGCCACATTCCAGGTACTATGCTAAGTACTAAGGATAAAAAGAAAGGTAAAAGAAACCCATGGACTCCTTTTTAGAAAAATGGCTATGACAGAATAACATAAAATTAATTACAAAGGAAACCAATTATCTAGAAATAAAGTGATTTTTTTTTAGATTTCAGAGAACCCAGGTTTAGAACTCCTGTTTCTTTTTTTTACTTTCTAAATATTTTTATTTTTCCCTGATTACACATAAAAACAATTTTTTTCTGTTTTACATCATACATTTCTGCCAGATTTTGAGTTACAATCATTTCCCCCCCCCCCCCGTTATTCCCCTACCCACCCTCCCAGAATAGCAGTCCCACAAGATATCGCTTCCTCCAATCTGCTCTCTCCCATACCTTATCCCATACCCCTTTGACTTTTCCATTGGAAGAAGATGAATCTTTGTGTCCCAATGCCTGCACATCTTATCTCCCTATTATAAGCAAAAGAGTATTAATAATAGTATTTATATATATTTGAAACATTTAATGTTAAGACCTCAAATTTCAGATTCATTTCCTTCCCCCCTTGTCACCCATTCCCTCTGGGAAGATAAGTAATTCAGTATATGTTGTACATGTCTAGCTATGCAAAACTTTATCATAGTAGATATATTGTACAAGGCTGCTTATAATTCCCTCCCACACATCCCACCCCCCACCTGGTCCATTCCCTACATGATTCTGTCCCTCTTCTATTGTGGGTACTTCCAACCTCCCCTCCCCCCAAGGATGCCCTCCCATCCATCATCCCTCCTCTCATCCCCCTTCCCCCTATCCTGCTGCAGGTTGAGATATCCCATTTAGTATGTATGTCATTCTCTCCCTGAACCAAATTCAATGTGAATGTGGTTTTGCCTTTTTAGCCTTCCTATTCTCCCCCTCCCTTGCAACCACTTCCCCTACATGAGATAGTTTACCCTACCCTGTCTCTCCCCATCTCCTCTTGCCACTTTCCTCTCTCACCTCATAATTTCATCCCTTGAGTATTCTCCCTTCCCAACAAATTCAACCTATGCCCTCTATCCATATATAACTGTAACCATATACACACACATTCACATATGTATTCATATGACCACACACCCTTCTTCCATTGTTTTCATAGTGAGAAAGATATCATCAGTCACAGTTATTGCTTTTCCATATAGGAATGTAAATAGTTCAACTTTGATAATTTCCTTTTGATTTCTTTTCCCTGATTACCTTCTCAGGCATCTCTTCCTTCTTGTGTCTG
Source organism: Gymnobelideus leadbeateri (assembly GCA_011680675.1). Lineage (NCBI taxonomy): Eukaryota > Metazoa > Chordata > Mammalia > Diprotodontia > Petauridae > Gymnobelideus > Gymnobelideus leadbeateri. The sequence continues at coordinate 145,515 of WOXC01011603.1, forward strand.
GATGTCAAATTTTCTATTCAATTCTGGTTTTTTCCTCAAGAATGCTTGAAAGTCCTCTATTCCACTGAATGACCATATTTTCCCCTGAAACAAAATACTCAGTTTTGCTGGGTAGGTGACCCTTGGGTTCACTCCCAGTTCTTTTGCCCTCTGGAATATCATATTCCATGCCCTTCGATCCCTCAGTGTAGAAGCTGCCAGGTCCTGGGCTATTCTGATTGTGTTTCCACAATATTAAAATTGTTTCTTCCTGGCTGCTTGTAGTATTTTCTCCTTGATCTGGGGATTCTGGAACCTGGCTATAATATTCCTGGGAGTTTTCTTTTTGGGATCTTTTTCAGGAGGTGATCGGTGGATTCTTTCAACCTCTATTTTGCCCTCTGGATCTAAAACATCAGGGCAATTTTCCTTGAGAATTTCTTGAAGGGTGATTTCTAGGTTCTTTCTTTGATCATGGCTTTCATGTAGTCCAATAATTTTTAAATTGTCTCTCCTGGATCTATTTTCCAGGTCAGTGGTTTTTCCCATGAGATATTTCACATTGCCTTCTAATCTTTCATTTGTTTGGATCTGCTTAACAGCATCTTGATTTCTCATAAAGTCATTAGCTTCCATTTGCTCCAGTCTAACTCTGAAGGAATGAATCTCCTCAGTGAACTTTTGAGATTCTTTTTCCATCTGGCAAATTCGACTTTTTAAGGCATTCTTCTCCTCATTGCCCTTTTGGGCCTCCTTTGCCATTTGAGTTAGTCTATATTTTAAGGTGTTGTTTTCCTCAGTCAGGCTGTTGACCCTCATTTCATACTTTTCCTGCATCCTTCTCATTTCTCTTTCCAATTTTTCCTCCACTTCTCTTATTTGATTTTTAAAGTCCTTCTTAAGGTCCTCTATGGCCTGCAACCCGCTCATGTTTTCCCCTGGGGCTTTTGGAGCAGGACTTCTGACCTCACAGTCCTTTTCCCGCTCTATGCCCCCAAAATAGGAGTCTAGGGTTGCATTTTTCTGTTTCCTTTGCCTTGGCATGTTGCCACTTAATTACTTGACTTTTGGACTTGTTGCCACACTATGGCTTTAAGGCCAGATAGAGGAATTTTCGTCCCAAACGTGTGGGGGGCCAGCTTTAAACCCACCCACAACTTCTACCCTAGATCACAATCCAGATCCAGGGAGGTTATAGCAAGAGCGATTACCCCCCAAGACTGATCGCTGGATCTCCCTACAATTAATTCGCAGGCTGGGAGCTGGAGCTGCCTCTGAAAACTACAAAATGGTGTGTCTCCTCAGTGGCTTCTAGCCCCCAGGGGAGGAAGCTGATGCATTCCCCAAATACTGGGCCCAAAGTCCATAGGACACTAACCTCTTACTTTGTCCTAGGCATGTCTATGTTGATAATTCTGGAGTCGCTACAGCTTCTGGTCTTCTGGGGTTCCTCCAGCCAGCTGCTGGCCCTGCTGCCCTGGGGCTAAAACCTCGGCTCATGCGGACTTGGGCTGGGCTCGGCTCTGGTGCTCTGTTCGCTGAGTGCTGCTGGCTCCCAGGCCACTGTCCCGGTCCTTCCTGCAGGGCTGCTGGGCTGTCCTCAGTGGGAGGTTAGCTTCTCTGTGTCATTCTGTGGGTGCTGGGGCTCCAGAAGTTGTTCAGAGTCCCCTTTTACATAGTTTGGGGGGAATCTGGGGGAAGAGTGGCCAGAACTCCTGTTTCTTAAAGCATAAGTCTGACCATGTCACCCCTTGGTCAATAAACTTTAGTGCTTCCCTATTACCTTTAGGATCAGATATAAAACCCTCACATTGACTTTCAATGTCCTTTATAACAAGCTCCTAACCTTTCCAGCCATCTTATATTTTATTCCCATTCTGACCCCCATATCCTCTTCATTTCAGTGGCAGTGGCCTCCTTGCTATTCCTCAAACAAGATACTGTCTCTGTAGAATTTGTGCTCTTTCACTGACTGTCCCTTGTGCCTGAAATGTTCCCCCTCCTCATCTCTAACTCTAGGTTTCCCTTGCTTCTTTAAAGTCCCTGTAAAACTCTCCCCTTCTAAAAGAAGTTTTTCTTCATTCTGCTTAATGCTATTACCTTCCCTTTGTTAACTATCTCCAATTTAGCCTGTATAGATATTGTCTGTACATAATTGTTTGCATGTTGTCTTCCTCATTAGACTGTAGGCTGAGACCAAGGTTGTCTTTTCCCTTTGTATCTCCAGTGCTTAGCACAGTGCCTGGCATATACTAGGTGTTTAACAATTATTTTTAACTTGACTTTTAGATGAAATGCAAATTATACTTAGCATTTGCTACTGAAGGGATTAAATTGGGACAGTCTTAAAATCATAGTATCATGGTATTCGAGACTGGAAAGGACCTCAGAGGTCATTTAGTCAAGCTCCGTATTACAGACAATTGTGTAATGTAGTAAATCTTGCAATAAGGTATAACTATTCACTCAGAGCTAGTCAATGCCTAAATTGGAATCAGTGTAACCACTATAAGTGGGTCTAGTGGGGATATTCTGGGTGAGCTAGCTTCTAGCACTAAGGTCATATCTTTAAGACAGGGGCATTTCCTCTCAGGTTAACCATATGACTATAACCAGGACAGAACATCGTGAGGAAACTTTTATCTAAAGAAGACAAAAATTAACTACTAATATTTAGTCTGGGACTTGTTGGGCCTTTGCCTGTGTGCCTGGAGAACACATGTCCAGCAACAGGGAGGAGTGTCAATGCTGTGTGTTTTTCACGTGTGTGTGTGTGTGTGTGTGTGTGTGTGTGTGTGTATGTGAGAGAGAGAGAGAGAGAGAGAGAGAGAGAGAGAGAGAGAGAGAGAGAGACAGAGAGACAGAGAGACAGAGAGAGAGAGAGAGAGAGTCTGTGTTTGAATTTGAGCTCCTCTTTCCTCAAAGGGTCATCATTACAAAGTTGGAAGAAAAGTTTAGATTTTAGTACGACCAGTGGAGAGCTGATTGAGAATATTTTTCAGGTTTGAAAGAAAGGGGGGGGGGTCACTTTATAACAATTAGAGTTGTCTAAAATGTAACAGACTTCTTCATTTGATAGTAATATCCCCATCAATGGAGGTCTCACATAGATCCTAGATGAGAATTAGTCAGATATATACATGGGAATTGGGACTTTAGGTAGATATATGATAATATGATTCCTAAGATTTATTGAAACTCAATAATCTTGCTTTCTGATTCTGTTCTCCAGTTGTCTTTCTGAGGAAATTACCACAGAAAACAAGTTGACCTAGGAACTTCCTAAAACACTGATCATGATCTCATGACCTGGTTGTAGAGAATTCACTGATCTCTAAAGTTTCTTCTCAACATTTGGTTTTTTTTAATCTTTCATTTCACTGAAATAGGTAACAGAAGAACATACAGAAAAAGAATTATAGAGAAATTCCGTGTCATGAGGGATAGGAACTCTTGTCCTGGGGAGTATGAAAACTTACACCACCGATTCACACAACTACTACTTCTACAAGAATATCGTTACAGAGAACAAAAAGAACATGAACTTCTGGCCAGGGGAAGGGAACATTCTGAGATCCTGGAAAATCAAGGACAGCTTATAGAGGTGGCAGCTTTATTTGATCCTGATGAGAAGAGAGGATACCGTCCACGGATTGTTGTACTTCAGGGGGCTGCTGGAATTGGGAAAACAACACTGGCCAGAAAGATGATGTTGGATTGGGCAGAAGGAAATCTCTATCAGGACAAATTCTACTGTTTTCTATCTCAATTGCCGAGAAATGAACCATCTGAGAGAGAAAAAAACAAGGTTTACTGATTTGATTACTAATGATTGGCCTTCTCTGGAGGATCCTATGACAAAAATCCTATCCCAGCCAGAAAAACTCCTGTTTGTCATTGATGGTTTGGATGAACTGAAATTCCCATGTGATGAGCAAAGCTTTGATCTGTGTAAAGATTGGAATCAAAAGCAGCCAGTGCCCATCCTCCTGAGTAGTTTATTGAGGAAAAGTATGTTGCCTGAGTCTTCTCTCTTGATCACTACAAGACTCACTGCTCTGGGGAAATGTGATTTTTTATTTGAAAACCCACGTCATGTAGAGATCCTAGGGTTCTCTGAAGAGGACAGATGGAAGTATTTCTGTAATTTTTTTGGAGATGAAGATCAAGCTCAGCAAGCCTTCAGTTTGATAGTTAACAATGAAACTTTGTTCACCATGTGCTTTGTCCCACTGATGTGTTGGATAATCTGCACTTGTCTGAAACAGCAAATGAGGAGAAAAAAAGATCTTAAACATGCCTCCAAAACCACCACAACCTTATACATGTGTTACCTTTCTAGTTTAGTCACCCCTGGTGGCAGGAGCTGTTCAGTTCAGCACTACAGGGGCCTCTGTCGCATGGCTGCTGAGGGAATTTGGGAGGGGAAAATTCTGTTTGATGGAGATGACCTGAGGAGGCATGGTTTAGAGGCATCTGATGTCTCTGCTTTCCTGGATATGCACATTTTTCAGAGAGATAGTGACTCTGAAAATTGCTATACCTTCATTCACTTGAGTTTCCAAGAATTTTTTGCTGCCATGTTCTATGCCCTTGGGGAAGAAGATATTAGTGACAGCCCAAATCCTCCCATCCCAGGGGTCAAAGATCTTCTATTAAAGTGCAGAGACTCTGCCACCAGCTTTGTGGCTTTAACAGTGCATTTTTTGTTTGGTTTCCTAAATGCAGACAATAGAAAGAGACTAGAGAAGATATTCAGCTGCAAAATATCACAAGAAATAAAGTTGGACTTATTGCAATGGATACAAGCAGGGATTGAACAGCAACATAAAGACTCCTCTTTGAGGAATGTTCTACTGGAAATGTTTTCTCATTTATATGAAACTCAAAATGAGGAGTTTGTGACATCTGCAATAGCTCACTTCCCAGAAATCAGTTTGAAGATTTATTCCAAATTACATTTCTTGGTTTCTGTTTTCTGCATTGAATTCTGCCATAATTTGGAGAGAATTCACCTCAACATAGGGTAAGTACCCTCATGTTTTTTCTATGCCTCATGCAGTACCTTGGGTTTCTGTTTTTCATTTGTCCCCAGAAAGAAGTAAATGTCAGTCCCATGTTGGGGAGATGTTGCTAATATTCAACCCTAAGTCTTAGAAAAATATGCATCCTTGGGTATATTTCATCATATCCTTTCTTTGACTAAGGGCTGAATTTCCAGTGAACTAGAGATTTCTGACTATGTTACATTATGCAGCTATACTTTGGTGTTGCCCTCCATTATTTCCCTGGACTTCTTCAAGTATTTTTCAGGAAAGAGACAAGTCCTTGAGTGTAAGTTGCCACATCCATGAAAGCTCACAAGTACTTTGGGTATAATTGTCTTCTGGAGACTTGCTAATGCCAACTGAAATGACTATTCCTCTGTTTTCCTTCTTCTAACTTATTATAAATACTTTGTTCTCAGAATCGTATTTCACCCCAGGATCTGTATGGAGTAAGAAGAAATTAAGTAAATATGCATTTACTAAGTGACTGTTATGTGTCAGGAACTATGCTAAGCACTTTACAAATATTATCTCATTTGATCCTCAAAACAACCTTAGGAGGCAGGTGCTTGTCCAGAGTCATGCAACTAGTAAATATTTGAGTCTGGAATTAAACTCAGATCTTCTTGACTCCTGATTGGTACTCTATCCATTGTGCCACCTAGCAGTAGAAAGAATATTAAACTAGGAAGGGAGAAATGTGGCTTCTAATTCCAGCTATCACCAACTATTTGACCTTGGTCAATTCACTTGACCACTTGACGTCATCTCTAAATAGAAGATATTAAACTAGAAGGACACTGAGATTCTTTCAAGCTCTAATAGTCCAGAATTCTATGACCCAAGTAATCAGGATGGGTTTCAGAAAGTCACATTGTCTGGTGAGGGATATTAATTAAGCCATTACTCTGAGTAACTAACTTCATAAGATAGGGAAATTAGAAGTCCTTGGAAAAATTAAAAATAAATCAGGACAATGGTGATATCAATAAGCTCAATTCTATACCATTTTAATTACTAGTTTCCAAAGGCCTTTACCTTTAATTCCTGGATTCTTGATGTTATCATGCAGGAACAAATTACATATGTGTGTATATTATATATGTATATATATATGTATATATACAAAGATTTATAAAACTTAAAGTACTACATAAATTTTAGCTTAGTCTTAGCTAGTATTACTGTAATATCAGGCTTGGTATCATATTCTAACACTAAGACTATGTGCAAATTACCTTGCTTTTTTAGCATCAGTTTCCTGATCTGCAAATCTTAGACTACCACAGAAATGATAACTTTATATTACTATTATGGCTATTATTATGGTGTCTTACATTTGCATTTAGTGACAAAGTTGTTGAAATACTTGGTATTTGATCTATAAAGCAATTATTTAAGGCATAAATGGTAGATCATATAATTTTACTAAAGAATGAGAGTTGGAAAGCACTTCAGTGTCCATCTACTCCAAACCATACACTAAAGGAGCTATCCTATAACACATTAAGCAAGTGATCATACTATCTCTGCCTGAAGACTTCTAAGGAAGGGAAACACAAAACTGCTCAAAATAGCATGTTCTGATTTAGGAGAGGTTGAATTATTAGCAAATTTGTCCTGATATTTAGCCTAAATTTGCCTCTTCACAGTTCCTCCCTGTTGTTCTAGTTTCTGCCCTCAGAAGCAAGTCTTTTCACTCTTTCACTTAACAGTCATTGAAATTCTTGAAGGTAGTTGTCAGACCCCCTGAATATTCTCTTATCCAAGTTAAACATTCCATTTTTCTTCAACTAACCCTCATATATAATATTCCCATAATGATATACACATAATATACATGATAAATGTACTTCCATGATAATGGTTTTTCTCCTTTAAATGTCCTCATCAATGGCCTTATTAAGCTGTTCTGCCCAGAATTAAACACAGTATTCTAGTATACCAGTTAGGAATTATTACCCCTATTTTAAAGGCAAAAATTAGTGAATGGAGTGACATGGAGAAAATGAAGGCTCAGGAAAAGAAATTCTTTGTCTGTTGTGGCCATTATGTAATGAATATGAAGTGAAGTGGGGGTGATGGGGGAGACTTCTTAAGTAATGATGAAATGTGAAAAGATCAAGAGGAAAGGTCTGAAACAAGTTGGGAAGCTCTTCCATGAAGGATATATGAAGAAAACAAATAAGAATCATATACAACAAGAAGGCATGGATGGATTAAAATCTGCTTCTTCAAAGAAACTTACCACTATGTACTTGTTTTCCTATTCTGATAAATATTTCTATTATGTTGGTCAAAAACTGTGATACTTGTTCCTTTCTAATTTTGTGTCTTAATTTCTAATTTCTCTTTTGAACCATTCTGGGTCATTGTGCTATTGTACCACAATCTCTTTGGAATCCATATGGTTCCATATTTCATTGGACATCAGTTGCATATCCTCTGTCTTGAAATATTTAATCTTTGAGAAATTCTAGTACTCATCTTCCCTTCTAATTTTAGTATATTCTTGGTTGATTTATCTTCATGGGCTCTTTGTTGTTGTTGTGTTGTTTCAGTCTTGTCTGACTTTTTGTGTCCCATTTTGGAGTTTTCTTGGCAAAAATACTAGAAGGGCTTCCCATTTCCTTCTTCAACTCATTTTATAGATGAGTAAACCAAGGCAAGCAGGGTTAAGTGACTTGCTCAGAGTTATATACAGCTAGTAAGTGAGGCCAGATTTGAACTCAGGAAGACAAGTCTTCGTGGTTTCAAACCTAGTGCTCTATCCACTGTACCATCTAGGTGCCCACTACTTGCCCATCATTTTTTATATCACAATCATATTCTATTTATTCATATATCATGATGTATTTAGTCACTCTCCAATAAGAGAATATTTATTTAATTTCCAATTTTGAACCACCACAAAAAGAGCTACAATAAACATTTTGTGCACATTAGTCCTTTAATCTGTTTGGGTTGTAGGCCTAGTTAGTTCAAAGGGTATATGTACAATTGAATAACTTTTGGCCTGTTGCAAATTAAATCATATAATTTTCCAACATATAAATATATATGCATCTCAATGAGTCCTTGAAAAGGAATTATTCATAGTAATGTCATTAATAACATCATGGTTTGAGATACTTTGAATTAAAAAAAAGCTACTTCCTCTATGAATAATTATATATTAATAAATTTATATTGTATATTATATAATTGTATTATATAATAAATAACATTATTATGGTTTTTTTATATTATAATATGAAAAATATTGAAAGAATTTCTTCATTAAATATCTCGCCATGTTATATTCTTTTTATTGCATTTTTAGATCTCTATATTAGAAAATCATAATGAATTCTTCCTTTTATTTGAACAGATTATAGCATAAGAGCATGACTTATATAAATTATCTTATGAAAAGAATAGCCAAGGGCCTAAGAATATTTTGTAAAAATAAAAAAGTGGCATTCTTACTAGAGAAAAGTTTGAAAAAGAGGAAGCTCTCTGAAAGGTCACCTCTGTCCCCTGAAGCCTTTGGTGTTGCTTGACTCCATGGGCCTCTAATTGCCCCTGGAAAAAAAGATTGCCACAGAACCTGAACCTTGGACAGGCAGGAGATAGAATTGAACACCTAGCAGCTGACTGAAGGGACTAAAGAGGTCAAAGGTGTGGAGTTGGTAGGAAAGTAGAATCTCACATGGTCAGCTATATGGCACAGTGGATGGAGCACTGGGTCTGGAATCGGGAAGATTCATCTTCCTGTTTTCAAATTTAGTCTAAGACCTTTACCAGCAGTGGGATCCTGGGAAAGTCATTTAAACTGTTTGCTTTAGTTTCTTTGTCTGTAAAAATGAGTATGGGAAGGAAATGGCAAATCACTCCAGTATCTTTGCCAAGAAATTTCTAAATAGATGCTTTTGAAAAAATTGCATAAGGAATTTTTTTTCTTTTTGTCTCTCTCTCCAGTAGGTTCCAACTGAAGTCACTGCAATCCACAGTTTCCCAACTTTCTGTAGTTGACTGGCAGCATCTATTTTCAGTGCTTGCCAAGAATCAAAACCTAAGGGACCTGGACCTAAGTGGCACTGAACTTGACAATTCAGCTATGAATGTTCTTTGTTCGGAAATAAGTCAATCTAGCTTTAAATTACAGAAATTGAGGTGAGTTTGATGTATTTCCCTGAAGGGGGTATATAAATGTGGGGGCAAGGAAGGTAACACAAAGGACAGAGATAGGGTAGAGAATAAGCGAGAAGAGGAGATACAGAAGAAAAGTGAGAGGCAGAAATGGAACATTTTAAAGGAAAAAAGAGGAAAAAAGAAAATGAGTGGCAAGGAAAAGTAATCATTTGATTTAAAGTTGGAAGGAACTTTAAGGGTTATCTAGTCTAACTCCCTTATTTTACAGAGAAGGAAACTGAGGCCTGAAGAATATGTAATTGCCTAAGGAAACATAGGTAGCAAGTGACATATGTGGGATTTGGTCCAAGGCCCTCTGAGAAGATAGAGGGGAAGAGGACCATCAGAACAGTGAATCTTAAGAAAAAGGAGAGGGGGTGTGGAGCCAAGATGGCCAAGTAAGAGCAGGACTTGCTTGAATTCTTCTACAAACCCCTCCAAATACCTGTAATAATGACTAAACAAATTCTAGAGCTACAAAACCCACAAAATGACAGAATGAAGCAAATCTCCAGCCTGGAAGGATGATAGGAGGAGGATATCACACTGGACTGGGAGTACAGCACAGTTCAGCATGGAAAACACCAACACAGATGAGGTTGGAGAAGGTCTCATGACTGAATCACTGTAGCTGTGGTGGTTTCCAGGCTTCTCAACCCACAAATGCCAAAGACAACATAGAAGGTCAGTAGGAAGACTGTAGGACCTATTTGAAAGAGGAGCATGGTCTGACTCCAGAACATGAGTTATGGAGGTGGTGGTGGTGGTAGCAGCTGCAACAATAGCAGCAGCAGCAGCTTCCAGAACTCTGGACCCACAGATGATGGGGGATTGGAGTGTCTAATACAAAACCCCTGAAGCCTGGGACAGTACACCCACTTCCAACTGCCACCCCAACTCGAAACAGAGTCCTACCCTGTCAAAGAATGAGAAAGTTAAGTATTTTACTGGGACAATGAGCAAACAGCATAAAAAGTCAAACTATACAATCTTACTTTGGTGACAAAGAAGATCAAAACATACAACAATGAGAAGACAACAAAGGCAAAGTTCCTGCATCAAAAGCCTCCAAGAAAAATACAATTTGGTTGTAGATCACAGAACTCAAAAAAGATTTTTGAAAGCAAATAAAAGAAGTAAAGGAAAAATTGGGAAGAGAAATTAGAGTGATGCAAAAAAATCACGGAAAATGAGTCAACAGCTTGCTAAAGGAAACCTCTGAAAAATATTGAAGAAAATAACACCTTAAAAATAGATTGACTGAAATGGCAAAAGGTGTCCAAAAAACCAATGCAGAAAAGAATGCCTTAAGAAGCAGAAATGGCCAAATGTAAAAGTAAGTCCAAAAGCTCACTGAAGAAAATAATTTCTTCAAAATTAGAATGGAGCAAATGGGGGGCAGAGCCAAGATGGTGAATTAGAAACAGTACTTACAAGGCACTCCAGCCCACACCACTTGCAAACCATGTAAAAGGGGACTCTGAACAACTTCTGGAGCTCCAGCACCCACAGAACAACACAGAGAAGCTAACCTCTTGCTGACGACAGCCTAGAAGCCCTGCAGGGAAGGGGCAGCACAGCATGCTGGGAACTGACAGCACAGCCCTCTGGCAGCCAAGCCCAGGCCTGCCTGAGTCCTGGTTTTAGCCCCAGGGCGGCTGGGCCAGCAGCTGGCTGGAGGGACCCCAGAACACCAGCAGCTGAGCAATTCCAGAATTATCAACACAGATATGCCTAGGAAAAAGTGAGAGGTAAGTACCCTATGGACTTTGGGACCAGTATTTGGGGAAAACTTTAGGCTTCTTCCCCTGGGGGAGAGAAGCAGCTGAGGAGACACAACACAGACACCATTTTGCAGCTTCAGTGGCAGCTTCAGCTCCTGCCCTGAAAACTGTAGGGAGATTCAGCAATCAGTCTTGGGAGGGTAATCGCTCTTGCTTTAATCTCCCTGGATCTGGATTGTGATCTGGGGTGGAGTTCTTGGGGTAGGTATCCAGCTTGTGAGAGTGTGTGGAGGCTTCACAGAGGACACCCAACTAATACCTCAGGAAGTTGTGAAGACCCTAACTTTTGGGACGGAAGCTCCCCTGTCTGGTGGCAGAGTTTTACTGTGGCAACAAGCCCAAAAGTCAAGTAATTAAGTGGCAACATGCCTAGGCAAAGGAAACAAAATAAACAAAAATTCAACATTAGACTACTATTTGGGGGGCAAAGAGGATTGAAGCATGGAACAGAAGGAGGACTGGGAGGTCAGAAATTCTGCACCAAAAGCCCCAAATGAAAATATGAGTTTGTTACAGGCCATAGAGGACCTTAGGAGGGATTTCAAAAACCAAATAAGAGAAGTGGAGGAAAAATTGGAAAGAGAAATGAAAAGGATGCAGGAAAAATATGAAATGAGAGTCAACAGCCTGACTGAGGAAAATAACACTTTAAAAACAGACTAAATCACATGGCAAAGGAGGCTCAAAAGGGAAATGAGAAGAATGCCTTAAAAAGCCAAATTTCCCAGATGGAAAAAGAATCTCAAAAGTTCACTGAGGAGATTCATTCCTTCAGAGTTAGACTGGAGCAAATGGAAACTAGTGACTTTATGAGAAATCAAGATGCTGTTAAACAGATCCAAACAAATGAAAGAATAGAAGGCAATGTGAAATATCGAATGGGAAAAACCACTGACCTGGAAAATAGATCCAGGAGAGATAATTTAATAATTATTGGACTACCTGAAAGCAATGATCAAAGAAAGATCCTAGAAATCATTCTTCAAGAAATTCTCAAGGAAAATTGCCCTGTTGTTTTAGACCCAGAGGGGGAAATAGAGGTTGAAAGAATCCACAGAACACCTCCTGAAAAATCCCAAAAAGAAAACTCCTAGGAATATTATAGCCAGGTTCCAAATTCTTAGATCAAGGAGAAAATACTCCAAGCAGCCAGGAAGAAACAATTTCAATATTTTGGAAACACAATCAGAATAGCACAGGACATGGCAGCTTCTATTCTGAGGGACGGAAGGGCATGGAATAAGATATTCCAGAGGGCAAAAGAGCTGGGGTTGAAGCCAAGGGTCACCTACCCAGCAAAACTGAGTATTTTTTTTTCAGGGGAAAATATGGTCATTCAGTGGAATAGAGGACTTTCAAGCATTCTTGAGGAAAAAAACCAGAGTTGAATAGAAAAGTTGACATCCAGACACAAGAAGCAAGAGATGCCTGAGAAGGTAAACAGGGAAAAGAAATCCAAAGGAACTCATCAAAGTTGATCTATTTACATTACTACATGGAAAAATAATAACTGTGACTAATGAAACCATTCTCAGTATGAAAATAATTGAACAAGGATATATGGGCATATGAATTCTTATGTGAATATGTGTATATATGTTTACAGGTATACATGGATAGAGGGCACAAGTCGAATTTGGTGGGAAGGCATGATACTTAAGGGGTGAAGTTAAGAGGTGAGAAAGGAATGTGGCAAGAGGAGATGGGGAGAGACAGGGTAAAGTAAACTATCTCATGTAGAAGAGGAAAGGGGAAGTGGATGCAGAGGAGGGGAAGAACAGCAAGATAAAAAGGCAAAACCATATTCTCATTGAATTTGGCTCAGGGAGAGAATCACGTGCATACTAGATGGGATATATCACCCTGCAGGAGAGTAGGGGGAAGGGGAATGAGAGGGAGAATGATGGAGGGGAGGGCATTCTGGGGGGAGGAGAGGTTGGAAGTACCCACTTTCAAAGAGGGACAGGATCAAAGTAAGGAATGGACCAGGTGGGGGGGGTGGGATGGGTGGGAGGGAAATATAAACAGTCTTTTACAATATATCTACTATGGTAATGTTTTGCATACCTATATATGTACAACACATACTGAATTGCTTATCTTCCCAAAGGGGGTGGGTGGCAAGGGAGGAAGGGAGTGGATCTGAAATTCGAAGTTTTAAAATTAAATGTTTCAAATATATATAAATATTATTATTAATACTATTTTGCATGTAATTGAGAGATAAGATGTGCAGGCATTGGGGCACAGAGATTCTCCTTGCCCTAATGGTAAAGCCGAAGGGGGTATGGAAGAAGATATGGGAGAGAGAAGATTGGATGAGGGGATATCTTGTGGGACTGCTATTCTGGGGTGGTGGGTAGGGTAAAAATGGGGAAAAATTGTAACTCAAAATCTGGTGGAAATGAATGATGTAAACAGAAAGCATTTGTTTAATTCAAAAAAAAGTCAAAAAATAAAAAAAGAATGGAACATATGGAAGCTAATGACTTTTTGAGAAATCAATAAATTAAAAAACAGAGCCAAAACAATGAAAAAATTGGAGACAATGTGAAATAACTCACTGGGAAAAAAAAACCTTACCTGAAAAATACATTATTTGAGAGGGATAATTTAAAAATTATTGGACTACCTGAAAGCCATAATCAAAAAAAGAGCCTACAAATGATCTTTCAAGATATTATCAAGGAAAACTACACTGATATTCCAGAAACAGAGAGTAAAATAGGAATTGAAAGAATGCACTGATCACTTCTTGAAAGGGATACCAAAAGGGAAACTCGAAAGAATATTATAGTCAAATTCCAGAGTCCTCAGATCAAGAAGAAAATATTGCAAACAGTAGAAAGAAACAATTTGAATATTGTGGAAATACAAAAAGTATAACATAAAGTCAAGCATCTACTACATTAAGGGACTGAAGGACTTGGAATATTATAAACACTAAAATTCAATAGAAAATTTGACTTTCAAATGCAAGACTCAAGAGGAGCATGAAAAGGTAAACAGAAAGAGAAATTGCAGGGGGATTAATTGAAGTTGAAATGCTTACATTCCTACATGGAAAGATGACATTAGAAACTCATGAGACCTTTCTCAATATTAGAATAGTTGAAGGAAATATACATATGTACATATATACACACATACAAATAGATATAAATATACATATCTATGTATATAGATAGATCTAGTTAGACCTAGAGTTAGATAGATAGATAGATAGATAGATAGAGAGAGAGAGAGAGAGAGAGAGAGAGAGAAGATAGATGGCACAGGGTGAGTTGAATATGAAGGGATGATATTTTAAAAAGTAAAATTAAGGGGAGAGAGAGGAATATATTGGGGAAACAGAAAGGGAGAGGTAGGATGGGGTAAATTATCTCACATAAAAGAGGCAAGAAAAAGGTTTCACAATAAAGGAGAAGGGGGAAGATGTGATAAGGAATGACTGAACCTTACTCTCATTGGATTTGGCTTGAGGAGGGAATAACATACATACTGAATTGGATATCTTATCCTACAGGAAAGTAATTGGGAAGGGAATAAAAAGGAAGGAATGATAGAAGGGAGAATTTTTTGTGGCAGGGTGTAGCCAGAATAAAACACTTTTGAAAAAGGACAGGGTTAAAGAAGAAAATAGAGTAAGTGGGGAGCTGGATAGGATCTTTCACAACATGACTATTATGGAAGTGTTTTGCATAACTACACATGTTTAACTTATATTGAATTACTTGCATTCTCAATGAGGATGAGTGGGGAGGGAAGGAGAGAATTTGTAACTCAAAGTTTTAATGTTAAAGATTGTTTTTACATGCACCTGGGAAATAAGATATAGAGGCAATTATAGAAATCTATCTTGCCCTACAAGAAAATAAGGAGGAAATGAATGGGGGGTGATGGAAAGGAAGGAAGACAGGATGAAGGGGTAATCAGAATAGATATCATCTTGGGGTGGGGGGAGGGGAGAGATGGGGATAAAAGTTGGAAATCAAAATCTTGTGTAAATGAATGTTGAAAACTTAAAATAAATTAATTAATTAAAAAGGTAGACAATATATAGGACAACTAGCATGCCCCAAAATGCATTTTGTTACTGAATACTGTTGTGTAGATAACTGATGGCTTCTTATCAGGGATATTGTAAAGGAGATTACTGTTGCTTTTAGATCTAGGTAACCTCTCAGATAGATGCCTGCAATACTAAAATTCTCTGATCTCTGGTCATAAAGCTCTTCACAAGTTAACCATTTTTATGTTTCTATTCTTCCTATACTTTATTTTCCCTCTCTATGCTATATTATTCAGTTAAACTGGCCTTCTTGTTATTTTCCTTTTACAAAACTCCATCTCTCAACTCTTGCCTTTTATTGGTTGTCTTCCAAGACCAGAATGTTCTCCCTATTCATCTCTACCTTCAGGCTTCCTAGTTATCCTTCAAGATTCAGATAAAATTCTACCTTTTTTAGAAGGCCCTTTCCATTCCCGAGAGCTATTGGTGCTTTTCCTTTGTGATTACCTATCATTTATAATTGTATACATCATATAGTCATATCAACATAGTCATTTACATGTTCATATCAACATAGTCATTTACATGTTCTCTCTCTTATTAGAATGAGCTCCCTGACAGCAGAGACTTTTTTTTCCCCTTTTGTATCTCTGGTCTTTAGCATAATGCCTCACACATAGAAAGCAATAATAAGTACTTGATGACTGACTGATTATGCTGATTGACGCCCATGAATAATGAGGGTAGGTCTTTTCCTTGGAAGAACTTCTGGTGTGGGTGTGGGAGGGGGGAGTTAAACTGTAGGAAAAGAATCACATTTCCACTCTGAACTTTGTCTTTTTTGTAGTTTGTCCAAATGCCAACTCACTACCTCTTGTTGTCACCTCCTCTCATCACTCCTTATGAACAACAGAAGTCTGATATGTCTTGACCTGAGTATGAATTTCCTTGGGGATGAAGGAATGAAAATATTATGTGAAGTCTTAAGAAATAAGAACTGTAATATACAGGATCTAAGGTAAGTCCACATAGATTCTCTTTGGAAAGAGTCCTTTGTGTATTTGGGAATAGAATGAGAGAGTAGAACAAGGAATGGTAGAAGTGTCTCCACACTCATCTAAGTATTAGAAGGGACCTCAGAGATCCCTCTTAGGAGGGGTTGAGCCCCTCAACAACCAGGAATTCACATCATCCCTGGCAAGAGATTGTATGACTTTTGCCTGAATACCTCAAGTAAGGGAAAACCCAGTAAATGCCAAGGTAATTTTGGATTCTTTTAATTGTTAAGGTCCTTCTGTTGCCATTGAGTTCTATGGGTAGGAACAATGAGGATTTCTCCCTCATCCAACCTCCATAATTTATGGGGTGATTGTTATGTCAGAGAACACAGGCATTTTGGGGGGTAAATATCAGTAGGCCTCTATAAACATTGATTCTAATCAGATCTGGTTCTTAGCCCTCACTTACCAACACTCACTGTCCTGGAATAATGGCACGATTCTAGGAAATGATCCATGAGGCTCCTTCATACTCCATATTTCTTTCTTTACTAAAACTTCATGATCAGACACTAACTAACTAGCATTAAATCGTCTAACTTTTTTGAACTCCTAAATTCTCCTGGATTCTTAGGTTCAGTGATATTCCATACTTTCTCCAAATAACTACTTTCCCCATTTTTGGTCACTGTAAGCCTTTTGAGTACCCATTTCCTGCATACCTCCCTCTTTCCATATTCCTTCCCTTTTCCACATACTTCAAATGACAATAGAACGTTTTCTATAATGTAGTAATTTTTTTTGGTTTTGCTTTGTTTTGTTTATACAAACAACAGAAAAGTGTGGATTCAGAATAAATATTCCAGCATTGCATGTGATGGGGCTTCAAAGTGAGTCAGGAGATGGAATTTTGGAGAGCAATCCTTTGAATAGATAGTCATCAATTCCTCACTCACACTCACTCACCCATCTAATCTATTGTCTAATCTTGTCCTTTTTACTGTCATATCACCTCTTGAAGGTATCCTGTTCTCTCCATTCTCTCCAATAATTGCATCAGCCTATTCCAGGCCTTCATCTCTTCTTACCTTCACTGCATTGCAATAGCTTGTATTCCAGCCTCCAGTCTTTCCATAACCCAACCAATTCTGTACTTATCTATTAAAGTTATTTTCCCAAAGTAAATGTATGACCATGTCATTCCACTATATAATAAGCTCCAGTGACTCCTTATTTCCTTCAAAATTTAAATATAAAATCTTCTATTTTATAATTAAAGTTATTCACAATTTGGCCCCTTCCTACATTTTCTTTTTTTAATATTGTATTCTCCTCTGTACATTCTATTATATGGAGACACTGGTTTACTTGCTATTTTTGGTACAGGAAACTCTATACCCATAATGCATGACTTTTTACTGCTCTTCCCTCATGCCAGGAATTCTCTCCCTCATCTATTCCACATCATAACTTTATTTCATTAGATAAATGCCAACTTCTAAAGGAGACATTTACTGATCCCAGCAAAACCTTCTTCCTTTCCCTCAGCCCCCCAGTTCTTTCTCTGTAAGATTACCTTCCATCTATTTTGTGTATATTTTGTATGTAGTTACTTGATTATGTCATTTTTCCCATTAGTCTGTTAGCTCCTTAAGAGCAGGAAACAGTGGTTGTTTTTTCTATTCTTTGTATCTCCAGTACTTAGAATAGTACCCAGAAGTAAATGCTTCATAAATGCTTATATTCTGTTTGACTGCTTGACTAACTGATGACCAGGGCAAGAGATCCATGTCACTAATGCTCTATGTATTTCTAAAGAAATCATGGGCACAATCCCTTTTCAAAATAGAATAGAACCAGTAGGTTGATGGAACTATTTCTCACAGGGGCTATCTCTCCTGCAGGCTGTCCAGGTGCCACTTTTCTAATGCCTGCTGTAAGGATCTTTCCTCTGCTCTCAAGGCCCATGGAAGAATTAAATATTTAGATCTAAGTGAAAATAAACTTCAGGATATTGGAATGAAACTGCTTTGTGAAGCCTTGGGAAATCCACATTGTAACCTCAAGGAACTGATGTAAGTTTTTCAGCAAAAAAAGACTATTTTAGATTTTCCAGTAAGCAGGGAAAAAGGGGAGATGTCAAAAGAGAATTAAGTCAATTCACAAGGAACTTATCAATCAATTCAGGATTTTTTTGCAAGTAATTTGATATAGGTAATACATGTGGAGTCAGGCAAAATACCATATTACTCATGTTGTGAATGAAAACTGACCAAAAAAAGCAAGAAAAATAAGTTTTAAAAAGTATGTATAGGTATGCATTCAGATTCTATTAGAGCTTTCTCCAGAGATGGATAGCATGTTTCATCATAAATCCTTTCAAATCAGCCTAGATATTGCTAAGAATAGATAAATCATTTATAGCTGATCATCATACAATATTGCTATCACTATATACCAAGTTCTCATGGTTTAGTTCATTTCACATTGCATCAGTTCGCATAAGTCTTTCCAGATTTGGGGGGGAGGGAGCATCCTGTTCATCATTTCTTATAGTACAACAGTTTTCCATCATAATCATATAACACAATTTGTTCAGTCATTCCAAATCTTTGCCCCCATAAAAAGAGCTGCTAAAATATTTTTGTAATATTTTTCCTTTTTTATTCTCTTTGGAATACAAACCTAGTAGTAGTATTTGTTTATTCATTCATTCATTTGCTTATTTACTTATTTATTTGTTTTTGCCAAAGGGCATGCTCAGTTTTATAGCCCTTTGGGCATAGTTCCAAACTGATCTCCTATATGTTTGCATCAGTTCACAATTCCCCCAACAGTGCATGAGTGTCTCAATTTTCCCACATTCTCTTTCACATTTGTCCTTTCTCTTTTATGTCATATTAGTCAATTTGGTAGATATGGGGTGTTACATCAGAGTTCTTTTAATTTGAATATTTCCTATCAATAGTGATTGAGAACATTTTTATATGACTATAGATAGCTTTGAAAACTGCATGTTCATATCCTTTGACCATTTTTCAATTGGAGAATGTTTCTTATTTTTATGAATTTGACTCGGTTCTCTATTTTTGAAGTGAGGTCATTAGCAAAGAAACTTGCTTTAAAATATTTTTCAAAGTTATGTTTACTGCTAATTTCTCTCCATCTTATTTCTCTTTTTATCCTGTCTTCTCTCTACTTACACTCTTCCCATTCTCAAAAATATTTTGCTTCTGACTACCTCCTCTCTTCATCTGCCCTCCCTTCTTACAACCCCTTCCCCTTTATTTTATCCTATTTCCCTCCTACTTTCCTGTAGGGTGAATTACATTTTTACACTGAACTGAGTGTACATATTATTTCCTCTTTGAGTTAGTTCTGATAAGAGTAAGGTTCAAGAGTTCCTAATTCCCAACTTCTTCCATCTTTATCATTCTCTTTCATGCCTCTTTTATGCCAGATAATTTACTCCATTCTACCTCTCCCTTTTCCCTTCTCCCAGTGCATTCCTCATTCTCACCCTTTAGTGTTTTTTGTTTTTACATATCATTTCATCATATTCCCTCTGTCTGTGTATGCTTCTTTTATCTGCCTTGATAATGAGAAAGTTCTTAAGCATTACAAATATCATCTTCTGATGTCAGAATATGAACAATAGAACCTTATTGAATCCTTTAAGATTTCTCTTTCATAGTTATCTTTTTATGTTTTTCTTGAGTCTTATATTTAAAAGTCAGATTTTCTATTCAGCTCTGGTCTTTTCTTTAGAAATACTTGAAATTATTTTTATTTCATTAAATCTCCATTTTTCCCTTGAAGAATTATGCTCAATTTTGCTGAATAGGAGCTTCTTGGTTGTAAACCTAGCTGTTTTCCTTCCAGAATATCACTTACAATTTCTCAGATCCTTTAAAATTGAAGCTGTTGAATCTTGTATTATCCTGATTGTGGCTCCATGATATATGAATTGTTTATTTCTGGCTGTTTGTGATATTTTCTCCTTGACTTAAGAACTTTAGAATTTGACTATTATATTGCTAGGAATTTTCTTTTTGGGAATATTTTCTAGGAAGTGATCAGTGGCTCTTTTAATTTCTATTTTACCTTTTGTTTCTAGAATATCAGTGCAGTTTTCCTTGATAATTTCTCAAAATAAGATGTCTAGTCTCTTTTTTTAAAATCATGACTTTCAGGAAGTCCAATAATTCTTAAATTATCTCTCATAGATCTATTTTCCAGATTAATTGCTTTTTGAATGAAATATTTCACATTTTCTGATTATTTTGATTTTGTTTTATTGTTTCTTGATGTTTCATGGAATCATTAGATATCACTTTCCCAATTCAAAGTTATAAGCAACTATTTTCTATAGTGAGCTTCTGTAGCTCCTTTCCCATTTGGATAGTTCTACTTTTTAAGAAGTGAAGTTTTTTTTTGTTTGTTTGTTTGGTGTGTGTGTGTGTGTGTGTGTGTGTGTGTGTGTGTGTGCGTGAAATTTTGTAGGTTTTATCATGTGGCCAAATTCTACTTTTTTTTTTTTTTTAAGCAATTGGGGTTAAGTAACTTGCTCAAGGTTACACGGCTAGTCATTGTTTATGCGTGGGTGCTCATTTTCTGAGGCCGGATCTGATCTCGGGTCATCCAAACTCCTAGGCCGGCGCTCTTACTCACTGCTCCACCTAGCCGCCCCTTTAGGGCAATTGGGGTTAAGTAACTTGCCCAGGGTCACACGGCTAGGTTTTTGTTTGTGCGGATTAAGTGTCGGAGGCCGGCTCCGAACTCAGGTCCTTCTGATTCCAGGGCCGGCGCTCTATTCACTGCGCCACCTAGCCGCCCCCCAAATTCTACTTTTTAAGACATTCTTCTCTGCAGTGAATTTTTTTTGCCTCTTTTACCCTTTGGCATCTTCTGGTTTTTAAGGTGTCATTTTCTTCAGTAATTTTTTGCCTCCCAATAATGGGGCAGAGAGTTGACCTAATCTGAATGGAATTAAAATTCCATCCCACAGAGGGATAAATGGGGTTAAAAAAAAACATTAGTAGCTGGTATTGGCAAGAAGGTTGTGAGAGAAGAGTTTTCTTTTATATTTACTTCACCAAGCCCTCCAGAGCTTGAATTGATTCTTTGTGACCTGGGTCACAGGGTAGGGAAGGGATACCTCATTGGAGGTCTGTTTCTGCCTGGCTTTCAAATGAATTGTGGGCAGCCAGGTCAAGGGGAAAAAAAAGGAAGGTTACTTCTGGTAGCCTGCCCTCACCACCATATATTTCTCTTATGACAAGCCCAAAATTGAATCAATTAACTATTATTTTCCTTCGGTTTTCTTTAGCAAGATGATAGAAAAAGAAGCTAAAAGGAGGTACAATCTAGGCTAAGTAACTGACATTTATATAAAATTTTAAAGTCTATAAACTTTTCCTCATATTTTAACTTATTTGAACTTCACAACACTCCTACAAGATAAGCTTTATGAATATTAATATCTCCATTTTACAGTTGAGAAAACTGAGGTAGACAGAATTTAAGTGACTAGACCATGATCACACAAATACTAAGTACCAGAAACAAGATTCCAAGTCCAGGTATTTCCTTACTCTAGATCCAACACCTGGTTTGGAGGAAATTTGGAGTCAATAAATCCATCCTCTCAGTGGAAATGAACACTGCTAGGCATTTTTGTCTGTCTTGCTACTGTAGTCTAAGACCTTCAAGGCTTTACCACATACCCTGAATCAGCTGGCTAGGTCAACTGATATACATATATAACCCAAGGATCTCTGGGTGGTGGAGGGTCTGAAGAGGCCCAAGATCTGGGACTCTCCCTCTAGAAGTGCATTTTCTCTATGACCCTCATTGATTTGTGAGTACCTGTCATTAATGCCCCTGGTCCACATCTTCACTGTTAACTCTACAGGATTTCCACCTTCACCTCTACCTTCTTCTACACTCTTAGAAATAATTGGTTTCTCTGTTGATGTTGCCTTCCTTGAGCATTTATTCATTCCTCCTATATATCTGTTATTTAGAGTATTTGAGAAGGAAATAATTTCATCAATTCTGGTTTTCTTTCTTTAAAAATGCTACAAATTCTTCTTTAGAGTAGAACATTAATATGGCTAAGCAAAGACTTACAGGATAGGTCATGCTGGGCTGCATTTTGAGCTTCAATGCTCTTCAGAGCACATTATTAAATTCTTTCTTCCTTTTTCTAGGGGGTGGAGAATAGACTTGTGTTAGTTGAATGACTTTTATTTGGTATTTTAAGGTCTTTCTCCTAATGGCTTTCAGAATTTGTCATTTCTAAATTGAATTATTAAATTTAGCCACTATGTATGTATCTTTCAGTTTGCAGTCTTTTCCCGCTTGAGGTTGTCTGTGAATTATTTCATTTGGAATTTAATTTTCTACGTTTAGAAGTTCTGAGTAATTCTTCCAATTATTATGATTGTAATGTTTTTTTGTGTTCTCATGTTCTTTTGGGAGACCTATGATTCTTAGGTTGTCTCTTTGTATCCTTTCTTGAAGTTCAGTATGTGTTGTTTATATGGTAAACTTCTTTTCTTTTTTTCCTTCTCTTCTTCTATATTGTCCTTTCCTTCTGTGTATTTACATTTCCAATCTATTGCTCCCTCCCTTGCTTCTTTGGTGAGGCTTGCCTTTGCAGATTCATTTTTTTTCTAATTTCTTTATTATTTTTGCTATCTAGGACATGAATTCTGCTCTCATAATTCTAATTTCTGTTTTAAACCACTCAGCAATAGAAAATTGTGGTTTCACAATCACCCAAAAATTCACAGGGTTCTTTGTCTTATCAAGATTTGGATCGTTTTCCCTCATTTTGCAGTATTCATTCATAAATGCACAAACTCATTTACCAGATCTGGTGATAATATTTTTTGTCGTTACTTTTTTTCTGTTGAATTATCTATTTATGGTATTTGGTTTTTGAGTTTTCTTCCTCCTGAAATTTTCTATACTTTCAGTCCTTTCCTACTTAGTTTTTCCTTATTACTTATTTCTTGACTCCCTCCCCTCTGATTTTGGCTTCCTTAAGGGATGGAATTCAAAGCATCTCAACCTCCCCTCATACTGAGTGATCCATGGTTTATATTATAGCTTTTGAGTAGTAAGAACTGCCCCAATCCGATGCTGAGGTCTTTGCATTAGGTTTGGTGGAGTACTACACAGTCTCCAACATGCACAGCGTCCTTTTCTGGTGACCTGTCCCATTTCCACAGTTCATGAGCTGGGCTGGATAGGGAGAGGGCCATTTGGCTGTTGCCTCACATAGGGCCAAAGGAGACAGGGCAGTGAACTACTGCATGGATAGAGATAGCAATGTAAAGAATATTATAGAAACCATTTCTCTTCTGGGGTTCTCTTCCCTGAAGGGTATCTCAGTGCCATCTTACTGCTGCCTGTTGTCAGGATCTCTCTACTTGCATCAAGAATGAAAGCCTGACACATCTGGATGTGAGCGGCAATTTTCTTCATGATAGTGGCATGAGGCTGCTGTGTGGAGCTTTAAGACATCCTGCCTGTAATCTACAGAAATTGATGTAAGATTTCTCAAATTTCCATTTTGTATTATCCTCTGCAAGTTTGGGATCAGGAAGAGAGTGTTTGATACATTAGTATGAATTATAATATTTTTTGAAAATCAAGCTTGGGAAATAAGGACAGATATTATGTGCCTTTGCACAAAGTTTAAGGTCTTCCCCATCTCTGCAAGAGAAGTTGAGGGTGAGGTTAAGCTTATAGCATCCCATCTCCTTTCTCTACCTTTGAGGAAGGCTGTCCCTCCTGCCTGAATCAATTCCCTTCTGACTTGAATCTCTTAGAATCCTAGCAACCTTTAAGGTTCAATCTAAGCACTTATGTGAGGTCTTTTCTGAATCCCTCATGTACTAGAGTCAGGCTTCCCCCCCCACCAAAATTATCTTGTGTTTACTTTGGATATAATATCCATTTATAAGTCTACATGTTTCCACCGCCTTGGATTATACAGTGTAAGATCTTTATTTTGTTTTATTTTATTTTTGTTTTTCTCATCCTGGCTAGGATAGCAGTGTGCCCAGTACATAGCAGGAGCTTATTAAATCCATGTTTAATGATTGACTGAAATGGTCCTATCCCATTTCTTACATTTTGTACTATTAACAAAACTTTGGTGATTAGGTGGGAGGTGTGCCTTATTCCTTCTGATGTCTTTCCTGGTCTTATCTAGAGTCATTTAAATGAAATGAGAAATGACTGCCTCTCCAACCATTCACCTATTGGAGGCAGTTTCCATTTGTTCAAGGTTAGCAGGGCCAGAAAGAAGGCAGTGAAAGAATTATGGGTAGTCATTCTACATCAATAAATGGCTCTGAAGAGAAGTCCTTGGTCCGGGAGCTAAGGATTAAGGGGAAATCATTACCAAGGGTCATTGTTACCTTATAAGGTTCATGGTAGTACCTATTTGAAATTAAAATATCTTGAACCCTGAATTCAGCCTAGTAAATCAGTCAGTCAATATGTCTTTATCAAATGCTTACTATGTTCCTAGTTCTATGTTATGTGACGGAGATAACAAATAAAACAAAAATGCTCTTGATTTCAAGGACTGCATATTCTAACAGAGTAGAGGGCAGTGACATATAAAAAACTGGGTAATGCATAACATATACAGAGTATATGAGAAAGGAAGGCACTGGAGTTTGGGGGGGGAATAGGAAAGGTCTCTTGTAACAGATAGGACTTTAGCTGAGTCTTGAAAGAAGCATGAAAAATGAAGGTGGGATAAAGTGGGTCCAGTCCCTTATGCCTTCAGGAACTATATATATATATATATACATATATATATTTAGTTTCAGACCTTTAACCTGATGCTCAGGGACCTACCCACCAGGGCTCCTCTGATTTGAAATAGATCTGCTTCCCTCCCTTCAATGGATACAATCCCTTGAAAATTCCTTGGTGTAACTTGTCATATTTGTTGCTTATAAAGCAAAGCACAGGCAGTTATCCTGAGAACTTTAAGGTTCTGATTGTAATAATATTTTGAACTCTCTATTCAGCAATAAATGAGAGCAAAACATTCACAGAAACCAAAATACAACAATATAACATAATGACTTATTACTAAAGTAACCACATAGTCTGAAACAAAAGATATCATTCAGTAAGTCACAATCTCAATCAATCAATATATAGTACCCATCTAAAGTCTTCTTTCTTCTTGATTGGAGACTAACTTCCAATCATCCTTAACTCAATCATCCTTAAGGAGAAATAATCCTTATGGGTAGAAAGTGCAAAGGCCTCCCCTAGGTCACACAGCCTTAATCTTGTCAGTCAGCACTAAATACCTAAGTAAAGGTCCTTTCATATCAACTTCAAGCTAACTTCCAAATTCCATGGCTCCTCTTCCATGCTCCCAGCTCTTGCCTGAATTCACCCAACTGTCACCTGGATTCACAGGTAGGCAGCTCTCAGCTCCTGTTCCAGCTCCTGTTCTAACTCCTGTTCCAGCTTGAAGCTCACAGTGACTCGTCTACTTCAAGCCCTTTGAAGTTTCTATTTCTGGGAAAGACAAAGCTTAACAGAGCCACAACAATATTTATACACATTAAGCTTAGCAGAGTTACAACAATATTCACATATATTGCCAGGACTTGTCTCGATTCACTTTCTGCCTGTGAAATCAACACAAGTCAACATTCAGAGTGCTTCTGTCTGATAAAGTAACACAATTCAACAGATAGAATGCTTCTATCTGACAATGTAACACAATCAACAGACAACATGCTTCTTCCTGACAAAATAACATAAACACAAATCAATACAGAAAGAACAGAGTGCCAACACCACAATTGTTCTCACTCTCAGTTCTGCTTGGTTCCAGCTCCTGCCTGTGCTTTTATATTCTCTTTTGGTAAGTTCCTCCCACTGAGGGCTCCATGTAATGACGTCAGTTTCCAACAAAGACTAAACACAATAATAGGCAGGCTGAAATGCACTTGAATACTGGAAAGCAGGAGCTAAGTACTTGAGTAGCTGAAAAAGGGAGCAAAGTATCATTTTGCTTGTCATTACACTGTTCTACTTGGCCTCCTCCCTGGGTTCATCTCTGCTCGGATAAGGCTGGATATACCCAACTCTGTGCTTTTTTTTTTTTTTTTAAAGCAATTGGGGTTAAGTAACTTGCTCAAGGTTACACGGCTAGTCATTTGATTTATGCGTGGGTGCTCATTTTCTGAGGCCGGATCTGATCTCGGTCATCCAAACTCCGAGGCCGGCGCTCTTACTCACTGCGCCACCTAGCCGCCCCTTTAGGGCAATTGGGGTTAAGTAACTTGCCCAAGGTTACACGGCTAGGTTTTTGTTTGTGCGGATTAAGTGTAGGAGGCTGGCTCCGAACTCAGGTCCTTCTGATTCCAGGGCCGGCGCTCTATTCACTGCGCCACCTAGCCGCCCCAACTCTGTGCTTTTTTAATGGCCGCTATCTAGATTATATTAGAATATTTTCCATCCTCATCTAGCTCCTAGCTTCTTGGTTTTCTTCAAGACTCAGTCAAACTCCCACTTCCTGCCAGAGGAAATTTTCCAACTACTAGTGCTTTCTTTTTGGGCTTATCTTTCAATTAGACCACCTTATATATAGATATTTGTTTTAATTATGTCACTTGTAATAGCCTGTGAGGGTCTTGAGGGCAGGATCATTGTTTTTGCCTTTCTTTGTATCTCTAGTGCTTAGAAGGATGCCTGGCACATGGCAAGCACTTAATAAATGTTGTTCAATTGCCTAGAAAACCAGATGACCAATTCAAAGGCAACTTCTAAGCCTAAGGATAGTAAAGAAATTAATATTTCAGCTAAAAATTGAAGATCTCAAATTCATAATGGAGAGGAGAAGAGCGAAAAGGAATCATTGTATCTTAGGAGGATGCAAGGACAGGGGTAGAGGCATAATTTATATGGGGAATGCCAGCTCCTTCTAAGATAAAGATAAGGAAAAGATCATTTCCCTCATGAAAGCCTTTCTCTTGCAGATTATCTGTGTGCCATCTCACAGATTTCTGTTGTCAGGATATTTCCTCTGTTCTTAAGAGCAACCAGAGTCTTATTCATTTGGATCTGGGATGTAACAACCTGTACAACCATGGAGTGAAGCTGTTGTGTGAAGCCTTAGAAAATAAGGACTGTATCTTACAGACCCTAGAGTAAGTTATATGTTTCCATTTAACAGAGTGTCCTGTGTATGTGGTAGGTAGAAGGTTGGAAGATGAAAAAACACCATATATTGGAGAAGTGAAGATGGGAATTGAGTCTCTGTTGGAGCAAAGGGTCAGGGTGTCACACATTTCTGGAGCAGGTTCACAGTAATAATCCTTGCCTGTGACAGACACTATGCAAACCTCTTTATAAACATCTCAGTTGATCATCATAACTGCTGGATGATGTAGATGCTATTATTATATCTATTTTAAAATTGAGGAAACTGAGGCAAATAGATATTAAGTGACTTGCCTGGGATTTTAGAACTGGTAAATATCTGAGGATCTATTTAAATTTAGGTCTTGCAGAATCCAGACCCAGTGCTATACTTAGGTGCCTCTAATGAAAAATCTATGGACTTAATCAGACTGACACAGGAGTCTATGAAATACTAAAAAGTCAAAACCTCTTGTTCTAGAGAGACTGGACAGAGAGGTATCAAAGAAGAGATCATTGTGCCAGGAGTGGGTATGGATAATGCCAAAGTAAAGCTGTGCATGGGGCCAAAGGGCCATGGATATAAGGCTATGCTGAAGGATAAGTAGGATAATAATAAACAATAAAGACAGAAGTTATTTTGTTCCCCCACCTTCCATCTCTTCCTTACCTATGAATGCTCCCTACAGGTTATGGAACTGCCAGCTCTCTGCTGAGTGTTGTTATGCTCTCTCCTCTGTTCTCAAGAAAAACCAAAGTCTGACACATCTGAATTTGGGTGCTAACCCCCTGCGAAATAATGGGGTGAAAGTGCTATGTGAGGTTCTGCGAAACCAGGATTGTAAATTACAAGTACTGAAGTAAGTTCTCTTAAACTTTCTTCATATAAGATCCAATATTCCTTTGGGGTAAGAGACAAGGATATCAGAGTGTGAGACTGGGATTAAGAAGAGGGTTTTACAGAAGGATGGACAAGGAAGACAATGCTGAAGGCAACAGGTACTTTTATTAAGGGAAGACTCCAAAAGGAAGTTCATATTGTTGCAGAGGGGGCACTGCCCACCAAATAATTGTTGGGGTTTCATAATGTGTTGTGGTGGAACCATCTCAAAGAATTCAGAGTCAGACCACCTTTAATCCAAGTATAGGTGTTTATTGAGATTTATGCCTCTCGTGGAGTGGGCTAAGTTCTAAAAGGAAACAGCAATTTCAGAGTAAGCAAGATGGATTTTTATAGTGTAAGGATGCAATTACATATCAGAAATCATGAATATTAAAAAGACAAAAGAGTTTTTTTTGAGGAATTAGGGAGTGGAGGAGGGGTACCTCCTATGGTTCAATGGTTAAACATTCTGGTCATGCTGCCCTTCAATTGGTTAGATGTTGTGGTCCTGTCTGGTCTAGATAGATAGATAGATAGATAGATAGATAGATAGATAGATAGATAGATAGATAGATAGATAGATATGTAGATATTGTTGTCCTGTCTTGGGCTAGATTGTTGATGTGATTATGATTGAATATAAGATCACACCTGTTCAAATATGTGGAAAGGGTCTGGGGGGCAATTGCTAGGTAGAAGCAGTAGCTGGGTTCCCATCACATGGACATGCCTGCTATTTCTGTGGGAACTAAGAGATTAGGGACAGACCTGCTGTTCTAGTTATCAATGAGGCATATGTGAAGAATTTAGGACACTGGTGGGGGAGAGGGGTGACTAGGTAGGTACAGTGGGTCTGCTGTTCATTGGGGCCTATAATGAAGTTAGGATATTGGGGCTGGGGATAGCTTTATTAGGATTCCATCAATATGGCTTAATTGGAGATATACAAGGGACTATGGGATAGGGACAATAATCAAAGGGCCCTAGGGGAATACAATGGCTCCCTGAAAATAAAGTCAGATCTCTAGACTAAAGCAGCCTTTCTTAGCCTCTCACATTGAAGTTGGGACCAATACCTTCAAACTAGAGCATTTTCCAGTCTACTGCTCTAATAGAATCCAGACTGATACCTTCAAAAATTACTAGGAAAAGTCATGTATGTCACCAGAGTGGGTATAATGATCTTCTAGTATTCTGTTCTATCTCATAACCACTTGTTATTTCCCTTCCAGTGGCCTTAGTGGCAAATTCCAATAAAATTCACCTGAACAGTTTTCTGGCCCTCCCTAGAAAAATCTGAGTGACTGTTTTCTGCAGCTTTCATGACTCCCAGACTGAGGGAACAACCATGATCCCTAATTTAAATTAGCCGCCTTGAAGCAAAAAACGAGGAAACTTAGAGAGTGCTTGTTGTGGCAATGCAGGTGTCCAGAGGGTAGACTATTGCTAGACTACTTGGAGATTTTCTCCCTTATACCATACCCTGAATACTTAGCATGTTTATTCTGGGAATATGTGTTGTGTTCCTTATCTGACTTATACTTTCAGGAGAGGTTATAGGTAATTTATTTTGATCATTCAGTAAACATTTATGAAACACCTTATTTGTGCCATGCACTGTGTCAAATTCTAGGGGTACAAAAACAGAAGTTCCTGCCCTCAAGGAGCTTACAGTTTAAGAAGAGACAACATGCAAACAAAGGCATACAAAGCCATCTATATACAAGATAAATAGGAAATAATTATCAAAGAGAAAGCACTAGAGTTAAAAGGGATTGCAGAAAGCTTCCAATAAATGATGGAACTTTAGTTAGGACTTAAAGGAAGTCAAAGAGAGAAGTAGGTAGGGCTGAGGAGGGAGAGTATTCCAGGCATAGGGGACAGCCTAAGAAAATGCCTGGAGCTAATTGATGCATGTCTTGTTTGTGGAATAGCCAGGAGGCCAATGCCACTGGATCAAAGAGTATGTGCACAGAGAATAAGGTGAAGGAGGATGAAAAAGCAAGAGTGTGCTAGATAACCAGGTTCTAGAAAAAGTTAGCCTTGCTCAGAGAAAGTTTTCCTACCTCTGATATAGCCACACAAGATATTCCTGACACATTCTGTGGCTGTTCTCATAGAATAATAACTTATTCACCCTCCTAATCTGGTCATTAAGTGAGACAATACCTTGGAAAAAGAAGAAAAGAATTTTTGGTTTGGAAATATCATGAAGTCTAAAAGAGAGAAAAAAATGAAGGCAAAATGAGCAGATTTTCATATCAGTTACTAAGTAACTTGAAGATAGAATAGGGCCCCTCCTATGTTTTCTCAGTAATGTTGTCCCACTCTTAACATTTTTTTTCTTGGAGATAGTTTCTGCCTGCAGGTAAAACAGCTTCTGACATCAGTACTGGCCCAGGTAGAAGAATTTGATGGGACACTTCCATGATAATAGATCAATATGAGAGACGAATATTGAGACTGGAAAATAGTCAAGGGCTCTGCCATTGGTTAGGATATAAACATCCTATCAAGAGAAGAAGAGGATAAGGTTAATGATGGACGCTTGGTTCTTGGGTTGGTAGGGAAAAAGGAAAATCAAAATAGCATAATTATTAGACTGACACTATATGCTTTATACATATATATGTATATGTATATATATACATATATATTCAAAGGAACTGTAAAAATGCATATTTTTCCAGGGAGAAGCATGAAATGAATAAATTCTTGTTAGTAAAGTTGTCCTTTGCCATCTGTGCTGTCTCTTCTATAGGTTGTCTAAGTGTCTACTCTCTGCAACAGGATGTAGGTATCTCTCCTCTGCACTCAAGAGCAATCAAAGTTTGATAGACCTAAAACTTGCAGGCAATGGCCTGGGTGATGATGGAGTGAAGCTTCTATTTGAGGCCTTGCGAAACCAGGATTGTAAACTGCAAAAACTAACGTGAGTCCCAAGCACTATATATGGAAAGTTTATGGGTTTGAGAGAACAGAGAAGGAATCCAGGTGAGAAGCAATAATAGTGGGAAATTGACTTGATACAAAGCATTTGAAACAGGGTTAGAAATCAGTCTGGGAAGCAGCTAGGTGGCACAGTGAATAGAGCACTAGCCCTGGAATCAGGAGGACCTGAGTTCAAATCTGGCCTTGGACACTACTTAACACTTACTGACTGTGTGACCTTGGGCAATTCACTTAACTACAATTGCCCTGCCTTCCCCCCTCCAAAAAGAAAACAAAAAGAAATCAGTCTGATTCCTGATGAGTGAGGAGAAAGGATTGGAGATTCTAGTCAGTACATTTTCTTGTGAAACTTTCATTCTTCTCTCTATGATACTATCTGTAGAACATGCCTCCACTACTTGGAAAGTATTGCTCTTTGTGAAGTGTAGCAAAGAAATTAAGGATTAGATTTTTAAAATTTTAATAATAGTGATGAGAAAAGAACTTGATTTTTCTTCTCCTAGAACAGTTTTCAGTTTCCTACTATGGGAACTATAAATAAATGCATATTTTGTCTCTATTTTATATCTAGGAATCTATGTAGATATGCCATTGCACATATTTGATTTAATATAACACAGATTTTCAATACATAAGGCAATGGGAAGTCAATTACAAAGGACAGAAAAAAATGACAGCCTTTGACTTCAAGAAACTTATGTGTTAGTATTTGTAAAACTCTTTGCAAACCTTTAATCACCATCTAAATGTTAGATATTTATAAAGGAGGAAACATTTTTAGATCTCTTCCTCAGGGTAAATTTTGCTGAATATTATTTCATAGCTATGCTGATAACACAGAGGGAGACACTTGCTGACAAAGGGAAAAATTTCATTAATATGTATATACCACATGTAACATTCCAGACATAGTTTTCTGGGATCTGAAACGAAATAAGGATGTAGAATGTTTTTTTAGTCCTTTTCCAGGGAAAAGCATGGTGATTTTAATTAATAAGCCAATAAGCATTTACAAACTACTAAGCATTAATTAATTAATCAGCCAATAAGCATGTACAAAGCATTTGTCAGGTACTTCTCTAGGTGCTGCAGATATAAAGACAAGTATCAAAAATAGCCCTACCCACAAGCAACTTACATTGTAAAGGAGCAAATAACAGGTACATGTAGAAGTGTACAAAAATACACAACAGGGAAACACAGGGTGATGAAGGCATGTTAGAAGTTAGGGCGATTAGAAAGGATCTGGGGGTACTAGGGTTGAACTTTGAAGGAAATTGGGTTTTTGAGAGGTGGAAAAGAGCAGGCATAGTTTTATCTCATTTGATAAAGGGATAAAAGGGATCATAGAATTCAACTAGTCTAACTTCCTTATTTTACAGATGAGGAAACTGAGGCCTAGATAGACAGATGAGGAGATTTACCCATGACTACCTCAAAATGGAAGGATTTGAACCCACTTCCTCTGACATCTGACTTAGCTGTTGTTTTAACTATACCACCAGTAAAGAAAGCATTCTAGGCATGATTGACATTCTTCACAAAAGCAAGGAGACAAGAGATGGAAAGTTCTTTATAAAAGAGTCAGAAGGTCAGGTAGACATATATGAAGAGCATGTGAAGAGTAATAGCATATAATAAGGCTGGAAAGGTAGGTTGCAGCTAGGTTATGAAGGACTTTAAACGTCCAACAGAGGAATATGCATTCAGTCCCAGGTGTGTTAGGAATCCATTAGAGTTTTCATAGTAAGCAGTGATGTGGTCAAACTTATAATTTAAAAAAGTCACTTTGCCATCTGTGTGTAGTATGAATTTGGATGGGACAGATGAAGAGCAAAACCAATTAGGAGGCTATTGTAATAGACTATGTTATAATAATATATCCATTATAAAACAATAATTGTAATTTATTATAAAATAATTATTATAAATAATTATTAATGTTATAATTATAAAATTATTATATTAGGTAATAATAGCAAAAGAGAGAATCAAGCACCTGAACCAGTGTGGTGTCCATTTCAGCAGACAGAAGGGGAACCAAGTAAGAGATAAGGAGGCAGAGGAAGGGTGCTACTACAGTCCTGAACCTGGAATCAAGAAGAGCGTAATTCAAATATGACCACAGACACTAGTCAAGTGATCTAGGATAAATCACTTCACTTTCCTCAGCCTCAAACTCAGTTTCCTTATTTGTAAAACTGGGATAATAATAGTGCCTACTCCCTAGGGTGGTTATGAGGACCAAATGAGATAACATGTAAAGTGTTTTGCAAACATTAAAGTGATATATCAATGCTAGTCTACTTGTTGAGATAAAATCCACAAGACATCATTTAATTGGATTTGTGGGTAAGAGAGAGTGAGTAATCACTGAGTATGACAGCAGGTCTGTAAACCTGAATAACTAGGTAGATGGGAGTCCTCTGAAAAGAAATAGGGAAGTTGGAAAGAGGGAGGGTTTAGGGGAAAAGATAAGAAGTTCTGTTTTGAATGTGTTGAGTTTAAGATTTTGGGGGGCTATCCCGTTTAAAATGTCCAAGAAACATTAGATGATGTGGTACTGGTACTCAGCAGAGACAAAGACTGACTATGTGGATTTGGGAGTCATCTGTGGAGAGAGGATGGAGTCACTGAGAGAGCAGACAAAGAGAGAAGAGAAAAGGTGCAGTGCAGAGGCTTGGGGGACAGCCATGGCAAGAGGGGCACTATTCAACAAACTAGAATGAGAAGAGGTCATTATGTGGGAAGGGAACCAAGAAAGAGCAATGTCAGAGGGTTGTTTGACATAGTTATTCTTTCTCTTTGTACCAGCAAACAGCCATTTATATACGTACTTACATATGCACAAATACATATAAATACTTATGCAGACAAAGTATAGAGGAAGTGAAAGAAATCTGAGGTGCTTCTGCAATGTCTAATTTCCCTTCTCCTTCCTACGTTGTGCTTATTTGATCCTTGATCCAAAGGGGGACAAGTACTCTCAGTTCCCAATCCTCCCTTTAGGTGTTCATATGAATCTGCTTTCTACTGGGTCAGATGGAATAATAGAGCATTGGGGATGGAGTATGAATAATAATTACATATTGTGTTTTCACAGGCTGGATAAATGGAAATTAAGTGCAGACACTCAAACAATACAGGATGAACTGAGGCAGAAAAAACCTCATCTGATCATTGAGAATTCAAGTCTGTGTTGATTGTCTCTGAGATTTGGGAGAGATATAAAGTGTTGGGGGGAAGGTGGCACAGAAGTGTTTTAGTTGAATTAACTGAATATTTTTTCTTTTGTGATAATCTAGAGATAGTTTGAATGATTGAAAGTCCTGTATGATGATTACAATGTTTGAGATAAGTTCTTCATACGGTTCTGCCCCAGGTGTACTTTTGAATGGGATTTCAAGATTTCAAGTGATTTCAATTGTGAAAAAGGTAGATTTGCAAAATTTGAATAGCATCAGATTATGTGAGACCTGAGGACAAAAAAATCCAGTTTCCTTATGGGCTCAAAAACTAGATATGGTCCTGACTCTAGAAGGAAGGGCCAGACTTCTTTGAGTTTAATAGGAATTTTGGTTGATGTGCTCTCAGTCTATTGATCAGTACCCATGGAATTACAACCAGTCTTTGACACTGTCAATTGTACTCTTCTCCCTGAAACTTCTTTCTCAGTTTTAGTGACACTGCTCTCTCTTGCTTCTCCTATTTGTCTGATCACTTCCTTCTTAGTTGGTTTTGTTGGATCTTCATTCATGTCACACCTACTAACCATAGTTGTCTCCCAAGGCATTGTTGTAGGACCTATTCAATTTTATGTTTCCCTCAGTGATCACATCATTTCCCATGAAGTCAATTATCATCCTTATGCAGTTGATTCTGATTGTTTTATCCAGTCTAAGATCTCTTCTAACTTCTAGTTTTGCATCTACCACTGTTTATTGGACACCTTTGACTGGATATTCCATAGCCATCCTAAACTCAACAAAATTGAACTCATTATCTTTTCCCCAAAACCTTTTCTACTTCTTAATTTCCCTGTTACTCTGGAAGGTACCACCAACTTTTCAGTCATCCAGGCTCTAAATGTAAGTGTTATCCTCAACTCCTCACTCTCATCCCTTCATATGAATCTGTTGTCAAGTCCTATAAATTTTACCTTCATAGTATCTCTCATAAATATGCTTTCTCTCCTTCTCCACCCTGCTGTAGGGCTCCTTCCTTTCAAACCTGCATTATTATAATAGCCTTATGGTTGGCCTCCCTTCTTCAAATCTCTTCTCACAACAATCCATCCTCTCCACTCAGCTCCCAAAGTGATCTTCTTAACTGTAGGTATAACCATATCACTTTCCTACTCAATAAACTCTTAGTGGCTACCTATTACTTCTAGAATCAACTATAAAATCCTCTGTCTGGATTTAAAAAAACTTCACAATCTGAGTCTCTTCTACCTTTTTATTATTATTAATAATTTTACTCCTTTCTGCATTCTCTACAATTCGGTGAAAACCACTATTTTCTCCTTTCACAAGACACTCTCTATCTGCCTTGATTTTGACTTAATTACCCTAGGTTTGGAATGCTCCTCCTCTTTGTTTCCACCTTCTGGTTTTCCTGGCCTATTTAGTATCATCTAAAATCCTATCTTTTTTTAAGGAACCTTCTCCTATTCCCTTTCATGTCAGGACCTTTCCTGTGAAATTTTTTCTAATTTATCTTTTTCATATATTGTATGTACATATTGTTTGCATATTATGCACCCCATTAAATTCAGGTCCTTGAGAGCAATGATTGTTTTTTGCCTTTGTTTGTACCCCTAGGGCTTAACACAATGTCTGGTACATACTAAGTGAGAAATAAATGCTTGTTTACTTGAATACTAAATTGAGGCTTATTGATTTAATTTGCTACATATTACCTTCATGATTGCATAGATTTTACAATTCATTTTATGACCCCAGTTATAATCATCAATGGCTTCATTTCCCTTCATGTATTATTCTTACTTATCACCCAGTTAGATTTGAAAAGATATTTTCCTTATTTTTTCTTCAAGAGTCAAATTGGGGAAGAGAAGACCTGGGAAAACAAGTGTGAAGACTCTTTGAAGAGAAAAAGGGGTTTCAGTCACTGCATTTTCTGTGGTATATGCTATACATATACATATATATTTCATTAGAATTGTATTCTAATTTTGGGCATACTCTTTACATGAATTTTGTGTGGTTGTGGGTCCCATCCAACTCTCAATCAATTATACTATTAGATAACCTTCAAGGGAAGTTATTCTATTTTTTTATAGTTCTTGTTTTTAGATGCAATTTCTATATTAGGAAATACTTCTTGTCTTAAAATTGCTTCACACCAGTTCCCATTTTGTTGCCTGGGGCCAAACTAAAGATACAAATGCCTCTTCTACATAATAGACATAAAATATTTAAAGATAATAGTTATCCTTCCTTCTCCAGGTATTTGCTGGAATCAGCTCTGATCTTGTGAGAGCTGGGTGTTAAATTTTTACTGTGAACATTTACCAGCTCAGAAATTCACAGACTAAAAATATGGGCTTGATTTATTGCTTTGTTGATTTCCTATACTTAAGAAAGTGAGGGAAAGAGAAAATTAAAGTAATATAGATTGAACAGAATGGTATCATACATTTTGTTTTCAAAGAGCTATTATTAAACATTTCCCAGAACATCCCTCTATCTCACCCCACCAAAGCTTTTTTTCCTCTTAT
Organism: Gymnobelideus leadbeateri; assembly: GCA_011680675.1. Taxonomy (NCBI): domain Eukaryota; kingdom Metazoa; phylum Chordata; class Mammalia; order Diprotodontia; family Petauridae; genus Gymnobelideus; species Gymnobelideus leadbeateri. The sequence goes on from WOXC01011603.1 coordinate 182,283, forward strand.
CCATGTTAAACATTCCCTTTTTTTTCCACTTGATGCTCGTGTGCCATGTCATCCCCCCTCCTCGCCATCCTAGTAGTCTTTCCCTGCGTACTGACTGTCAGTTCCCATTCAAAACTTTAGCACATAGAACCAGACACATATCCATGATACTCTACCCTTGTATTTGTATCTACCCTTGTAATATACCCTGTCGTATATATCACAACCTTTGCTCTGGGTATTATGTTTTTATTAATCTTGGGTAAGATTATGCTAAATGTTTTGTCCACCATATCACACTAAATAATGTGGAGGAAGAAATTAATTAGAACCTCAACATCTTTTTTTTCCACAAATGCTTATCTAATTATACCTTTTGTAACTTATGTGTTTACTGATTTTTTTTTTTTTTTTGTAAACCAAATGCAGGACATGAAATTTCATAGAGATAAATGTAGCCTTGGTAGTTAGAGTTCACTCTTCTAGCCTTTTGAGATCTATTTGGATCCTGATTCTGTGATCTAATATTTTATATTCCCTCCCAGTTCAGGGGATCAATGAGAGCTCAGTCTTGAAACAAGGAAGGCATTTCAACAGACAGAGATATAGAGGAGCTCACCAAACTTTCATTAAGGAGATGGAACTAGGCATCGATCTCAAAGGATTGGTGGATTTTGAGTAAGTAGAAAGAAGGGGAACTTTTCATGAAGAAAACAACATGCCCAAAGTCACAGACATAAAAACTATCATACCTCTGCTAGTCTAAGGAAGGCACTGGACATGAGCTACTTTCTGTATTGCATTATAAGCTGCTGATGTCCTTAGGTTTATCTCTGTTGCCTTGCTCTACCATCTGATGAATAAGAGTTGTTAAACATTTTTTTCCATAAAAGAAAAAAATGTTTTTTTAAGCATATACCTCAAGAGCTATCTCAGCTCCATTGGGTTAAAACCCAAACTCACTTGACCAGTTAGCCAGTCAGTCAGGGAAAAGGATATTAGGGTTCTGTGTTCAGACAAATTTTAGTTAGATCTAACTTTTTGTGACCACATTTAGGGTTTTCTTGGAAAAGATACTGAAATGGTTTACCATTTCCTTCTCCAGCTTTTACAGACGAGAAAACTGTGGCAACAGGGCTAAGGGATTTTCCCAGAGTCACACAGCTAGCAAGTGTCTGAGGTCAGATTTTAATTCAGGAAGAAGAGTCTTGTTGACCCCAAACCAGCAAAATATCTACTGCAAAACTGGATAGGTCCGTCCATTAAAGCATTTTGCTTCTATGACAACTGTCACTCCTTGAAAGCAGCCTACTATTTAAGATAGTATGACATAATTCTATTCAGTTCCCATGATATCCATGGTTGAAAACCTGGGGCCATGAAAATCATCCTCAGGAATTTAGCAAGGCTAGAGGGATTGGGAGAAGCTCTTCAATTTTGTCTTTCTTTCCTGATTGCAAAGAAATCAGTATTCTGGGGCTGGGGTGGGGGGAGGCAGAGCCAAGATGGCAGAGTAGAAAGAGCACTTCCAAGGCACTCTCCCCCACTCCACTTCCAAACCATGTAAAAGGTGGACTCTGAACAACATCTGGAGCTCCAGCACCCAAAGAACACCACAGAGAAGCTAACCTCCCACTGAGGACAGCCCGGCAGCCCTGCAGGGAGCGGCCAGCACAGCTCGCTGGGAGCTGACAGCACAGCACTCTGGGATCCCAGCCCAGGCCCTCCTGATTCGGGGTTTTAGCCCCAGGTTAGGCCTGGCCAGCAGCCAGCTGGAGGGACCCCAGAACAACAGCAGCTGTGGTGATTCCAGAATTATCAACACAGACATGCTTAGAACAAAGTGAGAGGTTAGTGCCCTTTGGACTTTAGACCAGTATTTGGGGAACACAGCAGGCTTCTTCCCCCGGGGGAGAGAAGCAGGTGAGCAGACATGGCACAGCCACCATTTTGCAGCTTCTGTGACAGATTCAGCTCCTGGTCTGTGAACTGTAGGGAGATCCAGCGATCAATCTTGGGGGGGTAATCACTCTTGCTTTAACCTCCCTGGATCTGGATTACAGTATTGGGGGGGGGGCGTGGTGGGGTGGGTATCAAGCTTGCTGGAGAGTGTGGAGGCTTCACAAAAGCCACCCAACTAATACCTCCGGAAGTTGTGAAGACCCCAACATTTGGGATGGAAGCTCCCCTGTCTGGTGGCAGAGTCCTACTGTGGCAACAACCCCCAAAATCAAGTAATTGAGTGGCAATATGCCTAGGCAAAGGAAACAAAATAAACAGAAAAATTCAACATTAGGCTCCTATTTTGGGGGCAAAGAGGATCAAAGTATAGAACAGGAGGAGGACTGTGAGGTCAGAAATCCTACACCAAAAGCCCCAAATGAAAATACAATCTGGCTACAGGCCATAGAGGACCTTCAGAAGGATTTCAAAAATCAAATAAGAGAAGTGGAGGAAAAATTGGAAAGAGAAATGAGAAGGATGCAGGAAAAGTATGAAATGAGAGTCAACAGCCTGACTGAGGAAAATAATACCTTAAAAATAGACTAACTCAAATGGCAGAGGAGGCTCAAAAGGGCAATGAAGAGAAGAATGCCTTAAAAAGCTGAATTTGTCAGATGGAAAAAGAATCACAAAAGCTCACTGAGGAGATTCATTCCTTCAGAGTTAGACTGGAGCAAATGGAATCTAGTGACTTTATGAGAAGTCAAGATGCTGTTAAGCAGATCCAAACAAATGAAAGAATAGAAGGCAATGTGAAATATCTCATGGGAAAAACTACTGACCTGGAAAATAGATCCAGGAGAGATAATTTAAAAATTATTGGACTACCTGAAAGCCATGATCATAAAAGAACCTAGAAATCATCCTTCAAGAAATTCTCAAGGAAAATTGCCCTGATGTTTTAGATCCAGAGGGGGAAATAGAGGTTGAAAGAATCCACAAATCACCTTCTGAAAAAGATCCCAAAAAGAAAACTCCTAGGAATATTATAGCCAGGTTACAGAATTCCCAGATCAAGGAGAAAATACTCCAAACAGTCAGGAAGAAACAATTTCAGTACTGTGGAAACACAATCAGAATAGCACAGGAGCTGGAAGCTTCTACACTAAGGGATTGAAGGCCATGGAATAGGATATTCCAGAGGTCAAAAGATCTGGGATTAAAACCAAAGAATCACCTACCCAGCAAAACTGATTATCTTGTTTCAGGGGAAAATATGGTCATTCAGTGGAAGAGAGGACTTTCAAGCATTCTTGAGGAAAAATCCAGAGTGGAATAGAAAATTTGACATTCAAACACAAAAAGTAAGAGATACTTGAGAAGGTAATCAGGGAAAAGAAATCCAAAGGAACCTATCAATGTTGAACTATTTACATTCCTACATTGAAAAAAAATAACTGTGACTGATGAAACTTTTCTCAGTATGAAAATAATGGAAGAAGGATATATGGGCATATTAATACATATGTGAATGTGTGTATATATGTTTACAGGTATACATGGATAGAGGGCACAGGTCGATTTTGGTGGGAAAGGATGATACTTAAGGGGGAAGTTAAGAGGTGAAAGAGGAATGTGTCAAGAAGATATGGGGAGAGACAGGGTAAGGTAAACTATCTCATGTAGAAGAGGCAAGGGGAAGTGGTTGCAGGGGAGGGGAAGAGCAGGAAGGCAAAAAGACAAAACCATATTCTCACTGAATTTGGCTCAGTGAGAGAATGACATACATACTAAATGGGATATCTCACCTTGCAGGCGAGTAGGGGAAAAGGGGATTAGAGGGAGGATGATGGAGAGGAGGGCATTCTCGGGGGAGGGGAGGTTGGAAGTACCCACTTTCAAAGAGGGACAGGATCAAAGTAGGGAATGGACCATGTGGGGGTGGGATGTGTGGGAGGGAAATATAAGCAGTGTTTTACAATATATCTACTATGGTAATGTTTTGCATAGCTATACATGTACAACACACAACTGAATTGCTTATCTTCCCGGAGGGAGTGGGTGACAAGGGAGGAAGGGAATGGATCTGGAATTAAAAGTTTTAAAATTAAATGTTTCAAATATATATATAAATACTGTTATTAATACTATTTTGCATGTAATTGAGAGATAAGATGTGCAGGCATTGTGGCACAGAGATTCACCTTGCCCTAATGTCAAAGGCGAAGGGGGTATGGGAGAAGATATGGGAGAGAGCAGATTGGATGAGGGGATATCTAGTGGTACTGCTATTCTGGGGTGGTGGGTAGGGGAAAATGGAGATAAAATTTAAACTCAAAATCTGGTGGAAACGAATGGTGTAAACCAGAATCAGTATTCTCTCTACAAAGACAGATTTACTATATAACTTAAAAAAAAACACAGGTTTATATGAATACAACTATGAAATATGAAATGCATGAGTATTCACTTGTCAGGTAAAGGGACATTTCTTAAACAATAATTTGTCAAAATAAATGAACAGGTAATTTTCTAGAGAAGATGTGTATTATCAACACTATTCTGAAAAAAATGTTCAAGATCACTACTTGTAGTAAAAACACAGATTAAAACAACTCTAAGCTATCACTCTTTGAGCTAAGGTTGAGACCTCTGATTTTAATGGTGAAAGAGATTCTCAGAAAGGGATCAATGGATACAAACATGCACATCAGTAACTTTTCTACAAATATTCTACAGTTCCCTTGGGCACTGAGAAGTTACATGATTTGCAAAGGACCACAAAGCCAAATATCAGGGGTAGAACTTGAATTCATGTATTTCTGACAACAAGGCCAAGTTTATTATCCAAAAATAAAAATTTAGTGTTGGTGGGACTGTAAAGGAACAGGAATAATAATTCATTGTTGAAGCTATGAATTGGTTTGAATATTCTAGAAAGCAAAGTAGAAATATACATGTTACAAAATTATTCATATTCAGCAGTCCTACATCAAAGAGATCATTTGATTGAGGAGAAGAAGAAGGACCATGTATACAAAAAAAATAATTATTTGTAATAGAAAAAGTTAGAAGGAAACCATAGTGAAATGGCTGAAGAAGTTGTGGCAGATCCATTGATCAACAAATACAAAACACCTACTAGCTTCATGATTTTGTGCTAGTATGTACAAGAGAATAAGGAAACTTTTATTAAGTACCTACATTATGCTGAGCACTATGCTAAGTGCTTTACAAATATTATCTTATTTGATCCCCATAACAACCCTGTGAGTTGGCTATTATTATTATCTATATTTTATAGTTGAAGAAACTCAGGCAAGCAGAGGTTAATTGACTTGCCCAGGATTACACAACTAGTAGGTGTCTGAGGCTGGATTTGAACTCAGGTCTTTCTGATTCCAAGTCCAACATTCTTAGCCACGTAGCTGTCTTTATGTAAATGTATATAAACAGATATCATTGTATTCTAAGGATAACACAGAAAGGAAGAATTAAAAAAACATGGAAAGGGACATGAACAATACAAAACAAAGCAAAGAGATTGAAAGAAAATATATACTAACTATACCCTTAAATACCAATGAAACTAATTTTATATAAAAGAACCATCATCAATATTACCTTGTCAAAGTTAAAGCACACAGATTTCCTTTCAATAGGCAATAAGGTACAAGAGTGTTTGCATGCACCATAATTAGTCATAATCACATTTTTAAACATTTTGCCTAAATGTTTGCATAAGGATATTTGATTTCTATGTGTTATGTTTCATCAAGTATTTTAAAACAATTTATCGGTAAATTTTTAAAGAGGATGCTTAGTACTATCCCACATCTCTGTCCTTTGTTCACACTGTTGTCTATTTCTAGAATGTTATTCTCTTCTCTTCATTTCCTATACATCCTTCAAATATTAACTCAAATGCCATCTACTCCATGTAGCTTTCTCTAATCCTTTCCCACTGAGAGTATGAATAGCACTTTGTAAGATGGCAAAAACTACATCTCAACTTATCTATGTATTTAAAAGGAAACTTCTTCAATGTCTTGGGTGAGAGACAGAGAACAGTCCAAGGCAAAATGGAGCTCATGAGTATTGATTAATAGAAGTACTCTATTGCATTCAAAAGAATGAGGAAGTAAGAGAGGGAAATATGTTTTGAGGAGAAATTGAGGGCTCCTGTTAAGAACATCTTGAGTTTGGGGAAATCCAGAAGTTTGTGCATGGTCTATATTTTCTATTATGCTGCTAGAAATAGAGGATGGAGTCCTAGGGAGAGATTTGGGGATAAAGATATGGTTATGGGAGACATCTGTGTGGAAGTGATAACAGAAGTCATGGGAGTAGATGGGATAATGAATAGAGAGAGAAGAGAACCAAGAAGAACACTTTAGAGGAGACCTACATTTAATAGTACACAGTATAGGCACCTAATAAATATTTGTCAAATACAAGAATGTTTTGTAGCACCTTACATTCAACATTTTGGAAAGTGAGTATCTTCCCCCCCAAACATGCCCTTCCTCCTAACTTCCTCCTTTCTTTTGTTCCATTTTCTTTCCAGTTAACTGTACTTGAAATCTTAAGCATTGTTGATGTGGGAGATGAAAAAGAAGGAAGAATCAATTATTTGCAAGTTCCATTGATAATTAACTCTTGAATATTTCTATCATCAATCTTTTCTTCCTACCAAAATAGAAACTGCCTATCATCACCTTAAGCCTTCATCACTTCTCATCTACTCTCTCATAATGGAATCCTAGCTGCTTTTGCCTCTTGTAGTCTCTTCCTTCACCAATTTATACTCCATCCAGTAGTCATAACATTCCCCAAACACAAGTCTGAAAAGCATTCTTTTTCTCAAGAACAATTTTTTTTTTTTGCTTTTTGGAGGGCAATAGGGATTAAGTACCTTGCCCAAGGTCACAAGGCTAGTTTTTTTTGTTTGTTTGTGTGTGTTAAGTGTCTGAGGCCGGATCCGAACTCAGGTCCTTCTGACTCCAGGGCCAGCGCTTTACTCACTGCGCCACCTAGCCGCCCCAAGAACAAAATATTTTTAACATGGTATTAACATTAATTTACACTGTCTTAGAAATAACTTCATTTAATAGTGAGGTACATATAATAATGGCACTGCCTGGCTCACTCCCATGCTTTCTGAAGTTATAAAGGAGCCAGTCAATTATAGGGACCAAGAGATGGTGCCCAACTACCAAGGAAGAGCCTATTCCCTTTTCTCCCTAAGAAGAAAATAAGTTGTCACCTAGGTACAATGAAGCATTATCATCTGGAATATATTCTCAATAAAAATAAATACAAAGTCTGTCTCATTTGTACTCTTTGAGTTCCAACCTTAGTACCAGGATGATTCTCTTTTTGTTTATGACCTTATTCACAGAATACCTCTTTGTTTATAGCCATGTGATTCATTAATATATAATCAGGCAGGATAGGTTAAAAATCAGCTTCACTAGTATAGGTTATGATAGGAATTTGAAAAATATGGGTGGGATATCCAACATGAGTCAACAGAATAAGAACAGCTAAAAAAAAAAGCAAACAACCTAAGGCCACACTGAGAGACACATAGTGTCTACAAGGGAGGAGGGGAGAGTCTTGGTATTTTGCCCTGATCATACCACAGTCAAGAGAATTGTTTTCAGCTATTCATACTTCCTGAAGCAAAATTATATTCTCCTCTCCCTTTACCATTCTGGACAAATTTTCTGGAAGGACTTAAGCTTATCAAATCAGGAATGCTTCACAAATCAAATGATATTTACAGAAGAGAAAAAAACATTGAGAAGGTAGGGTGCGCATCTCTCTTCAGTCATTTAAAGGGGCTGCCATGTGGAAAAAGATTTCAACTTTTTCTTTTTTTGTCTCAAAGGATCAAACAAGGAGTGATGATAAGATGATATAGAAAGATATATACATATTCACACACATGCATACACAAACACGCTCACTTTGATGTAAGAAGAAACTTCCTAATAATTAAAGTTGGCTTCAAAGTGAAATAGTCAGACCTGGGAGTTGGAGGGCTCCCCTCCCCTCACCAGAGGTTTTCAAGGAAAGGGTGGATAACTATATACAGGTGATGGCATGGATTATGGGTTTTCAAACTAGGTTCCATAAACTTAGATGGGAAAAAATTCTATTTTTATTTTACTCAGTTCTGACTGAAATTTGGCAATTCCTTTAATAATAACTTTAAAAATATTGAGGAGGTCCATAGGCTACATCAGACTGCCAATAGTCCCATCACACATTTACATACACACACTTAAAATTCTTGTTGAAGAAATTGTAATTGGTTAGTAATAAATCAGGACTGGTAATTGGTAAGATTCCTTCCAGCTCAAATATATTATGTTTTTGATGAATCTGTTATTGCTGAAGATATTTAGAGGTCCTCTATATTTTTATAGTTTTGATTTTTAAGGTATTGTAAATGTTTTATAATGAGTCAAAAGCTATCCCACATGTTATTGGAAGAAGGTATTCAAATGGAGGTACTGTATCATCAGTACTAAATGAAGCTTAATGCATGACTTCAAGGAAAATGTCTTAATCCTGGTGAACACTTTTGTTCCTTGGCAAATTGCAAAATGATTCTCTTCCATTTCCACCTATGATCTCCCTTTAGAGACCCCATGTGTCTGTGGTATAACATGTAAATGTAAAGCCCAATACAATTGAGAAAATGGAAAGTGATTAGCTAAAAAAAAAACCAACCCTCTAAGAGAGATTGTTATTTTAATGTTTTATATCAGTGGGTATGGGAAAACTGAAAAGCCTTCAAGATCTGGCTTCCTTTAAATCGAAGCTAAAATTCTGCTATCTGTAGGAGGCTTCTTCAAATACCCTGTTACTAGTATTGTCCCTTATGAGTCTGGTTAGGATCTATTCTGTATATAATTTTCGTGTGCCTATATATTTACATATTGGCTCAGCTATTAGAACATAAGCTTCCTAAGGTCATAGTTTCAAGTTTTGCCTTTTTTTGTATCCTTAAAGCCATAGCATAGTTCCTGCCATATAGAAATTGCAGTGTTTCTTGACTCACTCATCAGCAGACATAAATAATAAATATGTTTTGATTACTAAAGTCTCAAGAAAAGAAACATAAATACCGTAGTGTCTGAGATGTCGTCATTATTATGGAAGCAATTTGAGTAAGATAAACAATAGTATGATTTGAGAAGTGTTACAAACTCTCCAGTACATAAAATATTTATTTTTACAGGTGGCCAAACATATTTATCTTACATATCCAGGCAACAGTGACTAATTTCTGTTTAGTTGTTCTGGTTTCTCATTTTCAAGCTGGGAAAGTAGATGACCATTAACCAACATTCCTTGCAAGGAATGAATGATAGACATTAAAAAAAAAATTTCAATATTCCCACTTACTTTTGTTCCTGTGCTCCCCATCTGGATTCACTGTGTTCCATTGTTTGAGTAAATCTTTTTTCATTTGCTGAGTTTTGGCAGATGTGGCAAGGGAGGCTGGTAGTTACTGCATTGCATACTCGCTCTCAGATACTCTTTGTTTTCAGACCATAAATAAGAGGGTTCAGCATAGGAGGGATGACTAGGTAGAAATCAGCAAGCAGCACTTGGGCATACAAGGGTACCTTCTCCTGCCCCAGCCATGCCATATAGATGGACACCATGGCTGGCAAGTAGTAGAGGATCATGACACTCACATGTGAGCCACATTACTGAGTGCCTTGACCCTTGCATCTCGAGAGGGGAGACTGAACACAGCCTGGAGGATGAGACTGTAGGAGGTAGCAATAAAGGTTACATCAATCCCCACAATGATAAAGGAAACAATCAAGCTATAAAGACTGCTGGGCATGTGATCAGCACATGCCAACTTGGCCACAGCCATGTGTTCACAATAGGAATGGGGGACCATATGGGAAGCACAACATGGCAGATGGACCACCATCCAGGTCATTGGAGTCATAGCTGTGACAGCTCTTGCTATTATGGCCATGCCCATCTCTACCATTGTCTGTGGTGTAAGGATGGTTTGGTAGTGCAGAGGTTTACAGATGGCTATATAGTCGTCAAAGGCCATGGCCAGGAGTAACCCTGTTTCTATGGCTGTGGTGGCATGTACAATATACATCTGGGTGAAACAGGCAGCAAAGCCAATGATACCATTGCCTGACCAGAAGATGTTCAACATCTTGGGGGTCACAGAGGTTGACATGACAATGTCCACAGCAGCCAAGACATATAGGAAGTGATACATGAGCTCATGCAGGGCACTGTCTGTCCAGATCACAGTCATGATAATCATATTTCCTAAGAGAGCTACAGAGTACATGGCACTTAGTGGGACTGCCAGCCAAAGATGGACTGCTTCCAGCCCTGGGACACCCAAAAGGATGAAAGTAGCTGTGTTCAGTAATGTGTGGTTGGAGGGAGAGCCCAGCATCACAGGCGAGACTTCTTCCCTGAGACAAAACCACAAAAGTGATCAGAGATCAGAGGTTAGAGGACCAAGATGTTTTTTTTTTTAATTTTTACAGGTGGCCAAACATATTTATCTTATATATCCAGGTGACAGTGACCTAATTCTGTTTGGCTGTTCTGGTTTCTCATTTTCAAGCTGGGAAAGTAGATGACCATTAACTCATAGAAACAATATAGAAACATCATCCCCTACATGGTAGACCAGAGGACTATAAAGTGGACATATGTATTTGAGCAGGGTTTATTCAGTTGTGTTCTCTGTCATTGTCTTTGTGTCCCTGTCTTTTTTCTGTGTCTCTGTCTCCCTCCAACTTTCTGTCTTTGTGTTTGTGTCTTTTTGCCTCTCTGTCTTAAATTCTTTTTTCTCTGCATGCCTATCTATAGTTCTATTTAACAAGTTGAGCTGAGATCTATTATCTTGTGAAAGTAGTTGTAAACCTCACACTATATAACTGTGAATTTTTATTATTGTTTCATTTTATTTATTTTATTATTTATTTTTTAATTTTTATTATTATTTATTATTTTTATTTATTTTATTATTATTATTTTATTACAAAAGTCAATAATTTGAATTTCATAACAGAATCTCAAAATAAGCATCTTGTTAGAACCCACAAAAACAGAATCTTGGCAGATAGAAACATGAACCCATTGAATACATATGTTTCTAGTTTAAGAGAAGGTACTGACTCCAAAAATAGAGAACTTCCTACATAAAGTTAAGTGTAAATGATTCACATTAACTGAGTGTTTACTATATTCTCACTCCTCCACCTAAGGCAAAAGCAAAAACAAATCCTTTTTAACCAATTTGCATCATTAAGGAAAACAAATTCTTACATTTCCCATGTCCATGTCCAAATATGTGTGTCTCATTCTGTATATTTAGTCCATTTTCTCTCCATCAGGTGATGGCTATTCATCATTAGACCTCTTGAATTACCATGTTTGATTTTTATCTTGATCAGAGTTCTTGAGTCTTTCACAATTGTTCATTGTTATGGTGTTGATACTAATTGTTTTTGTTTTGCTTACTTTGTTCTACAAGTAAGTTCATACAAGTCTTCCCAGGTTTCTCTGAAACCATTTAGTTCATTATTTCTTATGGCACAGTAATATTATTACAATCATTTAACATGCTTTATTTTGCCATTTTTTAATTTTGTCAGGCAGGCAAAATGGGAAATAGTAGGGATATAAAACCCAAAAAAAGCTCCTGCCCTGTAGAAGTGGATATGGTGGCAGGAACATTTCAATTGATGGGTTTTTTCTGACTTAACTATATCCTAATTCTCCCCTAAGGGATGCCTGCCATCAGTATGCCTGGCTCAGCAAGCTGCAGAAAGACAGTGCAGAATCGGGCCTCAGAGCGGGACAGAATGCTTCTGTGAGAGAGCTTTCTAAACTTGAAGACAAGATGCATGGAAGAAAGGGATAGTGGCACATAGCATGGGCTAGTGTGTAGAACCCAAGGCCAGAAAAGCAGGAGGCAGCAAGCTTCTAATCTTGATTGTGCTACTTAGAGAGAAACTGAGTGACCCTGGGCAAGTCACTTCACTTGTCTAGGTTTTCTGTTTCTTCATATTCAGCATGAAGTAGTTAGAGGTGGAATAACTCTTTGATATCACCCATTCCAACATTTTATGCTACAATTTTCTCCTAATCACTTTTCTGAGCCCTTATTGCACCATGAGTGAGTTCAGCAGCAGTTATTTCAATAAATTTCACTCACTCCATCCCAAACTTATGTTCAGTCTTCTTACAAATATTAATTTGAAAAAAAGTCCATTTATGTGAGTACAGTAGCTAATACATAAAAAGAAAGAAGAGAGAGAGGTTGGGAAGAGGGAATGGAAAAAGGGAAAGAAGGGAGGAAGAAAGAGAGAAATAAGAAAGAAGGAAGGAAGAGACATCTATTAAGCACCTAGTATGTACCAGGAAATGTACTAAGTGCTTTATAAATATTATCTCATCAATCCTCACAATAGCACTATGAAATAAGTGCTATTATTATACCCATTTTACAATTGAGGTAACTGAAGGAAACAGAAGTTAAATTATTCGACCAGGGAGACTTGATTGATTTTGTTAGTAAGATTCTGAGACTTGATTGAAAACCTGTCTTCCTGACTTCAGGCCCAGTGCTCTATCCACTGCGCCACCTAGCTGCCATTATAACAGCATCATTATGTTAGAGCTGTGAAGACAGACCCAAGGCATGAAGGGGTGGAATAAGAACTGAGTCTCTCCTTCTCAAAGGAAATTCAGGTTTAAAAAGACAGTAATTGTGTCCGCAAAGTCAATTCCTCAATCCATTAGACATGTTCTGAGGTCTATAAAGTTTTATAACCAAAACCTCTATCCTAACATAGTGGCCATTAACAGATCCAGGGGTCTCAATCTAATCTCTCCATTCTTTTGAATTATGGAGAAGAGATAAGCTGATAAGAGAATAAGCTGGTTATACCCCCTGCCCCAGAGAGAAGAGCTAGATTATAAATGGTTTGTACCTATTTGAAGGCAATTTAAATTCAATAATAGAAATAATTTTAAAATAGCTGCATTTTCCAACACTGAAACTGAATGGCATTATCTAGAGTGAGCTCCCAGGCCTTGGAAGTGTTTGAAAAATTCAGGCTACCTGTCAGGTGTCACCTAGTCTGGAACAGCAGACTTGGAGTGAGAAAAGTTAAACTCCTGCCTCCAAAACTTAAAAATCCTGTGAGTCTGTGAAAAATCACTTAACCTCTCTCAGTCTCAGCTTCCTCATCTGTAAAATAGGAGTAATAATAGCATCCACTTTACAAAGTTTTTGTTAAGCTCAAATGAGATGAAATATATAAAGTGCTTTCCCAATCTTAAAGTTTTCCAGTCTTATATTTCTTCCTATTACATTATATTATTAGTCTGAGACCCTGGAAAGTCATTTAGCCTCTTTTTGTCTCAGTTTCCACATCTGTAAAATAGACAATAGAATGTACCCCACAGGGAAGTTGTAAGGATGAAATAACAGAATAAATTTTGAGTTAATGTCATCATTGCCTTAATCAGGGTGTTAGTCCTCTCCATGGCACCACAAAGTCTCCTTCCAAAACTAAAATTCTATAATTCTTTACCTACTGTGAATATGTCATGCTTTACCTATTTCCTCTTTACATTGTCAGTTGGATAAAATCACTGTTGAGGGCTCCTTGAGTCCTGAGAATCTATGATTTAATGACCAAAATCCCTTTTACCTTTTCTCTCCCTCTATCATGGCATGGTACCATTAAAGTAGAGTTACATCTGTGGAAGGATCCTTGGAGGGCTTCTAACCTGAGCTCTAGACAGGTAGAACTTGAAGTCAGGTCCCTTTATTCCAGATGCAGAACTCTATCTTTCCACTGCATTCCCATTGACTCTTCCTTCACCTTGACCTTTGGCCTCCCTCTGGGAGAATCGATGAGAGGCCCCACATTCCTCTCTGAGGAGACACAACCCCATGTCTCCATTAGCCCCACCCACCAACTCAATTACCCTCCTCCCTGACTGACCTTTGCTAGTTTTCTTAGAAGTGGCTCTCACTACCACTCCATGCTTGCTCTGATCCAAGAGGACAAGAACTTCAATGAAGCACCTTAAGTCTAAAGTTTATGATGACAGGAGGAGTAAATGGATAAGAGATAGAATAGACCTTAGTATGGAAAAAGCAGCTTATAGATTTGATCTATTTCCCATCCTGTCCTTCTCCTCCTCCTGAGGCATCCAGACACCAACCGATCCCCAATTAAGTCCCAATATCACCCTCACTTCCAAATACAGGGATTCCTCAAAGGTCTGGTAACACCTTTCTCCCTAATGACCAAAAATAAAAATGAAGAATGATGATATGAATGACAGGTAAACCTCACCTGATTTCTTAATCCAGCTCTTTTCATGACTTAGTGAGTTTGTAAGTTCCTTCGCCTACCTGGGCCTAGTTTCATCTGTAAATGACAGACCTTGGACTAGGTTTTCTCTAAGGTCCTTTCCTCTTCCAAGTTACTATGATATTCTGAACTTTAGCCAAGCTCTGTGGGACTAATTAAGAAGAGAAAGGGGAGCACTGAGCATTCCAAGGAGAGTAAAGGGGTGCTAGGAAGGCCACAGTGGAACATAGGAATATCAACACTAATGAGCTTGTATCTCTTTAGCCCCCATACTCTCCCCAGTGGCCAATGAAGTGATTCTGCTCTTAGGTGTCATCACCTTTTCCATTTTCAGAGTCTCATTGGAGACTGAGTGCTGTACCATAGCTGAGTAGACAAATAGGTCCCTGTGACAATAGGCATTGAAAATCAGGAGGTGGCACCTTCATTTAAGTTCCTAAATCTTTCCTATTGTTTCCCTCAGTATGCTCAGAAAAGATATCTACAGAGGCTGTGACCTTCCTACTGCTAGATACAAAATGACACAACAGAAAAATATTATTTCTTGTTAGCCTTAACAATCAGAAATAGTTTTGTTTAATTTTAATTACTTTAAAATTGTAATTGTGAGTTTTGTAATAAGCAAAAGCTCCTAAAAACCTTATTTAATAATTATTTAAAGAAAATCTTATACACAACAAAAATCAATTAAGATATTATTAGTTCAAAACTTTAAGAATCTATAATTTTATAGTATGAATTCTACTTCTGCAAATTCAGTTTGCACCCTCATCTTTGAATTAGTGATAGTTGTAATGGATAAAAAAATCATCATCCCACAGTCTACTATTGATGTTGGGCCTATAGTTGGTCACTAGATCCTTACTTGAAACCTTTCAACCTTGGGAGAATCAGCCATCAGTGAAATAGCCTTTGAGAATTCAGTTCCATCCTTATGCTAAAGCTAGGTATCTGAATACAACTTTGGTGGATAAAATACTAATTTTCTTAGTGTAGTTTTCCCCAAAAGAAATAAAAAGCCACCCACAAACTATGAGAAGATGGTCTTATAGAGCTTCCTTAGGCTTAGAAAAGTTAAGGGATTTATTCATGATTACTCAGTTAATAAGTGTCAGAAAGGTGACTTGAACTCAGAGCTTCCTGACTTGAAAGTCAGCACAGAAAAATTAGAAAAGAGGGGCAGAGCCAAAATGGCTCTAAAATGTTTTTAGAGCTACAAAACCCATCATGTGACAGAGAGAAACAAATCTCCCACTGAAGACAGCCTGGCAGGCTTACAGGAAATGTCTATTGCAGTACACTGGGAGCCAAGCACAGTCCTGCAGGAGCCACATGGTTCTGGCCACAGGATGGCTCTGACCAGCTTTGGTGAAAGCAGACTTCAGGAGAGTGAATCACCAGCAGCTGTGGCAGTTTCTAGACTTCTCAACCCATAAATACCAAATACAAAGTAAAAGGTCAGTGTGAAACTCTGTTGGAAGCCTGGGTGTGGAGGAGGAAGAGCATGGTTAGGACCCTGTCCCTAGAGAGAGAGGTGGCAGAGGTGCAGCAGCTGTAGTGTATGGCTGCCTCCAGAACTCCTGGCCTGCAGATTGTAGGGGGACCAAGCAACTATTCAGAGGGTAATTCTCTTGCTTTAACTTGCTTGGAATTAGATTATGGTCTTGGGTGATGGTCCTGAGGTGTGGGACATGGATCTGTTTAACAGCATCTTGATTTCTCATAAAGTCAGTAGATTCCATTTAGAATGGATCAAATAGAAGTCAATGATTTCATAAAACAAAATACTGAAGAAAATAACACCTTAAATAATAGACTAACTCACATGGAAAAAGAGACCCAAAAAGTCAATGAATAGAAGAATGCCTTAAAAAGCCAAATTTGCCAAATGTAAAAGGAATTTCAAAAGCTCACTGAAGAGAATAATTCCTTCAAAATTAGTATGAAGCAAATGGAAGCTAATGACTTTATGAGAAACCAAGATACTATATAACAGATCCAAACAAATGAAAAAAATAGAAGGCAATGTGAAACATCTCATCCAAAACTAAACACCTAGGAATATTATGGCAAATTCCAAATCAGGATAACATAAGACCTAGCAGCTTCTACATTAAGGGATTGAAGGGCTTGGAATATGATATTCCAGATGTCAAAGGAGCTAGGATTAAAACCAAAAATCACCTATCCAGAAAAACTGAGTATAATGTTTCAGGGGAAAATTGGTTAGTTATTCAATGAAATAGAGGATATTCAAGCATTCTTGATGAAAAAACCACAGCTGAGCAGAAAATTTGACTTTGAACTACAAGAAGCAAGAGAAGCATGAGAGGGTAAACAGGAAAAAGAAATAATAAGGAACTTATTAAATTTGAACTATTTACATTCCTACATGGAAAACTGATCATTTGTAACTCATAAGATTTTCTGAGTATGAGGATAGTTGAAGTAGATATATATGGGCATATGTATATACATGTATACATAGACAGAGGGTGCAGGGTGAGTTGAATAGGAAGGGATGATATTTAAAAAATAAAATTAAGATGCGAGGGAGATATTTATTGAGAAGAGGAAAGGAGAGATAGATTAGGCTAAATCATCTCATATAAAAGAGGCAAGAGAAAACTGTCACAGTGGAGGGGAAGAGCATGAAATTGAAAGGGAATGGGACAACCTAACTCTCATTGAATTTATCTTAAGGAGGGAATAACATACTCACTCAATTGGGTATCTTACTCTATAGGAAAATAGAGGGGGAAGTGGATAAGTGGAGGGGGTGATAGAAGAGAGGGCAGACAGGAGGAGAGGGTAGTTTAGAAAAAAAACACTTTTGAAAAGGGATAGGATCAAAGGAGAACATATAACAATTGGGGGTCAGGATAGGATGGAGGGAAATGTAGTCTTTCCCAATATAACTACTATGGAAATATTTTGCATAACTACATATGTACAAAATTTAAAAACAAATGTTCAATTTTTTTTTACAGGCAACTTGGAAATAAGGTATACAAACCCTGGGTTTTAGAAATCCATCTTGCTCTATGAGAAAGTTAGCTGAGGTGGGAGGGGGGTGGGAGATGGTGAAGAATATAAAAGAGAACAAATTAGGAGAAGGGGTATTCAGTAGGATTGCTATTTTGGGGTGGAGGTATGGGAAAGATGGGTAGAAAAATTTGTAACTCAAAATCTCATGGAAATGAATGTCAAAAACTAAAAATAAGTAAATAAATTGGAAACAAAACAACAAAACAAAACAAAATGAAAATGAAAAAAAAAAAAAGAATTAGAAAGGAAATTAATAGTTTAACATAAGAGATACAAATTCTTGCCCAAGAAACAATCTCTCTAAATATTAGAATGGATCAAATAGAAGTCAATGATTTCATAAAACAAGAAGTTATATTTAAGGACAAAAGCCTGAAAAGACAGAAGTATATATAAGGTAACTTATACCAAAAACATTTGAACTGGAAATAAATTGATTAGAAAAAATTTAAGAGTCATTTTCTTGGGTTTAGTCAGTTGTTTATTCAGGTCTGACTCTTTATGACCCCATGGACCATATCATGAAGACCCTTCTCTTCTCCTCTATCTCTCAAAGTCTGTCCAAGTGCATGTTTGTTCTTTCCATGACACTATCTATTCATCTCATCCTTTGCCATACCCTTTTCCTTTTGTCTTCAATCTACCCCAACATCAGACTTTTCCAATAAGTCCTGTCTACCCATTATATGGTTGAAGTTCATAAGTTCAAGCTTTAGTATTTGATCTTCTAGCAAATAGCTTGAATTAATTTCTTTAAGTATTGGTTTATTTGATCTCCTTGCTATCCAAGAGACTCTCAAATGTTTTCTTCAGCACCACAATTCAAAAGTGTCAGTTCTATTGCACTCAACTTTCCTTATAGTTCAACTCTCACAGCAAACATTGCCACTGGAAACAAAACATAGCTTGGACTATATGGAGCTTGTCAGCAAGGTGATATCTCCTCTTTTTAGTCAGATTTCCAGATTTGCTATAATTTTCCTTCCAAGGAGCAAGTATTTAGTTTCATTGCTATAGTCATCAGCTGCAGTGATCTTCAAACCCAAGGCACTGTTTCCTTTTCTTCTCCCTCTATTTGCTAGTAAATGATGGGACCAGTTGCTAAGATCTTATTTTTTTATGTTAAGCTTCAAACCTGCTTTTACACTCTTTTCCTTTACCCTCATCAAAAAGCTTTTTAAAATTCCTCTTCACTTTCTTCCATAAAAGTAGTATCATCTGCATAGTTGAGATTGTTGATGTTTCTTCCAGACACCTTAATTTTGGGCTTCCTATCTAAAATCCATGATTTAAAAAATGAATCTAGGCATCATATTTAAAAATAAAAGAAAACTTCCTTCATCCCTTAGAACCAGAGGGGAAAATTGTACATTAGAAAAAACTTACATTCTGGGAAGATGACTAAGTAGAACAGAAATCATCAAGCCTTCTAGATTTCCTCCACAAACAGAGATATAGTCACCATAAAATGAACATAGAGCAGCCAAAATTAAGGGGTAAAGTAGCTTTCCTCCCAAGACAACTTGAGCAGAGCTCAGAAAAGGCATGATGTCCAAAACCTGAAGTTTGGCCTCAGTGGAGGGTAAACACCTCCAGGCCTTCACTGAATCAAGGAACAGCAAACCCTGGGGGATGCTCCTTAGGGAAATAGCTGAGGTCTCCAGAAATTTCATGTCACAAATTCAGTTACTTAAGAAATTTTACCTCACAAACTTTTACCTCATGTCTTCAGGAACTTTCATCTTATGAACTTTTACTTCACAAACTTTCATCAACAAACAGCAGACAGCTAAGAGGTGGAATATTAAAGAAGCCTTACTGTTTCTCAATGCCAGGTCTAGCAGTGCTTATCAGAAGAAATCTTTGGCTGTGGCTATGGACAATGAGGCATGAGAACATGACAGCTGAGTGTAGTACTGCAGGGAGCAAGAATGTTTTGGGGACAGAATGATTAAGGGTGCTAACTGTGGCTTGGGGAAGTAGAGGAATGCCTGCACTTGAGCTAAAGAAACAAAAACAATAAGGTGGACCTGAAGTCTGGAATATCATTACCCAATACTTGGGATTAGAACCTGATTTATTTTATTTTATTTATATTAGCTTATTATTATCATGACAAAAATCCACTAAAAATAAAATAAAATAAAAATGAATAAGCAAGGGGGAGGAGGAAAGATGGTGGAGTAGAAACAGCACTTCCAAGGTGCTCTCCCCCACAACACTTCCAAACCATGTAAAAGGTGGACTCTGAATAACTTCTGGAGTTCCAGCACCCACAGAACAACACAGAGAAGCTAATCTCCCGCTGAGGACAGCCCAGCAGCCTCGAAGGGAACGGCCAGCACAGTGTTCTGGGAGCAGTGGCCAGTGCAGTGCTCTGGGAGCCAAGCCCAGGCCCACCCGAGTTGCAGTTTTAGCCCCAGGGCCAACAGGCCAGCAGCCGGCTGGAGGGAACCCAGAACAGCAGCAGCTGTAGCAATTCCAGAATTATCAACACAGATATACCTGAGACAAAGTGAGAGGTTAGCGCCCTATGGACTTTGGGACCAGTATTTGGGGAACATGTCAGCTTCCTCCCCTGGGGGCTAGAAGCCATTGAGGAGACACACCATTTTGCAGTTTCCAGTGGCAGCTCCAGCTCCTGTCCTGTGAACTGTAAGGAGATCCAACAATCAGCCTTGGGGGGTAATCACTCTTGCTTTAACCTCCCTGGATCTGGATTGTGGTCTGGGGTGGAGGTCTTGGGGGGGTATCCAGCTTCCCAGAGCATGTGGAGACTTCACAGAGGCCACCCAACTAATACATCAGGAAGTTATGAAGACCCCAAAGTTTGGGATGGAAGTTCCCTTGTCTGGTGGCAGAGTCTTACTGTGGCAACAAGACCAAAAGTCAACTGAGTGGCAACATGCCTAGGCAAAGGAAACAAAATAAACAGAAAAATTCAACATTAGACTCCATTTTGGGGGCAAAGATGATAAAAGCATGGAATAGGAGGAGGACTATGAGGTAAGAAATACTGCACCAAAAGCCCCAAATGAAAATATGAGTGGGTTACACACCATAGAAGACCTTAAGAAGAGTTTTAAAAACCTCCCAACTCAGAGAATAATTCATTCCATAGACTCAGTTATCTCATTTATTGAAACAATCAGGCAGGATGAAACCCAAAGTGTTAAAAAAAATACTTCCATGTGGATCCTGGTCAGCTTAGGAACTATTATCCCCCTTTTCACTTTTTTTTTTTTTTGCCTTTTTGGAGGGCAATTGGGGTTAAGTAACTTGCCCAAGGTCACACGGCTAGGTTATTTTTTGTTTGTGTGTGTTAAGTGTCTGAGGCCGGATCCGAACTCAGGTCCTTCTGACTCCAGGGCTGACGTTCTACTCACTGCGCCACCTAGCCACCCCAGCCCTTTTTCACTTTCAACCTCCAGATCTTCTTCACCCTATAAAAGAGGATGAGCAGTATGGGACCAAAAGGATTAGTTTGGACACGTTTTAAATGGGTGTAGATTTTCTTAGCATTCTGAGACAACAGATTTCCACAAGCATTTTTAATTCCTGTGAACAAGAAAACTTCAAGTTAATTTTCTTTCACATCTAATGGAAATTTAGCAGATCTATCTTATGAGGTTTTCAAAAAAATATTATTCTGAGGACGGGTCCTTAGGTTTTACCAGAATGCCAACACACACACACACACACACACACACACACACACACACACACACAAACACAGAAACACACAGATTAAAAACTCTTCTTGCAGAAAGTATTATTGGGAAAAGAATAAACTGGGATAATTATTCTCTTTCAATTATTCTGTTGTTGCTAAGTACATCTATATGTCTTCTATAGTTTTATAGCCTGTGTTGTATCAAAGATTTCCATGCTCTAAATGTTTTGTAATAGATCTGAAAACAGTCCCATGTGCAAACAAAAGAAAATGTTTAAATGGAGATATTGTGTCATTGGTACTCAGTGTGACCTACTGCACAACTCTGAGGAAGATGCCTTAATCCTGGAGAACAGTTTTGTTCCTTGGCAAATTGTCAAATGCTTCTTTCATATTTCTAACTATGATGTCCCTATGAGGGACCCCAAGCATCCTCAGGTATAACAGATGTTGGACGTAAAGGCAAATACAACTGAGAAAGTGAACAATGATTAGCTAAATCAAAGCCTCTCTCAGTGGGGATTGGTTTTTTAATGGGTTATATCAGTGGCTTTAGGAAGACTAGAATACCTTCAAGATCTGGCTGCTTTTAAGCCTCAGCTTAAATCCCGACTTTTATAGAATGTTTTTTATCAGTTCCTTGTACTGCTATTGCCTTTGTCCCTGATAAACTTCCATTTTTTCTGTACATATCTTTCACCTGTGACATGTCCCCTATTAAAATGTAAACTTGAGAGTCAAATTTGTGTGTTTCCCTTTTTTTGTATTTCTAGTGATTAATGGGGTGCCTGGCACATAGAAGTTGAAGTAATTACATGAATGAAATACATCATCCACACCATTTCTTCCTTCCTTTCTTTCTTTTTCCTTTCTTTCTTTCCTTCTTTCTTCCTTTCTTTCTTTCCTTCTTTCCTTCTTTCTTTCTTTCTCTCTTTCTTTCTTTCTTTCTTTCTTTCTTTCTTTTTTTTCCTTCTTCCTGTTTTTTGGAGGGTGAAAGGCAGGGCAACTGGGGTTAAGTGACTTGCCCAAGGTTACACAGCTCATAAGTGTTAAGTTTCTTAGGCCATATGTGAACTCAGGTCCTCCTGAGTTCAGGGCCAGTGCTCTATTCACTGCACCAACTAGCCACCCCTCACCCACACCATTTCATTTTTACATATTTCAAAATCCTTTGGTGACAGGCAAGTGACAAAGGAGCAGATAGGGATACACTGAGAACTGTAATCACAAATCTGCACACAGGCAGCTCAGGGTGTAAAGTCATCTTCTCATTGGAAGGGGCAGTGGGATTTGGCAGCCCATGGGGTGTCTGAGCATCCTTGTTTAAGGATCTCATTACTTCCCTGTGAGGAAGGGGTTAGAGAAGGAGCCCTAAAATGTCTGCTTAAACAACCCTGACCTGATTACTGTAACAGACAAGGATCCCACCCTGAGATTGAAACTTACTAAAAATGTACAAACACTTCTACAAAGATGATTCCACTCAGTATGAATACATGGAATGTGTACACAAATATAGACAAAATAAAGTCCAATGGACCTGAAAGACAAACAGCTCTTGTTGCAAGAAAACTCAGCATGTATCCCACCTAAACAGCAGCCCTAAGTGAAAGAAGTCTGGCAAATGAATATCAGCTTACTGAAGTCAGAGATAGATACACTTTCTTCCTGGAGTGGCTTCAGTGAAGAGAAATGCCATGCAACTGGTGTAGGCTTTGCAATCAAAACTAATCTAGTCAACAAATTTCCATACCTACTAAAATTAATGAAGAACAGTATCATGACAATGTGATTACTTCTTGTAGGAAAATGCCATGGCACCATCATCAGCGCCTATGCTCTAGCCATGATACATTGTGAAGAGGTCAAATCAAAATCTCATAAAGACCTTATGAAGATTTATCATCAATGTGCCGAAAGAGGACAAGCTTATAATTCTGGGTGACTGTAATGCTAGATCCAACTGAAGAGGAGGTTTTCAATACCAATAGGTTCTTTCATGTTTCAAAGCACCTGATTCTAAGTCTATTCCAGCTGAGATTTACAAGGTGGGAGGTCCATTGCTCATATAAAACTTGACTGCAATTTCCTGTTTATATAACAAGGTTATTAATCAGGAATTCAAGGATGCTTCCATTGTCCATCTGTATAAAGGTAAAGAAAATAGATTGTCCTTTGATGATCATAGGGGAGGATGTGTCTGTCTCTTAGTCATTCATTGCTGGCAAGATTCTTGTGAGAATCTTCCTGAAATCAATCCTTCATCTAGAAGATGGTCATCAACTTGAGAGCCAGTGTGGCTTTAGAAAAGGCCTAGGAACATTAAATATGGTGTTTGCTGTCTGACAACTCCAGGTTAAAATGCCAACAATAGAAGAGAGTTTTGTATATAAGATCTGACCAAGACCTCTGATACTGTCAGCCATGAGGATTTCCGGAAAAATATGTCAAAATTTGGTTGCACAGACGTCTGCCCGCCTCCTCCCGCGCGCGCAGCCGGGAGCCCTCGTTTCTCCGTTCCGCTGGCCAGCGCGGGTGGGCAGCGGGGTCTGGACAGCTGGAGCTGCTGAGGGAATCCAGATCAGCAAGAAGTAAAAAGCGACATGTGAAATACAGAGTTGGGTTATTTTGTTTGCCACCTCACTGGGGAAGCTTGAGCTGGTAAGAAAGAAGCATGGTGAAAATGGAGACTTCCAGTACATCCAGAGATTTGCAGGAGCTGCAGAAGAAGCTAGCTTCATTGATCAGTTCCATCCAGAGTAACTCCAAGGTGATTGCTTTTATGAACTCTCCAGTTGGTCAGTACCTAGATAAACATCCCTTTGTTGCCTTAACCTTGCTGCTGTTCATTATGGTATCTGCCATTCCCGTTGGATTCTTCCTGCTGCTTGTGGTCCTGATGTCTCTGGCTGCCTGCGTTGGGGTTATATTAGTGGAAGGAGTCGTTATTTCTATAGGGGGCCTCACCCTGTTCTGTGTGCTCTGTGGCTTGGGTTTCGTGTCACTGGCCATGTCTGGGACTGTTAGTGTGTGTTACGTGGTCCTCTCCAGCCTCATCAACTATTGGACCTCTTTTGGCTCACAGAAGCATCAGCAGATCCTTGGAAACAAGTGCCCAAAGACTGTCCAATATCCCGACTCTACCAGGCACGACTGAGTGAAACCAGTACTTTGTTTTAAAAGCTTTGGGGATGCATGCTGTGTTTATGATATTGGATTATGGCTTTTGTCAGGGTGCAGGACTAATAGGATTGGTAGGTGATCACCACTATAGAAATATTATTTAGTATTTTCAGAGTTGATTGTTGCAGGATCCCCAGGAGAACAGGGTCCTGGAGGATTCACAGGGTCTTTCAGGTTGTTGATACAGCAACAGTTGGGAAGGCTTTGTCGTGGGGCCATACACACAAGAGCACTACCAGCAAGTCTTGGAAATGACACAATACCCTCCCATTCCCCATACTGCTACCAAAGTAAAGCAATAAGCAAAGGGGTAAAAAAAATCCTCTCCTGGACAGGGAGGCTGCTAGTCTTCTGAAAGAGCCCAAACCTAAGCCTTAGTACTTACCTCTAGGGGCCCAACTTGTATAGATATGGGACTTTAGTCAAAGCAGGTTGGCAAACAATTGTGTCCTCTTCCATTTGGAGTCTGAGGATGGGCAGAGAAAGAAATGCTTAAGCCTTAATCTCTTTTATCAGAATAATAACATTTAGCTACATTAACAGCCACTTATTTAAGACTGAAATTCTATCATCGGAATTTATTGTTAAAGATATTTGACTAAAAGGAATACACTCCAAATGTGTACTGTTAATTTTTTTTTAATGGTTAAAAACAAACAAACAAACAAAAAAACACTTGTGCATTTTGGGGGGTATTGTTTCAGAGTTTGCTCTATTACTCCATTTCCTGGAAAATGTATGTAAAAGGGGATACTTTAGCACTTCTTGTTTCTGAGGTAATTCATTACTTGCCATATTACTTTATTAAACCAAATTCTATTTAAATAAAAATTTGGTTGCACAGAGAAGTTAATCAGCATTTTATATCAATTTAATGACAGAATGCTTGCCCAGGTTCTGGATAGTGGGCAATGTTCTTGTGTTTTCCCAATCACTAATGGCATGAAGCAAGGCTGTGTGCCTGCTCCCACGCTTTTTAGCATGATGTTTTCATTCATGTTGTCAAACATCTTCAATGAGGACAAACATAGCTTCAAGGTCTCCTATCACACCAGTGATGAATTCTTCAACTTGAAAAATCTAGACTAAAGTGGAGGGAGTGGTGGTGCATGTTTTTGTTTGTTTGTTTGTTTTGTTTAAAAATGATTGTAAACACAAGGCAGCCTCTGAAGCTGAGAAGCAACAACAAACAGATTGCTTTTCTGCTGCCTGTGCTACTTTTGACATAACAATTAACACCAAGAAAATAAAGGTCGTCTATCAGCCAGTACCACATAATTCATGTGTGGAATCATTGCTTACAGCAAATGGAGATGGTTTCCATGCTGTGGACAAGTTCACTTTCTTTGGCTTTATACTTTTTATTCACGTACACATTGATAATGAGGTTGACACATACACTGCCAGAGCTAGCTCAGTGTTGGGAGGGCTCTGAAGGAAAGTGTGGGAGAAAAGTATTAGACTGACTAGCAAACTGAAGGCCTACAGAGCTGTGCTGACCTCATTGTTTTATGCATATAATATACTGCAGAATATAATGATGCCATGCCAGGAAACTGAATCACTTCCATTTAAATTGTCTTAGGTAGATTCTGAAGATGACCTGGCAGGATAAGATGCTGGATGCTGAGGTCCTTTCTAGAACTAAACTGCCAAGTATTCAAACTCTGCTTTAGAGAACACAACATTAATGGACTAGTTACATTGTGTGAGGGCAAAACATATGCTTACCAAAAAGACTATTTTATGGATAATTCACATAGCACTCACGTGGTGGTCAGAAGAAGCATTACATAAACACTCTCAAGGTCTCTCTTAAGAACTTTGGAACTGATTTTGTGATGTGGGAGGCACTGACAGAGGAAGGTGTTATGCTCTAGGAGAAAAGGACAATTGAAATAATGAAAAGAAATGTGAGAGGGAAAAGATTAGAGAATCCACCACAAATGTCCACATGGATTATTTGTGCCTGAACTGTGGTAGAGAATTCTGAGCTTGTACTGGTCTAATCAGCCACTTTCAGACACCCTGTAACTTGATTCTAACATAACAATGTCATTTGGGTCCTCTGTGAAAATGGAGAACAATAACCAGCCAACCATTCTGGCACATAAAAGTTGTAATAATTACTTGTCAGCTTTATTGACCAAACACAATAAATGCTTTTTATTGAAGAGCAGAGATAAGAAACATAAATAACAGAGTGTTTGAAATGTCATCTTTAATTTGGAAATAATTTAGGTAGATTGATACTATAGTTTGAGGAATTCTACAAAATCCCCAATGTGAGACCAGACCTGCCAGAAATGAATGATATACAAAAAGACAGCATTTCAACATGCTCATTTACTTCTGGGTTTGTGACCCCCATATGGATTCACTGAGTTCCATTAAAAACACTTGAGTAGGGCTTTTCTCTTTGCTAAATTTTTGCAGACATGGCCAGGGTGTGTGGTAGTCATGGCATTCCACACTCGCTCCCGGATACGCTTTGTCTTCAGGCCATAAATAAGAGGGTTCAGCATAGGAGGGATGACTAGGTAGAAATCAGCAAGCAGCACTTGGGTGTGCAAGGGTACTGCATGCTGCCCTAACCAGGCCATAGAGATGGATAATATGCCTGGCAAGTAGTAAAGAACCATGGCACTCACATGTGAACCACATGTACTGAGTGCCTTGACCCGTGCATCTCTAGAAGGGAGACTGAACACAGCCTGGAGGATGAGACTGTAGGAGGTAGCAATAAAGGTTACATCAATCCCCACAATGATAAAGGAAACAATCAAGCTATAAAGACTGCTGGGCATGTGATCAGCACATGCCAACTTGGCCACAGCCATGTGTTCACAGTAGGAATGGGGGACCACATGGGAGGCACAGTATGGCAGATGGACCACCATCCAGGTCATTGGAGTCATAGCTGTGACAGCTCTTGCTATGATGGCCATGCCCATCCCTACCATGGTCTGTGGGGTGAGGATGGTTTGGTAGTGCAGAGGTTTACAGATGGCTATATAGCGGTCAAAGGCCATGGCCAGGAGTAACCCTGTTTCTATAGCTGTGGTGGCATGGACAACGTACATCTGGGTGAAACAAGCAGCAAAACCAATGATTCCATTGCCTGACCAAAAGATATTCAACATCTTAGGGAACACTGATGTTGACATGACAATGTCCACAGCAGCCAGGGCACATAGGAAGTGATACATGGGCTCTTGCATGGCAGTGTCCGTCCAGATCACAATCACGATGATAATGTTTCCTAATAAAGCCGTAGAGTACATGGCACTCAGTGGGATTGCCAGCCAAAGGTGGGCTGCCTCCAGCCCTGGGATACCCAGAAGAATGAAAGTAGCTTTGTTTGCTAGTGTGTGATTGGAGGGAGAACCCAGAATCACAGGGGAGACTTCTTTCCTGCAGACAAAACCACAAAAGTTATCAGAGACCAGAAGTCAAGGGCCCTACAATACTAATTTTAATGAGTGACTAAAATTGAAATGTAGTTTTACTAGAAATGCTTCTCTTATATATCCAGGTGACAGTGACCCATTTATATTTGGTCTTTGGTTCTGATCTTTCTTCTTCAAATAGGGTATTGAAATGACTATTAGTGAAGGCCATGGAGTAATACCACTCCACAGGTAGGATTCATTGATCCTTAGTTTTCTACATTAAATATATGTGTTTGGGCAGAGTCAAGATGGTGGAGTAGAAACAGCACTTCCTCAGAACTCCAACCCACACCACTTCAAAATTATGTAAAATGGTGACTCTGAACAACCTCTGGAGCTTCAGAACCCACAAAATGACACAGAGAAGCTAACCTCCAGCTGAAGACAGCCCGACAGCCTAGCAGGGAGCAGCCAGCCCAGTGTTCTGTGAGCAGAGCCCAGGCTGGCATGAGTCTTAGTTTTAGCCCCAGGGCGACCAGACCAGCAGAAGGCTAGAGGGACGCCAGAACACCAGCAATGGTGGCATTTCCAGAATTATCAACACAGAGATGCCTAGGACAAAGTGAGAGGTCAGTGCCTTATGACTTTGGGACTGGTTGGGAGATCTCAGTCAGCTTCTTCCCCTGGGGGTGAGAAGCTGCTGAGGAGCCAGGGTAGCTTGCATCACATTGCCAAGTTGCACCTTCAGCTCTTGGCCTGCAAACTGTAGGGGGATCCAGTGATCAGTCTGGGGGGTAATCACTCTTGCTTTATCTTTATTGTATCTGGATTGCAGTCTGGGATGGAGGTCTTGGGGTGTGGGACCAGCTTGCAAGAGAGTGTGGAGGCTTCAGAGAGGCCGCCCAACCAATACCTCATGCAGCTGAGAAAACCCCAATATTTGGGATGGAAGCTCCCCTGGCTGGTGGCAAAGTCCTACTGTGGCAACAGTCACAAAAGAAAAGAAATCGAGTGGCAACATGCCTAGGGAAAGGAAACAAAATAAATAGAAAAATTCAACATTATACTCCTATCTTGGGGGCAAAGAGGATCGAAGCATGGAACAGGAGGAGGCCTGGGAGGTCAGAAATCCTGAACCAAAAGCCTCAAATGAAAATACAAGTGGGTTACAGGCAATAGAGGACCTTAAGAAGCAGATAAGAAAAGTGGGGGGGGGGGAATTGGGAAAAGAAATGAGAAAGATGCAAGAAAAGTATGAAATGAGAGTCAACAGCCTGACTGAGGAAAATTACACCTTAAAATATAGACTAACTCAAATGGCAAAAGAGGCTCAAAAGGGCAATGAGGAGAAGAGTGCCTTAAAAACCCGAATTTGCCAGATGGAAAAAGAATCTCAAAAGCTCACTGAGGAGAATCATTTCTTCAGAATTAGACTGGAGCAAATGGAAGCTAGTAACTTTATGAGAAATCAAGATGCTATTAAGCAGATCCAAACAAATGAAAGAATAGAAGGCAATGTGAAATATTTCATGGGAAAAACCATTGACCTGGAATATAGAATAAAGAGACAATCTAAAAATTATCGGACTACCTGAAAACCATGATCAAAGAAAGAATCTAGAAACCATCCTTCAAGAAATTCTCAAGGAAAATTGCCCTGATGTTTTAGACCCAGAGGGCAAAATAGAGGTTGAAAGAATCCACAGATCACCTCCTGAAAAAATCCCAAAAAGAAAACTCCTAGGAATGTTGTAGCCAGGTTCCAGAATTCCCAGATCAAGGAGAGAATATTACAAGCATCCAGGAAGAAACAATTTCAATATTGTGGAAACACAATCAGGCTAGCACAGGATCTGGCAACTTCTACACAGAGGCATTAAAGGGCATGGAATATGATATTCTGCAAGGCTAAGGACCTGGGATTAAAACCAAGCAAAATTGAGTATCATGTTTCAGGGGAAAATATGGTCATTCAGTGGAATAGAGGACTTTCAAGCATTCTTGAGGAAAAAACCAGAGTTGAATAGAAAATTTGACATTCATATACAAGAAGCGAGAGATGCTTGAGAAGGAAATAGGGAAAAGAAATCAAAAGGAATTATCAAAGTTTAACTATTTAAATTCCGACAGGAAAAATGATAACTGTAACTGATGAAACTTTTCTCAGTATGGAAATGGTTGAAGAAGGGTATATGGGCATATGAATACATATGTGAATGTGTGTATATATGTTTTCAGGTATACATAGATAGAGGGCACAGGTTGAATTTAATAGGAAGTGATGATACTTAAAAAGGTGAGGTTAAGAGATGAAAGAGTAATGTGGTGAGGGGGAATGGGAAGAGACAATGGGATGAACAGTCTCGTATAGAGGAGGAGGGAGAAGGTGGTTGCATTGGAGGGGAGGAACAGGAAGGCAAAAAGGCAAAACCTTATTCTCATTGAATTCAGACCAGGTAGAGAATGACATCCATACTAAATAGGGTGTCCTACCCTAAAGGAGCATGGGGGGTAGGAGGATGGGGGGAGGTGGTAGAGGGGAGGGCATGCTGTGGGGGGGAGGGAAGTTGGAAGCACCCACTTTTGAAAAGGGACAGCATCAAGGTGGGGAGTGGTCCAGGTGGGAGGTGCAATCGGAGGGAGGGAAATATAGTCTGTCTTTTACAATATATCTACTATGGTAATGTTTTGCATAGCTACACATGTACAGCACATACTGAGTTGCTTATCTTTTTTTTTTAATCAAATTTTAAAAATATATAAATATTATGATTAATACTATTTTGCACATAATTCAGAGATAAGATGTGCAGACATTGGGGCACTCGGATTTACCATGCCCTACTGGAAAAGTTGAAGGGGATATGGGAGAAGAGATGGGAGAGAGCAGACTGGATGAGGGGTTACCCTGTGGGACTGTTATTCTGGGGGGATGGGTAGGGAGAAAATGGGGAAAAATTGTAACTCAAAATCTGACAGGAATGAATGATGTAAAACAGAAGTTAATAAAGCATTTAAAGTGTGTGTGTGTGTGTGTGTGTGTGTGTGTGTGTGTGTGTGTGTGTTTGGTCAGGATTTGTTCAATGTGGTTCTTAGTTTCTATCTATGTGTCTCTGTCTCTGTCTGTCAGTCTGTCTGTGTCTCTGTCTCTGTCAGTCTGTCTGTGTCTCTGTCTCTTTTCTCCCGCACTGTCATTTCTCTTCTTACCTGTTTTTCATCTTCCTCTTAGATAATCAAGTTAAGAAAGAAGACATCTACACAATCAAGGAGAAGTTAGTGGGTAGAGACAACCTCACTGGAACTTTTAATGGCTCATGGGAAGAAAGGACACACACACACACACACACACACACACACACACACGCACATGCATGCATGCATACACAAACACAGTTGCATAAATAAATATATTTTATTCAACAGGAAGATAAAAGCAAAAGGGGAAACTAGAAAGAATGTAGTGTAAAGGAGGGAATTGCACTAAGCAAAACTAACTCTGAGAAAGTACAAAAAGAATTTTAGCTTTTTTTGAGGCCTTTAAAAGTCTGAGTGACCCTGAGTACATCACTTTATTGTATGTTTTTTTTTTCTTTCTTCATATACAGCATGACAAAATTAGAACTGGAATGGCTCTTAGAAATCATCCAGGCTAACATTTTAGGCTATATATTCTTCACTTACTTTCCTGAGCCCTTGTTCCTCCACGAATGAATTAATAACAGTTGTTTCAATAAATTTTACTCACCTCATCCTGAACTTGCTGTCTTCTGGAAGTATTACTTTGAAAATGTCCATTTAGATAAGTACAGAAGTCAGTATGGAGATAAAAAGAAGGAAGCAAAGAAGGGAGGAAAGGATGGAGGAAGGAAGGGATGAAGGAAAGAAGGAAAGAAAGAAGGAATGGCAGGAGTGAGGTAGAGTGGAAGAGGCAAAGGGGAGAAAGGAAGAAGCATTAATAAACACCTACTATATACCAAAAATTGTGCTAAATGCTTTATAAAATCTCATTAATCCTCACAATAGCACTGTAAAGTAGGTGTTAATATTATAACCCTTTACAATTGAGAAAACCGAGGCAAAGAAAGGTAAAGTAACTTGTCCAGGCTCACATGCTAGTAAGCATCTGAGGATGGATTAGAACTTGGGTCTCCCCTGCTTCAGATCCAGCTTGCTATCCACTGTGCCACCTGGCTACCATTAAGTCACGGAGGAATGGAATATGAACTGACACCCTCCCTCTTTAAGGAAATTTAGACTTACAGGCATAGTAATAACTTCTTCACAGTCAGTTCCCTAAAGCCCTTTTACAATATGTTCAAGGTGTATAAAGCCTTATAAGTAAAAACCCCATAGCGGTCCTTAGCAGCATGCAGGGGTTTAAATCTAATCTTTCTATGCTATGAAATCATAGAAGAGATAACAAAATAAGCTGTTATGCCTTCTCCCCCATGTAGCTACAGAGGAAAGAGGCAGATCATAAATGGTTTAAATTTATTTAAAGGACAATTTAAATTCAATAATAGAAATAATTTTGGAAAAGCTGCATTTTCCAAGTATAGAATTGGATGGTGTTAGGAGTAATAAGTTCCCAGTCCTTGGGAGTATTCAGAAAATACAGGATACCTGTCTGGTGTCACCTAGTCTGGGCCACCAGACTTGAAATGAGAAAAGCCTTAAGTCCTGCCTCAAAGACTTACAAGCTCTATGACTCTGAGAAAATCACTTAACTTCTCTCAGTCTCAGTTTTCTCATCTGTTAAATGGGAGTGATAACACCTACTTCACAAAGTTGTTGTGAGGCTCAAATGAGATGAAATATAAAGAGTGCTTTGCCAATCTAAAAGTCTGCCAATCTTACATTTCCACTGCTTACATTGTTATTAGTCTTGCATCCTGGAAAGTCATTTAACATCTCCTAGTCTGTCTCCTCATTTGTGAATGAGATAATAGAACCTACCTCATAGGGAAGTTGTTAGGATAAAATGACAGAATAAATGGATATAATTTTGAACATCTTACTATCGTACATAAATGTGAGTTAATGTCATCATTGTATTAATCAGCGCAGCACCACAGAAGTCTCTTCCAAAACCAAAATCCTATAATTCCTTTCTACTATAAATATGTCATGCTTTAAAATAAAACCATTTCATATTTATATAGTGTTGGTTGAATGAGATCACTGTTGAGAGCTCCTCAAGTTCAGATATTTTATGACCAAAAGCTCTTTTGACCCTTCTCTTCTTCCATCATGAAATGTTGCCATTGAAGCAGAGCCTCACCTGGAAGGACCCTTGTAGGGTTTCTTTTTTTTTTTTTTTTAAGCAATTGGGGTTAAGTAACTTGCTCAAGGTTACACAGCTAGTCATTATTTATGTGTGGGTGCTCATTTTCTGAGGCCAGTTTCGATCTCAGGTCATTGCAACTCCGAGGCCAGCACTCTTACTCACTTCGCCAGCTAGCCGCCCCTGTAGGGTTTCTTACTTAAGCTTTCAAAAGGTAAAGGGACTTGGCATATGGTCACAAAGGTATTAAGTCAATAAGAAAAGGTGGTGGTATTTGAAGTCAGGTCC
Source organism: Gymnobelideus leadbeateri (assembly GCA_011680675.1). Taxonomy (NCBI): domain Eukaryota; kingdom Metazoa; phylum Chordata; class Mammalia; order Diprotodontia; family Petauridae; genus Gymnobelideus; species Gymnobelideus leadbeateri. The sequence continues at coordinate 215,481 of WOXC01011603.1, forward strand.
CTTTATTCAAGATGGAAAACTCTTTCTTTCCATTGCATCCCCATTGCCTCTTCCTTCACCTTGACCTATGGCCTCCCTTGGAGAGAATTAATGAGAAGCCTGATGCTTCTGAGAAGACCCCCAACCTCATGGCTCCATTAGCCTATCTGCTAATGACCCACTTCCCCGGCTTACATTTGCCAGCTCCGTCAGAAGTGGCCACTCACACTATGCCTCCGTTCTTGGTCCGATCCAAGGGAACAAGAACTTCAATGAATTGCCTTTGGGGTAAAATGTGTGGTGACAAAAGGAGTAGTAAATTGGCAAGGGATGAAATTGGACCTTTAAATGGAAAAAGCAGCCTCTAGATTTTACCTTCTTTTACCTCATGCCCCTGAGGCATCCAGAACACCAGCCCCCACCAATCACCCAATTAAGCCCAGTATCACCATTTTTCCCAAATACAGTGATTCCTCAGAGACCTGGTAACTCTTTTCTCCCTAATGACCAGGAAAACAAGCATGAGGAGTGCCTAGATTTCTCATCCCAGCTGTTTCAATGACTCAGTGAGTAATATGTTGCAAGTCTCTTTCCTTCTCTGGGTCCAATTATCTCATCTGTGAATGAAAGGCCTTGGACTAGGTTTTTTCTTTTTCCTATGGTCCTTTCCCATTCCAAGTTACTATGATGTTATGAACTGTAGCTGAGCTCCTTGGGACTGATTAAGCAGAGAAAAATGATGCCTGAGCATCCAAAGAGAGCAAAGGGGTGGTGGGATTCTACAGTGGAACATCAACACTAATGAGGTTGACTGTCCTTGGCCCCCAAAGTCTCCCTAGGGACCAGTGAGGCGCTTCTCCTCACAGGTGTCATCAGCTCTTCCATTTTCAGGGTCTCATGAGAACTGAGTGCTGAACCATGGCTGACATCCATGTGACAATAGCCATTGAATAGTAATAGGGTGTGACACGTTCATTCAGGCTTTCTGAAGTCTCAGCTTTGTTTCCCTCTGGATGCTCAGAAAGGAGAGTGATAGAGGCTATGAATAAGCAACTTAAAACTTCTTCCTGTTAGAAACCATGTGAAAAAACTAAAGTTATTATTCCTAACTTTCATCAGTCTTGATGATCAGAAATAAATTAGCTCAATCTTAATGACTTTAAACTTGTACTTGTGAATTCTGTAATAAAAGCAAATGGATCAAAAAAACCCTATATTTGAAGATTTTTTAAAGAAAATCCTAAAGGCTCAAGCAAAATCAATCAGTATTTTATTAGTTGGATACTTTAAGGATCTATAATTTTATAGGTGTGAATTTTGGATACCCATTTATGAATTAAAAGGAGTTTTTCCTATGGGTAAGAAACTCATCATTCCACAATCAACCATGTGATTGATGACTCTTTCTTTACATAGCCAATCTGGTCTTTCAATATCAGGCATGCAACTGGTCACTAGCTCCATCCGTCAAACCTTTCCAGTTTGTGAGAACAAGCTAGTACTTCAGCTCCAGTGAAATAGCTTTCAGAGGGGCGGCTAGGTGGCTCAGAAGTGAGTAGAGCGCTGGCCCTGGAGTCAGAAAGACCTGAGTTCTGATCCCGCCTCAGACACTTAACCCACACAAACAAAAACCTAGCCGTGTGACCTTGGGCAAGTTACTTAATCCCAATTGCCCTCCAAAAAGCAAAAAAAAAAAATGTTTTAAGTGAGTAAGATCGCCAGCCTCAGAGTTGGGATGACCCAAGATCGAAACCGGCCTCAGAAAATGAGCACCCACACATAAATAATGACTAGCCATGTAACTTTAAGCAAGTTACTTAACCCCAATTGCTTAAAAAAAAAAAAAGAAAAAAAAAGAAATAGCTTTCAGAAATTCAGGGCCAGCTATCTGAATACAACTTTGGTGAATCAAATCATCATTTTATTATTTTGGAGCTTCCTCCAAAGAAAATCAAAAGCCATCCATAAATTATTAGTAGATAGTCTCAAAGAATTTTGGGGTAAATTGTGTAGTGGATTTACTAATTTACTAATTCCTGAGGATTAGTAAAGTTGCCATTTTTTAATGATCACTCAATGATTCAGTGTAAGATGGTGATTTGGATCAAGATCTTTTAGAGTAAAGCATATTGCTTTCTGTTCCCCAAGAAAGTCTAATACTGGTGTCACATTTTTTGGCTTTGAGTCCTGGTCTTGCCCAGTAATCTCTGTAGGACCTTCTGTAGGAGCTTAATCATAGACTTAGTTTTCACTCATGTCTATGAGGAATACATGGAATGGCTTCAATGCAATCCTGTTTATTTGATGTGTGTGTGTGTGTGTGTGTGTGTGTTCACTAGGCAGAGAAAAAACACGCATATTACACAGCAGCATGGGTATCTAATTTGAAAAGTGACCAAATGCATTCCCCAATTGATAAATGGTCAAAGGATATGAACATGCAATTCTCATAAGAGGAAATTAAAGATTTCTATAAGCATATGAAATATGCTCTAAATCACTATTGATTAGAGAAATGTAAATCAAAACAAAACTGAGTTACCACATCTCACTGGTCAGATTGACCAAGATGACAAAACAGGAAAATGATAAATGCTGGAGAGGATGTGGAAAAAATGGAACACTGATGCATTATTGGTGGAGTTGTGATCTAATCCAACTGTTCTGGAGAGCAATCTGGAACTACGGCCAAAGACCTATAAATAAGTGCATGCCCTTTTACCCAGAAGTACCATTTCTAGGGTAGTATCTCAAAGACATCAGAGAAGTGGGAAGAGGACCCATATGTAAATATATATGTGTGTGTGTGTGTGTGTGTGTGTGTATGCATATATGTGTGCATACACACACACACATACATATCAGTTGTTTTTGTGGTAGCAAAGAATTGGAAGTCAAGGCAATGCCCATCAATTGGGGAATGGCTAAAAAAAGTTGTGGTATATGAATGTAATGGAATACTATTGTGCTAGAAGAAATGAGGAGCAGATGAACTTCATATTATTAATCTGGAGAGACTTATTTAAACTAATGCTACGTGAGAAGAGCAGAACCAGGAGAAATCTGTACACAGTTACAAACACAACATATGTATGATAACTCACATTGATGACTATTGATGACATCATAATGACTCATGAAGGAAAGAGATATCTACCACCAGAGAAAGAGCTGTAGCATCTGAATGCAGATTGGAGCAAACTACTTGCACTCTTTCTTTTTCTCATTTTGTTTTGTTTCCTCTTTCCCACTGGTCATTCTGTCAGTTATTATCTTTCTTTACAACCTGACTAATTCTTAATGTGAAGGTATTGGTATATCCTATATTTGATTCCATGCTGTCATGGGGGGTGGGTAGGGAGGAGAGGGAGGGGGAGAAAATTTCAACCTTAAGAGAATTTGCAACTGAATGTTGTAAACTAAAAGTAAATAAATTAACTAAAAACTTTGTGATATATAGGAATCCTGCAATAACAATAATTCTGAATTTAGTTTTCATAATACTTTTGGAATTTATTTTACTTAAGGACATATTACACCAACTTGTTTTTAATGAATATGAGTTTTAAAGTTTTTTTGTCTTTCATGTTGGAAAGAGAGCTATCATTTTAAAAGTTTTCAACTAATTTTCTTCATTAAAATTTAATGACCTTTTGTAAATCTTAAAACTTTTTTAAAGAAGGGGAAATACTTTTAGAAGAAATGTTTTATTTTTAAACCCTAGTGTGATTTTTAGAATGCCTACTAAAACTTTTATTCACAAGATAATTTATTGCCAAATTTAATGTAATGAACTGTAAAGCGGAATAGAGCTTTCTCTTTTGATCTGAATTTGTATTCATTCTATGACCTAAACAATAGTTAAAGTAGTCTTTGGAATTATATGTGAAAAATTCAATTTCTGAAGTAACTCTTTCTTCCAGAGTGAATATAATCAGAGAAGGATAAAGAAGTTTGTGAAACAAGGATGTATAATTACTCATTTGTGAGGTTCAAGTCAGGAACCTCTTTTGTTTAAGGCACTACAGGTATGTTAGTGAAGAGTAATAACTTATGAGATATGTCGTCTATGGTAGAAATCTAAAGGAAAGTGGGATAGTCTGAGTGATAGTTTCAAAAGATTTTGAAAGATTAATGAAAGTTCAATTGAAAATATGGACAGCAGGCAGAGCCAAGATGGCGGAGTAGAAACAGCTCATCCAAGCCACTCTGCCCCCAGATTCCACCCAAACTATGTAAAAGGGGACTCTGAACAACTTCTGGAGCCCCAGCACCCACAGAACGACACAGAGAAGCTAACCTCCCACTGAGGACAGCCCAGCATCCCTGCAGGAAGGACCAGTGCAGTGGTCTGGGAGCCGGGAGCACAGCGCGCAGAGCTCGGGAAGCCTAGCCGAGCTGGAGCTGAGGTCCCCGTGAGCCGAGGTTTTAGCACCAGGACAGCAGGGCCAACAGCCGGCTGGAGGAATCCCAGAACACCAGTAGCTGTGGCGACTCCAGAATTATGAACATAGACTTGCCTAGGACAAAGTAAGAGGTTAGTGTCCTATGGACTTTGGGACCTGTATTTGGGGAATGCGTCGGCTTCCTCCCCTGGGGGCTGGAAGCCTCTGAGGAGACACGCCATCCTGTAGTTTTCAGGGGAAGCTCCGGCTCCCAGCCTGCAGAACCGTGGGAAGATCCAGCGATCAGTCTTGGGGGTAATAGCTCTTGCTTTAACCTCCCTGGATCTGGATTGTGATCTAGGGTGGAAGTTGTGGGTGGGTTTGCAGCTTTCCAGAAACGGAAGTTGCCCCCCCACACGTTCGGGAAGAAAATTCCTCTAGCTGGCCTTAAAGCCATAGTGTGGCAACAAGCCCAGGAGTCAAGTAATTGGGTGGCAACATGCCAAGGCAGAGGAAGCAGAGAAATGCAACCCTAGACTCCTGTTTTGGGGGCATGGAGCGGGAGAAGAACTGTGAGGTCGGAAGTCCTGCTCCAGAAGCCCCAGGGGAAGACATGAGTGAGTTGCAGGCCATAGAGGACCTTAAGAGGGACTTTAAAAATCAAATAAGAGAAGTGGAGGAAAAATTGGAAAGAGAAACGAGAAGGATGCAGGAAAAGTATGAAATGAGGGTCAACAGCCTGACTGAGGAAAACAACACCTTAAAAAATAGACTAACTCAAATGGCAAAGGAGGCCCAAAAGGGCAATGAGGAGAAGAATGCCTTAAAAAGTCGAATTTGCCAGATGGAAAAAGAATCTCAAAAGTTCACTGAGGAGATTCATTCCTTCAGAGTTAGACTGGAGCAAATGGAAGCTAATGACTTTATGAGAAATCAAGATGCTGCTAAGCAGATCCAAACAAATGAAAGATTAGAAGGCAATGTGAAATATCTCATGGGAAAAACCACTGACCTGGAAAATAGATCCAGGAGAGACAATTTAAAAATTATTGGACTACCTGAAAGCCATGATCAAAGAAAGAACCTAGAAATCACCCTTCAAGAAATTCTCAAGGAAAATTGCCCTGATGTTTTAGATCCAGAGGGCAAAATAGAGGTTGAAAGAATCCACCTTTCACCTCCTCAAAAAGATCCCAAAAAGAAAACTCCCAGGAATATTATAGCCAGGTTCCAGAATCCCCAGATCAAGAAGAAAATACTCCAAGCAGCCAGGAAGAAACAATTTCAATATTGTGGAAACACAATCAGAATAGCCCAGGACCTGGCAGCTTCTACACTGAGGGGTCGAAGGGCATGGAATACGATATTCCAGAGGGAGAAAGAGCTGGGAATAAACCCAAGGGTCACCTACCCAGCAAAACTGAGTATTTTGTTTCAGGGGAAAATATGGTCATTCAGTGGAATAGAGGACTTTCAAGCATTCTTGAGGAAAAAACCAGAATTGAATAGAAAGTTTGACATCCAGACACAAGAAGCACGAGATGCCTGAGAAGGTAATCAGGGAAAAGAAATCAAAAGGAACTTATCAAAGTTGAACTATTTACATTCCTATATGGAAAAGCAATAACTGTGACTGATGATATCTTTCTCACTATGAAAATAATGGAAGAAGGGTGTGTGGTCATATGAGTACATATGTGAATGTGTGTGTATATGGTTACAGTTATATATGGATAGAGGGCATAGGTTGAATTTGTTGGGAAGGGAGAATACTCAAGGGATGAATTATGAGGTGAGAGAGGAAAGTGGCAAGAGGAGATGGGGAGAGACAGGGTAGGGTAAACTATCTTATGTAGAAGAAGCAAGGGGAAGTGGTTGTAAGGGGGGGAAGAATAGGAAGGCAAAAAGGCAAATCCACATTCTCATTGAATTTGGTTCAGGGAGAGAATGACATACATACTAAATGGGACATCTCAACCTGCAGCAGAATAGGGGGAAGGGGGATGAGAGGAGGAAGATGGATGGGAGGGCATCCTTGGGGGGAGGGGCGGTTGGAAGTACCCACTATAGAAGAGGGACAGGATGATATGGGGAATGGACCAGGTGGGGGGTGCGATGAGTGGGAGGGAATTGTAAGCAGCCTTGTACAATATATCTCCTATGACAATGTTTTGCATAGCTAGACATGTACAACATATACCGAATTACCTATCTCCCCAGAGGGAATGGGTGACAAGGGGGGAAGGAAATGGATCTGAAATTTGAGGTCTCAACATTAAATGTTTCAAATATATGTAAATAGTATTATTAATACTCTTTTGCTTATAATTGGGAGATAAGATGTGCAGGCATTGGGACACAAAAATTCACCTTCCTCTAATGGAAAAGTCGAAGGGGGTATGGGAGAAGGTATGGGAGAGAGCAGATTGGAGGAAGCGATATCTTGTGGGACCGCTATTCTGGGAGTTTGGGTAGGGGAATAACAGGAGGAAAATGATTGTAACTCAAAATCTGGCGGAAATGAATGATGTAAAACAGAAGTTAATAAAGCATTTGTTTAATTAAAAAAAATTAAAGAAAAAAAAGAAAATATGGACAGCAGATAAGTAGTTTTGGGGATAAGTTAGAGTCATCCAAGTCCCTCCTGTCCCTAGATAGTTGCTCTGGATACATTTGTGCCAATTTCAGTTTACCCTGTCAGAAAAGGATAGTAGGCCACACTCACCCTACTTCTGGTCATTTTTTTCATCCTTTTCAGCCCTTGTGTGTTTAATCTCCTTGCCACATTTGTCTCTTCTAGGCTCAGTGCCCTTGACATGCAGATGACAGCTCAGGATGAATGCCAACTGCTGTCTGAGATCATGACCCATCACCCCCTGGACCTGGCATTGACCAAGTTCCAGACACTGGATACAGACCCAGCCCCTTGAATGAGGTGACCCTATGAGGCAGGGACACCCTCTCTCAGCCTGAAGCAGTGTCAGAAGCTGTGACCTTCATCCCCTGTCTGAAATGATTTTGAGTCCCATCTTTTTAAGGGGGAGAATTATGGGGTGCTTGGGTGCCTGTGCTTAAACCCCAGTTCCAAAATCACATTTCTCCCTAGCCTCAAAACACTGTCTCTGGCACTTTCTCTCCAGCTTAAGGGCAGCTCACCCTAGCAAAATACTTATCTTTCTTATACAGTAGTCAGTTACACCTATAGAATTTAGTAGTTTGATCCAGCTATGTACTGGATGAATTGGATGTGTACTGGATCATAAAGATATTTACTATTCGTTGGCCTATTATATATATATATATATATATATATATATATATGTATATATATATATATATATACATATATATATATATATCCTACACTTTGCCATATATGTGCTTCCTTAAATTTATCTTGTCTAACAAGACATTGATGGGGCAGCCTGTGTATTTCTCAGTCACCCCTGACAATTAGTCAACTTAGTGATGTTGCAGGCCTAAAATCACACCTCTCTGTAGCTCCCCTTGGGCTATTTCATAGTGAACTCTGCACAGTAGGTATTAAAAGTGGATGTTCCTTTAAGAACTGACCAGTCGTTAGTCACTCCCTAATCCCTCCCTGACTCACCTAGTTAGCATATTTGGCCCATGATTTACGGTAGTTTATCCTAAATAAACCTTAACTGTGTCCCTTTAAGGTTGCAGGTTCCCTATGAACTCTTGCCAGCAGTTTAGCATAACAGTAAATCTTTGCCACCTTGAATTAAAGAATTATTGAGTCTATGAATTCATTCCAGATGGATTTCCAGTAACTCTGGTTATTTTGGGGTTGCTGGACCCCTGAACCCCATCACCCCAATAATCATCAAAGGTATATCTCTTCCCTTTACCTCTTTAAAGATGGGCAAGGGTGGCATCCTTGAACTCCTGAAGAATAATCTCTTTTTTTCATATAGCCTGGAAAATTTCAGTCAACTTGTATATTAGCAATGGACCTCCCACCTTGTAAATCTCAGCTGGAATTGAATTAGCGCCAGGTGCTTTGACACATGGAAGGAGCCTAATGGTGTTGAAAACCTCCTTTATGGTCACCCAGAAGTATAAGCTTCTCCTCTTTTGGCACATTGACGACAAAGGTCTCCAGGTCTTTACAAAATTTTTTCTTTGACCTCATCTGATTTTGTCATGGTTGTAGCATAGGCACTAATGATGGTGGCATGGTGTTTTCTTTCCTGCAAGTGGCAATCACATTGTCATGATACTGTTCTTCACTAATTTTGGGATGTATGCATGCTTGTTGACTAGATTAGTTTTGATTGCAAAACTTACACCACTTTCAGGGCATTTCTCTTCACTGAAGAAACTCCAGAAGCATATGTATCCAGCTCTGACTTCAGTAAGCTGTCCTTCATTTGCCAGCCTTATTTAACTTAGGGCTGCTATTTGGATGGGATATGTGCTGAGTGTTGTTGCAACAAGAGCTGTTTGTCTTCAAGTCCATTGGATTTTGTTTTGTCTACATTTGTGTGAACATCCCATGTACTGATTGTGAATGGAATCATCTTTGCAGAAGTTTTTGAATATTTTTGTGTGTTTTAACCTCAGGGTGGCAACTCTGTCTGCTATGGTAATCAGGCCAGAGTTGGGTAAGCAGACAGATTTTAGGGCTCTTTTCCTATCCCCTTCCTCACAGGGTAGTAGTGAGATCCTTAAAAAAAAGGCTGCTCAGACAACCATGCTTTGCCAAATTCCACTGCTCCTTCCAGTGAGAAGATGACCTTATGGCCTGGACTGCCAGTGTGCGGGTTTGGGACTACAGTTCTCAGTGTATCTTCACCTGCACCTTTGACACTTGCCTGTCACCAAAGGACTTTGAGATAGGTAAAACGGTGAAATTGTATGACTCATGTCTTTTGATTTGCGTAATTATTATAACTTCTATTTGCCAGGCACCCTATTAACCACTAGAGATACAAAAAGGGCAAAAATATGAATTTGGCTCTCAAGGGGTTTATATCTTAATAGGGGAGATGTCATGGGAGCAAGATATGTACAGAGGAAAATGGCAGCTAATCAGAGATGTAGGCACTAACAGTTCAGAAAACTGGTAATGGAATTATATAAAAGTCAGGATTTAAATTGAGACTTAAAGGTAGCCACATCTTGAAGGACTTTTAGTCTTCCGAAAATCATTGATATAACCCATTAAAATACCAATTCCCCTGAGAGGGGCTTTCATTTAGCTAATCACAGTCCACTTTCTCAATTGTATTGAGCTTTACATCCTGCAGATGTTTTTTATCCCTCATATGGACTTTATAGGTGAAAATATAAAAGAAGCATCCTGCAATTTGCCAAAGAACAAAACTGTTCTCCAGGATTAAGGCATCTTCCCCAGAGCCATGCATTAGGCTTCACTTAGTACCTTTGACACAATACCTCCATTTATACACTTTCTTTTGTTTGCACATGGGGCAGCTTTAAGATCTATTATTACAAAACATTTAGAGTACTTTTTAAAATGGAAGTATTTGACCCAATGGAGGCTATAAAACTGTAGAGAACCTATAGATGTACTCAGCAGCAATAGAATCATTGAAACAGAATATTTATCCCAATTTATTCTTTGCCCAGGAATACAAGAAGAGTTTTTAATGCGTGTGTGTGTGTGTGTGTATGTGTGTGTGTGTGTGTGTGTGTTCGTGTGTGTGTTGGCATTCTGGTAAATCAGAGGGACCACTTCTGAGAATAATATTTTTAAAAGCTCATAAGGTAAAATTGCTAAATTTCAGTTAGATATGAATAAAAATGAACTTGGAGTTTTCTTGTTCACAAGAAGAGTGTGTGCTTGTGGAAATCTGTTGTCTCAAAATCCTAAGAAAATCTATTCCCATTCAAAAACTTTTCCAAATTAATCCATTTGGTCCCATGCTGCTCACCCTTTTTATTTTACTGAATGAAGAGGATGTGGAGATTGATAGGAAAAGGGGAGCTTTGGCTCCTAAGCTGACTGGGATCCACTTGGAAGTATTTTTTTAATACTTTTGGTTTCATTCTGCCTATTTTTTTTTTCAATAAATGAGATGACTGGGTCTCAGGAGTGAACTCTGAATCAGGAGAGTCATGACAAAGAAAAGATTCCAAGTAATGAGACTGGAGTTCAAAAGTAGATAAGAGAGAAACTCTGTATTTTTCTTAATTGAGGGTATAGTTCAGATCACAGACTTAGCTCTCCGACATATGCTGGATCCCACTGACTTTCTTCTCAGCCTTCGGAGAGTTCATGTACACTTAGAGAAAAGGAGATGGACCATTCTGAGACCGTAAGACAGACAATGAAAAGGCATGAGAACTGAAGTATCTTGTGAAAGGAATAGCAAAGAGACCGGTGTTACTGGATTGTAGAGTATGTGGAAGGCAGTGAAGGACAAAAAGACTGGAAAAGTAGGAAAAGGAGAGTTTATAAAAAGTTTAAAAACCAAACAGAGGATGGTAAAACTTGCCCCTGGAGGTAATATGGAATCACTGGAGTTAATTGAGTAGAAGTGTCACATGGCCATACCTCCTTTTTTATCATTATTACTATTATTTTGTTCCATGCCCTAAGTTCAGCTCCAAGCAAATTATGACCAAGATGTAGTATCCATGGGAGGACAAGAATTTTCTTGCCATAGTTAGGTCCCAGGTGCATTTGATCAAGCATACCAACTCAAGATTTCCTTTCCTAAAGCCCAAAGATCCTGAAATTTGCTTTTTATCCTAAGAGCAAAGTTCATGAAGCCTAATTCACACACACTCTCTTTCCCATTAATCCCCAACCCTCTTTCCTCTCACTCACTCATTCAATATTTGTCCCAAGACGAATCAGAAGGATTGGAATGTTGATAAGATGCCTTTAGACCCAGGCATCCAAATGCTAAATATGACATCTCTTTTCAATCATCTTGACCTCCAACGCCTTTCCTTGGATACAAGCATTCTGCTTTCTCACTTTCTTCCCATGAATTTGGCACCATGAACTTTGATCTTAAGAGAAGAAACAAATTTCAGGATCTTTGAGTTTCAAGAGAAGAAATCTTTGATGATAGAAGAGGAACATAGTGCTTTCAAAACCTTCCTGCTTCTCCTTGATCTTAAACAAGTAGGTTCAGACTGGGGCAAGAAAATCCCTGCCTTCCCCTAGATATTGCATCTTGGTCAAAATTTGCTTAGTGATGAACTTACATCATGGCATCAAATACTGCTATTCTGCCTCTGGATCAACCTAATCTGTCAAAGATATAAGAAATCTACCAATAATGATGCAATACACATAGAAGATATTGGACTTTCCTAAATATGTAAAAGGGGGAGGTACCAATGCTTTAAAATGTGTGAAGGACAGATATAAGACAGAAGTTCTCAAAGAAATACACTTTTTTCAACATTCACTGAAGGTAATAAAATTCAATGTCATATCAATGTGTGCCTGTATATGGGTGTGTTTGTGTGTGAGAACAGTAACAAGAGAACAAAATATGGACTCCATATCTAGTAAATAAGTTCAGGTATTGAAGCAGCAAGCACCCTAGCATACCCAGGATGGCTACTAGCACAGGTTCCTTGAACTGCTTTTCTAAAGGAAAGCAACTCAAAGGTGGTTAACAATCGTACCTTAATCAAACATAGATATCATTCATTTAGTTTAAATGAAAAAGACAGCACCCTTAACTTCAGAATATACAAACAGAAATTACAAGCAGACAAAAGATACAGACAGAGAAAATAACACAATATAATAGAGCAACAGACAGGGCTTCTATCTGTTTGACCATTACATATATACAGTGTTAGTTAGCAGAGAGAGAAGCACCAACATCTGGGTTTTCAAAGATGGGGGCTCAATGGCTACCCAAAGTCTCATATGGCCAAATCACATGACTCTTCCCATAAGTGAGCCCCAAGGCAAAAGCTCACCTCAGGAATTATATATAGCCTTCTCCAGGATCAGAGAACATCACAACCTTCATGAACCATTGCCCAATTAAAAAGTAACAAAAAGTATGGACCTTCCTGAAAAACAAGTCTCCCCTAAGAGAGCTTATTTCTCTTCTTTGGCTCCAAGTGAGGCCAATGCAGGCACAGGGAAGATATTCAAATTCCCTTCCCAGGCATCTATGAATAAATGATACAAAACAAAGGAAGATGATCCAATGTTTGATGAGTGAGAGGACCTTCTGAAATTTAAGGAGAACATGGCACGATAACACACTGTTCCTAAGTGATTCAAAATAGAAGTTAGAATTATGAGAGTAGAATTTATGGCCTGTTTGTCAAAAGTTAGGAGCAGAACAGAAAAATTAGAATCTTCAATGACAAACACAACAAAATCGAGAACAATAATGAAAGACAATCTAGAAGGAGAGATAAAAAATAATATTAAGAAGAAATATGTTCATTATGGAACAAAATAAACTGAATTCAAAGCAGGATGTGTAGGGACAACCTAGCATCTTTTACAAGAACATGACATGATAAAATCTTAATAACATAATGAGAGAATTAATAGAAGAAAATGGCCTAGAATTTCTGACAAAAAAACCCCAAATAAAAATTGAACAAATTCACAGATAACTTTCAAGAAAAAAGAAAAAAAAAATCCAAGGCTCCAAATTTGAAGGCATATTGGTTAAATCTCAGATTTCAATTTAGGAACAACACCTTCTGCAAGTGATGAAGATAATGACCTTTATATACAAAAGAAATTACATTTTAATAATGAAAGTCTATTTTGCTTCCACTAGAAAATGTATGGAATGGAAAACATTTCTGGAGAAAGCATAATTAAAATGTTTATGATGTCTTCTAAACAAAGCAAAAAAACTTAAAATATTTCCCTGCACATTTGAAAGAAAGAGAATATTGATGAACTGAGTATACATTTTAGAAAATTAGGGAAGCAACAAATCAACAAACTTAAAATAAGCACTCAAATATAGATGTGTGTACGTGTATGACATTAGGGGTGGAGTAGGTAAAATATAAAGAAAAATCCATAGAAATGAATAATAAAACTAAAAGTATGTTCATCTATAAGACTAATGAAATCAAAATGATGGGATAAAAGGTACCAAATTTCCCGCCAAACCTCTTGAGCAACATGGACACAGAAAACATCAAACATCATTCTGATTAGGAAAGCAAAAAAAAGTCACTGTGAATCATTTTTCCAACTCAGAGTACCTCAGGTAACAACTTCATTGTTTTAT
>WOXC01011604.1:0-139803 GCA_011680675.1 Gymnobelideus leadbeateri
CTAAAGTTTGGCAGATTCTATGAATCAAAAAGTATAAGAGGTAGCTAGCTATGAAGGTAGAACTAAGTTAGTTACTTCTTTTTTTTTTTTGCTTTTTGGAGGGCAATTGGGGTTAAGTAACTTGCCCAAGGTCACACGGCTAGGTTTTTGTTTGTGTGTGTTAAGTGTCTGAGGCCGGCTCCGAACTCAGGTCCTTCTGACTCCAGGGCTGGCGCTCTACTCACTGCACCACCTAACCACCCCAAGTTAGTTACTTCTTAGGAGGGAGAATGGGGGATTTTCTTTCCTTCCTCTACCCACTGGCCATGTTGTCTAACAGCAGAGCTACCTGCCCAGAAGTAGCAACCCAATTCAGCATTAATAAAATAAGTTCAGAGAATCTGAGGCTAATCTGAGGGAGTAGAGACCCAAACTCCAGAATGACACAGCTACAGAGAAACAGTCATGTTGGGAGCCAGAGACCTGAGCCAGGACTTATATCTGATTCTGCACTCAGATTTCTATGGGTGGCCAGCTCTAAACGTGATGTCTTTTGAGGATTGCGCTTCAGCTTTGAAGTCTGCTCTCAATTGTATCAGTTTATGACTGCGGCTGCATTAAGAGGTACCTGAAGCCTAAATCTAAGGCTCTGCCCCAAAACTTCAGGTGGTCAAAACCTAAATATTTGAATTCTTAGGTGGTCAGTTCCTATGCAGATGCACTTGATAATGGGGCTTTGGCTTCAGGCCTTTAAGCCAGCTCTCTAGAGCATCCTTTGTGTTGTGACTGCATATGAAAGGAGGTAATTGACTTTTCCAAAGACTTTCTGGCACCTAGAAAACAAAAGACCTTACTGCCATGCTACTTCCAGGATATGACAGACTAAGATAATGATATGAATACTTGAGATCCCTTCCTTCCCTTTCTTTGTCTCTTTCTTCTATAAAAACTTTGTCCTGAGAATCAATAAATGGAGTTCATGGTTCTTCCTTGAACTACCCACATGGCCTGGTCATTTCTTATTCATGTCTCCCGATCATGCTAAGTGCTGGACACTGAGCAGCCCATGGCACAGTCACTTGAGGCTGAAAGCAGTATCTAGGAATGTGACTGCTAACAGGAGAGAAGAAAGCTATTCATGATCTATACAGAACTAGTTCTTCTAAGATTGTAGCTGGAGGGAAGACCAGATCCTGTGGACCCAGTTGAGCAAGCCAACACTTAGCTTTGGAGGAAGCTCTGTAAGGATTTCACTGGAGAGAATGCACTTTGATGCCTAACAGTACCAAAACAATGCTTAATTTCAACCACGTGTTCCCCATGTGTGTCCCTCACTATTATTATAATCTAAGTTTATGTTCACTGTACCCTTTGTTTATGGGATGAACTACTGTTCTTATCATGCCCTTCTGGTAAGTGCCTTTGCTAAAAGCTAATTGCATATATTGGCTAACAATCTTAAGGAAAAGCACACTGGTGGGGGCTCATGAGCATTAGTTTTAGAAGTACAATATCAGGGGCGGCTAGGTGGTGCAGTGAGTAGAGCGTTGGCCCTGGAGTCAGAAGGACCTGAGTTCGGATCCAGCCTCAGACACTTAACACACACAAATAAAAACCTAGCTGTGTGACCTTGGGCAAGTTACTTAACCCCAACTATCCTCCAAAAGGCAAAAAAAAAAAAAAGAAGTACAATATCATAGGGTACTCATACTTCTAATGCAAGTATAAGTTGGGGGCAGTATTCCAAAGGAGAAATAATGTGGGTGTATGTGTATACACACACACACACACACACACACACACACACACACACACACAATATATGTATATACCTCCCCCCCCCCCACACACACACAGACAAATGGTGCAATATGGATAAAGTGCTGGGTCTGTATTGAGGAAGACTCCTCTTCATGAATTCAAATTCGGCCTTACACACTTATTAGATGTGTGACCCTGGTCAAGTCACTTAACCCTATTTACCTCAGTTTCCTTATCTGTAAAATGAGTAGGAGAAGGAAATGGCAAACCACTCTAGTATCTTTGCCAAGAAAACCCCAAATGGGGTCATAAAGAGTTGGACATGTCTAAAAAACTACCAAAGAATAACAACATATATGTGTGTATATGTACATGCACAGATGTACGTGTGTTCATACACATACACGCAGACATATATGTACACATATGCATTACACGTGTATGTGTATATTTGTTTTTATGTGTGCATATATATTATATGCATGAATAAAGACATATTGCAGGTTGTATTAATCTCTTTAGTGGTAACTATGTCTGAATTCAATATTCTTTTAAAAATTTACATTCTTAAAATTTAAATGTGCTTCAAAATATTGTTTTGCTAATTCCTGAGGAATATGTACTTTGATGGATCCATGATCACATTTATGTATTCACACAGACACATACAGATGTATACACACACAAACACCTTTCAGACTTGTGATTTCTTTGGGGGAGAGAATTCAGAGAGCGAGAGCAAGAGTGAGAACAAGAGAGAGAGAGAGAGAGAGATATGATATAAATAGAGATTACATCTATGTGGACAGATGATGTTGATATAGATAAGGATAGAGATGGAAATGATAGAGATATAAATAGATAAACATAGATATATTATAGATATAGCTATAGATAGTACACATCTGTGATTTCACCAATGGAAGGAAATACCCATACCAGTTCAGATCAGTAACTGCTCACCAATTTACAGTCTTATAGAGCTACCCAAGGTGCAGAAAGGTTAGAATGACTTGTCTAGGGTCACTCAGCCAGTAGATATGAGAAGCAGAACTTGAATCCAGAGAGTCCTGTCTCCAAAACTGACTCTTTGGATCCCATACCATGCTGCCTCATATAATAAAGATAAAATGAGGGCAGCTAGGTAGGGCAGCTAATAGAGCACAGGCCCTCGAGTCAGGAGGACCTGAGTTCAAATCCGGCCGTGTGACCTTGGGCAAGTCACTTAACCCCAATTGCCTCCCCTGCCCCCCCCAAAAAAGATAAAATGAAACAAATGCTTACCTCCCTTTAAAACTCTGCAGAACGAGTAATCACCATCAGTCCCATGGCATAAGACTTCTTTCCTTAGTGGTAACATTACAGAAGATTTAAATTCTGCATAAATATTAAAATATAGGTCTTTCAAGTCTCTCCCTAAAAAAAAAAATCTATTATTCTATTATCACAAACTACTTAGAAGTGAAAAAATATATATTCTATACCTATAAATAGAAGAAAAAATCAGGACAAAGAAGGAAATAAAGAAGAAATACATCTTTAGCTAGGTTTTAAGCAAAAAAATTATTTCAAAAATTAATATCTAGCATGGTATCTGGTACATGCAAACTGATTAATCATGCTTGGTGAGTGATTGATTGACCATTGCAATAACTTTCAAATTGGTCAGTTTGCTTCCATTCTCTCCTATTTCCAAAATATCCTCCACATAGCTGCCAAGTTTATATTCCTAAACACTGTTCTTACCATGTCACTCCTCTACTCAAAAATCTTGAGTACTTACTGAGTCTAGAACAAAATAGAAAGTTCTCAGCCTGCCATTCAAAGTTCTTCTTAATGTGGCTCCTCACCAGCCTTTCCAGTTATATTTCACATCACTCTCTTACATACATCTGTCTCAGACAAACTCACCTGCTAGCTATTTCCCATATGCAACATTGTCATTTCCTACTAATATGTTTTTGCACAGGTATTCCCCTCCCCCCCACCTAGAATATACTCACTTCTCACCACTGCCTCTCAGAATCCTTACTTTCCTTTCAAATACAATTCAGTAGCTATCTCCTACACAAGGCCTTTCCTGATTTCCCTCTTGAAATTACTTTTTATGTTTACTTATCTAGGTATATGTTATATTCATTCCCAATAGGGAATTCCTTGAGGGAAGGGATTGTTTTTCATTTTATTCAAGTACCTAGCACAGTGCGTTAAGCATAGTAACATCTAATAAATGTTTGTTAAATTAATTAAATCAAACTGAATTAAAATGAATTGAACTGAAGAAGAGATTCAAAAATACAAGAAAGAATTGGATCTTTGGGACTCCCTCCTAACTCTAAGATCTTATGAGTCTATGGATCTCAAAATAAATTGTTTTCCATTGTACACATGACCAACTTTGTTAGACTTAGCTCTTCTCAGCAATGCAAGGATCTAAGACAACTCCAAAAGACTCATGATGGAAAATGCGATCCACATCCAGAGAAAGAACTAGGGGTCTGAATGCAGATCAAAGCATACTGTTTGCTCTTTTTTGTTTTGTTTTGTTTCTTCTTTCTTCTGGTTCCTCCTATTGGTTCTCATTCTTCTTTACAACATAACTATTGTGAAAATATGTTTAATATGAATGTACATGTAGAGCCTATATCAGATTGCATGCCCTCTTGGGGAGGGGGAAGGAAAGAAAGGTGGAGAAATTTTAAAACTCAAAACATTATGGAAGTGAATGTTGAAAACTAAAAATAAATTAATTTTAAAAAAGTTTTCATTCTTGCTATTACTTTTGGCTCACTGTTAAACTAGCAATTTACAGCTGAATATAGTAGAAATTAAGTATGTGTCAAATCTATAAAATACTTAAATGATTCAATTTGGACTATAAGCATCATCAAAGATGTTTCTTTTACCCTTTTGACTCAAAGACAACATAAGAGATAGACTCACGTGGCACATAATAAAAAGACAATTTCCCTTTAGTCTGTTTCCAACTTAAACAGGGTGTAACATTTATTGTTGGAATGGGCTTCTTGTCATCTAAATGAAATAAAGACAATGCCAGTAGATTATCATATATCTCATTAGTACAATTTTTCAAGTTCTCAGACTTACCCAGATACTCACCCCACAAGTTTTTAAGTTGAAAACTTCACTATGAGAAGAATTCAAAGACAGTTAAGGATGATTTGAAAAATCTTATCCTTGACATGATTTACTCCAGAGTTGGACTTTTATTGTTATCTATTCCAAGGGTGTGGAACCTTCAGCCTTAAGGCCACATGTGGTCTTCTAGGTCCTTAAGTGTGGCTTTTGACTGAATCCTCACTTATGTCACAGATTCCGCACCTCGATCTACTCTTTTTCACACTCCCCAGGATCTATTTCAGTTCTGTACTTCCTGGTCCTAAATGGAAGTATACTGTCAACTAAATAGATAAGTAACAAATGCCAGTTGAATGGAAGGATGGATGGATGGATGCATGAAAGGATGGATGATGGATAAATGACTGAATGAATAAGTGGCTCTATTTCTCATCTTTTAAAGGAAGCCAAACCTAAATGGCTTTTTCAGTGACTATTCCACATAGGATCAATCTAATCAAATTAATAACCATTGTTATTTTTATCTTATTTAGCTTATTCATTTCATTATTCTTTTGTACTAGATACATGAAAAGCATACATTTAAAATTATTTTTATCATTACTTCTCCTATGAAAATACTGTTAAATCAGATAAAATTAATACACACAAAGGGAATTGCTCCTGGAAACCAAGCATTTAATGAGGGGAAAAGGACTAATCACTTAGTGTTAAATTAACTATAAAATTAGAACCTTTTATGAGGTGATCCCTTTATGAGAAGCAGATAAGTCCCTTGAGCAAATTAAATAGGAAGCAATATTATGGACTAAAGAATAAGAGGTCAGACAGAAGGCACAAAGAGCTTGAAATGGGGAGATCATGAGAAGCATTTTGAAACTGAGAGAACAAAAAGTTCAGGGACCACAAAGAGAGAGGTCAGAAAATTCTGGGAACAAAACTTTGGGGGCCATTTGGACACAGAGAAATATTAGAACAGGTACTGTTGCGGACACCCATACCAGACTAATCCTCCTTTCTCTTTTTGGGCTAAAAGGCTTTGTGGAAGCTTGAAACCTCTCTTTCTGAACAAGGAAAAAGTTTGTTTACTTTTTATCTACTTTCTTTTTTTTTGTTAATTTTTTTTCTGAGTTTACACATACCAAATAAAATGGACTTCACTATATACATAGTAGAATGGAAAAAGATTATTTTTCCTGACACTGTTGATTTCTATAATATGGAGTTTGAATTTTTTTAAAGACATAATGAATTAAAAACATAACTTTCAAATTGAATTCAGTCACTTAGTGCCAAAAGAACTGGGTTTCAGGTTTGACCTTGCCACTAATTTGCTGGATAATCTGGCAGATAATTCATATAATTTTCTAGCCCCATTTACTCCTTTTTAAAATAGAGAAAGTTGATAGTGGCTTCCTAGATAATTTTATGAAATATGGATTCCATTTCTATTAATTTGTCATAATCACTTATTGTCCAGGTTAATTGAACATTGCCATAAACAGATATAGTACATCTAGATTTTAGCCAGATATTTGTTAATCTCTCATGATATCCATGGATGGAGACCTTCAATGATGTCTCCTTTTGTTCTTCTTGGTCATTCTAGATTTAGCTTCTATTTCTCTGGAGTGAGGGAAGGGGAAGGGATTAAAAAAGGGGGTGATTAATAAAAAAGGAGAGTAGAATAGGACAACTCATTGCCTTGAGGATAAGACGAGAAGGTTGTAAACAAGTCAATACCTAATAAAAGGAAAAATTTTCTAATGGTCTGCTTCAGGAAGCGATCTAGGGAAAGATATTTGCCTAAATACCCCTTACTAGAGTTTTTCAAGCAAAAATTGTCTCATCACTTATTAGTGAGTATGTGGTAGAGATTTATTTCATTTACAAGTCGTACTGTATGGCTTCTGATGTCCTTCAGACTCTTTAATTCTGTGAGAGTTTTATACTCTGCATGTAGAAGAGAGAATATGTGTCCAGAAAGCAGGCCATGAAAAAAAAAAAAAGTCTACAAATTTTAGTGTATTCTGCTCCAGAGGTCCTGGGTTCACATATCAGTTCTGCTATTTACTTGCTATAACTGTAAGTTTCACTTTTCTGGACCTCATTTTCCTCAGCTATAAAATGAGGGGCTTGGACTAAATGGTCTTTAAAATGGTAATTAAAATAATAATAACAACGATAATAATAGCTGCCATTTATATTGTGCTTCAAAGTTTACAAAACACTTTAGATGTGTTACCATTTTTTTACCCTCACAACCACCCTTAGGTAAGTGCTGTTATTATCCCCATTTTGCAAGTGAGGAAACTGAGGCACAGAGGGTCACAGAGTTAGCCGAAGTGTAAGGCAGGATTTTAATTGGGTTTTCCTGATCCCAGGTCCAGCATTCATTCTATTTTTTGCCCTCCCACTCCACCCCACCCCACCCCAAACCATTTCTGAGAAAGAGGCAGCAAAACCCAGCTGCCTCAGAGTCACTATCACTTGCATCTCTGGATTTTATGATTCTAAGAGTCAGCAGCCAAACAAGCTAATGAAATTCTAGGCTCCAGTTATAGAAGCACAGAGCCCTGAGCCAAAGAGATAACAAGTCTATAATTTGGCCTAGGCAGAACATCTGGGGCATTTTATCTAGTTTGGAACATCAGATTTTATAACTGGCAAGTCAGAGCATATGCAGGGTAGTCAGGACACTGAAACCAAGCCAAAGGAAAAGGCTCAGTTGAAGGAATTGGAGTTGTTTAGCCTAGAGATAACAAGATTTAGGAGAGAAGTGAATATGAATAGGGATTAGGAAAGGACCTGAGATTTCATGGATTAGGGAACTCCAGGGCAAGAAAACACCCTCTAACAATGTAGGTCAGTAGCTTCTTTGCAACTCACTGTCTTAGAGTTGCCTGTGTTCAAATATTTGCCATCCAGAAGAGCAAGGCTTGTTCTATTTCTCTATTTGGGGCAGACTTAGAACCAGTGGGCGAAAATTATAGGAAGTATATTTCAATTCAATGTAAGGAAAAATTTCCTCACAATTTAGAGTTGTCAACAAACAGAATGAATGAGTTGTCTCAGCAAATCCCATCCCTAGAAACATTAAGGTTTCACCTTCAGGGTCAGTGACTAAGTCAAGGGAAAGTGGCCAGTCAGGGTAGTTGCAATGGTCTGAGAGGAGAGTTTGTCAACAGTTTGTGGTTTGTCTATAAAACACTGCAATTTTTTTCTTCACCCTCCTAAATATAGGGAAGGCAAAAAAAAAAAAACCCAGGATAATAACCAAATTAGGGATTGTGAAAAGGTTCACAGAGTCTCTAGAAACCCTAGCTCAGATCAGAAATCAAGACTGGTGGAGAATTATCCATGTTTCCACCACGTCAGTGACACTGGAGAACATAGAAGCCTTATCAGCTGGGGAGAGATGATGGAACATAACAGCAGACAATTATTAAAATGATGGAATGGAATCTTGAACTGAGTGAGCTCAGATACTGCAAGCTGACCAGTGGAGTTGAAGGGCAGAGAATTATCATGTAGGGTCAAACATAACACAAGTTGGAAAAATTAGTCTCTTGTAAAAGACAGAAATTTCCTTAAAGCCAGAAGTAGGGGCTGCTGGTACAAAAAGCATCCAGTCCTTTTCTCCAGAGCAACAACCAAAGCATTTGACATCTCTGACCCTGCAAGTGTCTAAATATTGTTCCTGTGAAAACTCTCACCTTCCAAACAATTGATAGGGTGAAGTTTGTAATACACTTACCACAGGAAGAGTATGTTATCTCTGCATCTGGGGTGTTGCAGATCCACATATTTTTCACTGATTCAATGAATATGAAAGTTAACAGGGTGGAGAAAAACACAATCTGAAACATAATTAAGTATCTTTTAAAGCTTTCAGAATGAAAATAGGAGACCAGTGAATTAGTATCTTACTCTTCCGGATCAGCAAAAAGAAAAAGTTTGACTTAGTCATCAGTCACATGATTTCTGGCTTCCAATTCAGTTTTATTTCCTGTTTTTCTGATTTTTCTGTATTTGTACTGCCTTCCAGTAAGCAATTCCTGTAAGATGAGAGGGGAGGAAATAATGCCTACATATTTGCTCTTGTCATTTTTATATATACAAAGAACAGCCACTTAACATTGAATGTGAAAAAAAAAGTACCCTAATGCAACAGTTTACTATGCCTAGTGAAACTGAATGTCAGCTATTCACATCCAGAGAAAGAACTAGAGTCAGAATGCAGAGCAAAGCAGACTATTTTCTTTTTTTTTTTGTTTTGTTTTCTTTCCCATGGTTTCTCCCATTCATTATAATTCTTCTATGCAACATGACTAATTTGAAAATGTGTTTAATAGGAATGTACATGTAGAACCTATATCAGATTGCATGCTGCCTTGAGGAGGGGGAAGAGGAAGGAGGGGGGAGAAAATTTAAAACGTATGGAAGTGAATGTTGAAAACTAAAAATAAACACATTAATAAGTTGGAAAAAAACTGAATGTCAAAAATAATAGTGATCTGAGCTTTAAAAAAGAAAGAAAAAATTTTCCCATTGCCAGAAAAAAATCAGTAGTCACAACTACATGTAGCAATTTTGTAGAAGAGAGAAATTAGGCCAGGTAAGAATTGGGCAATTTGCTTTAAAGAGACTTTGCCCACTCCCTCGTTTCACCAATAGGACCAGTTCTCTGAATTGTCAATCACATTAGAAAGGCAGAGATAGTTTTCATTTCTCTCTATTCCTTGGACAATTAGTTTTACCTCTCTAGTCCTCAGTTTTTTCATCTTATGAGGGAGGCAGAGTAGAATCACTAGATGATCTTTAAGGTTTCTTCCAGCTCTAGATCCTATGACCTTGGATAGTGGCCAGAGAATGTTCATTCTACTTCAACAGGGTTTTTATCTGCTGAGGATAGATAACATATCTAGCTAGGTATTTATGAAAAAGCTTGGCTCTGCTTCTTGTGCCCACCTTCTGGCTTGAGAAAACATTCAAGACAGAGCAAATTGTGTTAAACACTCTTTTTGAGTCCTAATAATGAAGCAATTATGACTTTTTTTTTTTTTTTGCTTTTTGTTTTTTTGGAGGGCAATTGGGGTTAAGTAACTTGCCCAAGGTCACACGGCTAGGTTTTTGTTTGTATGTCCATTAAGTGTCTGAGGTTGGATCTGAACTCAGGTCCTTCTGACTCCAGGGCCGACGCTCTACTCACTGTGCCACCTAGCCACCCCTGCAATTATGACTTTTAAATGCCAAAATCCTTACTTTATTTTTAGAAACATAGCAAGGGAAAAAAATCATAGCTATCTTTTCAAGGAATCAACTACTTAAAATAAGAATATTTAGATGAAAAAGTTCTCAAAAAGGAAATCGAATATATAAAGATATGTAGCCAGAACTTGATAGGCAGTTTGACATAGTGAATAAAGGGATGGCCTTGAAGTTAGAAAGGCCTGGATTCAATTCCTGCCTTGGACATTCACTTTAACATGTACTAGCCTGTGACCATGGAAGAGTCACTTAAACCCTCAGCTTTCTGTCTGGGAGAAAGCTCCCAGGCAACTTTCCAGGACTACAGATTTAAAATGACTTCCCTATATCATTGCTATGTCACAGGTTTAGAGCAAGCACTCCCCATCATCTACCCTACATACACACGTATACACATGCATACATACATGCACACATATAAGATGGGAATTAACCGGAATGTGTCAAAGGAGAAACATGCAAGTGAACTTTTTAAAGAAGAGTTTTACTCTTCAGGTATACATAGGTTTACATTGTTTTATTTATACACATAGAAAATAGAAAGATGGGGCGGCTAGGTGGCGCAATGAGTAGAGCGCTGGCCCTGGAGTCAGAAGGACCTGAGTTCGGATCCGGCCTCAGACACTTAACACACATACAAAAATCTAGCCATGTGACCTTGGGCAAGTTAACCCCAACTGCCCTCCAAAAAAAAGCCAAAAAAGAAAAAAAGAAAAGAAAATAGAAAGACATAAAACCTAGTTGTATGAATTATAAGAATGAAAATTTTAAAATAAATATGCTAGCTAGATAGTCCTCTCGGGAGTCTATACTACATGACACAATAAATGCCACACCTCAAAATATTTTTTGAAGTCCTCATCTGGAATTGTTTTCAGAATTTTACAAGCTATACAAGGACATCTTCTACTCATGCTATATACACAATACATATATACACACATAAATATATGTATACACATGTACATATACATATGTGTATATATAATACACCTATGTCTAGACATATTATTTAAAGCTAGAAGTGACCTCAGAAGTTAATCCAATCCCTTCATTTTGCAGATGAGGAAACTGAGGCACAATGAGGTTAAGTGACTTACTCAAAGTCACATAGCTAGTGTTTGAGGCAGGATTTGGACCCAGATCTTCCTGACTCTATGTCTAACATTCTACCCATTATACCAAATCACTGCCTCTTATCCATAAATATGAAGTAATGAAGGCCCACATCAAACATGAAAACTGGATGAGATCTATGGGAATTTTCATAATGAACATCTCACCATTAGCCATATTTGGATTCAATCACAATCTAAATGCACTAAATGCTACTAAAGAAAGCAAAGACAGGAAGAGCAACTATGACATACTCAAAGTTGATGGCACTGGGGTAGATATAATTTTGAGGGCACTGAAGGCTAAATTCTCAAATTTATTTAGAGAGCACCAGAGGTGAGGGGAAATAGACCTCATTACCACAAAATATCAATAACTCCTAACTTATAAGTCTCTTATTTCAGCCCTACATAATTTTTGTGAGTATAATCCCTAGAACGAATGAGAATATATTCTACAACAAAACAAATCTTTAAAGTTACACAACTCACCAAAGAGTGTAGAGAATACAAGACCTCATTATCCTTATTAACTATTTTTAAAAGAATTTAATTCAGTAAGGAAAATGCCACCTTAAAGACTTCTCCAAGAAGGTCTATGCATATCAGAATCAGATTCTTTGAAAGATGTAACAGCACTAATTTTAGTGACCATCTAATCACTATTGTCAAAGAAATGTATAAAACATAAATTATACTTTTCTAAAGTGTTTGCTGCTATCACAGAGAGTATCCAGCAAAGAGTATAAAAGGAAGGGAAATTCCTTATAAATGGTTACTTCCCCCATATATTAAGGTTTCTGTATGATTGTTGCAGCCTTAGGACAGGAGTTCTCAACTTTTTTCAGTCCCTGTACCCCATTCAATATGCATTCTTTTTTTTTTTTTTTGCTTTTCAGAGGACAATTGGGGTTAAGTAACCTGCCCAAGGTCACACGGCTAGGTTTTTGTTTGTGTGTGCGTTAAGTGTCTGAGGTCGGATCCGAACTCAGGTCCTTCTGACTCCAAGGCCGACGCTCTACTCACTGCGCCACCTAGCCGCCCTACCCCATTCAATATGAAAGGAAATATGCATGTTGTTTTTTTTTAATAAAGCTTTATTCAGTACAGAAATTCTTAACATAAAATTGGTTTGTCAGAAATCATATAACTATTCCTCAGTGCCTTCTTAACAACTTTCCATATTCCCCCGGAGACATGTATGTGTCCCAGGTTAGGAAGTCTTACTTTAGGATGAAATTCAAATTCCTGTTTACCATTTAAAGTCTTTCACAATCTGGTTCCAACCTTTTTGGCCAAGCTGATTCCACATTACTTCCCACATATATTTTGTTCTACCACAGGTCTGGCACAAATAGTCCATGTGAACATTTGGGGTGGATTCTCTAAATTTGTGGTTACTTGATGTTCTCCATACTTGATATCCTATCACCCACCTTCATATCTTTTAATCCATCCCTCTTACCTGGAATACTCTTCTTCCTTACCTGTGTCTCTTGGAACTTTTAACTTCCCTCAAAACTCAGTTCAAGAAATGGTTTCCTTCAGAGGGCCTTTCCTGATTTCCCCCATTATTCTATATCCAGTATTTATGAACATGTTGAATTACCATAGCAGAGTATAAGTTCCCTAAAGGCAGAGACTATCTCTTTTATATTCCTAATGCCTAGTACATAGTAGG
The DNA here is from genome assembly GCA_011680675.1 of Gymnobelideus leadbeateri. Lineage (NCBI taxonomy): Eukaryota > Metazoa > Chordata > Mammalia > Diprotodontia > Petauridae > Gymnobelideus > Gymnobelideus leadbeateri. The sequence goes on from WOXC01011604.1 coordinate 12,907, forward strand.
GGATAAATAAGTGCTTGTTGATTGCTTCAGGCTCATAAATATTTCTAAGCCTTCTAAATGAGCTTATTACTTAAGAATTCAACATCATTATACACAGAGGGAAAAACAATTGAATGAATGTCTGTTGTTCAGATTATGACATGCCCATTGAACAGACAACCTGGAGTTGAACTATCATTACATATATTCGGCCAGATATTATCCATGGATGGTATCAGGTCCAGAATGAAGCAGAATGGATTGAATTGCCTAGAGGAATTACACAGCACTTTTGATGATTCCTATGCTTCAACTGAAAACAAAAAGGCAACTTTCTAACATCAATATTCTTTGCTATTGACTGTCCCAGAACACAAAAGTCTTTGAAGAACTAAAGTTGTGGGTCACTTAAGGATAATTGAGGGGTACCTGGTGGGCATGAATAAACAACACATTACCAGGGAAGAATTGTACATGAGAAACAACATAAAGGATTTCATCAGAAATGTATAAAAAAAGAGTTGAACTGACCTTACAGGGTCATTGTAAGGATCTAAGATGTATATAAAGCATTTTTAAACCTTAAAAATAGTCTAATTGATATATATTGAGAAGATTTTTTTTCTTTTTTTAAACAAATGCTTTATTAACTTCTGTTTTACATCATTCATTTCCACCAGATTTTGTGTTACAATCATTTCCCCCCTGTTATTCCCCTACCCAATCTCCCAGAATAGCAGTCCCACAAGATATTGCTTCCTCCAATCTGCTCTCTCCCATACCTTCTCCCATACCCCCATTGACTTTTCCATTAGAAGAAGGTGAATCTTTGTGTCCCAATGCCTGCACATCTTATCTCCCAATTATAAGCAAAAGAGTATTAATAATAGTATTTATATATAGTTGAAACATTTAATGTTAAGACCTCGAATTTCAGATCCATTTCCTTCCTCCCTTGTCACCCATTCCCTCTGGGGAGATAAGTAATTCAGTATATGTTGTACATGTCTAGCTATGCAAAACATTGTCATAGTAGATATATTGTACAAGGCTGCTTATAATTCCCTCCCACTCATCCCACCCCCCACCTTGTCCATTCCCTACATGATCCTGTCCTTCTTCTATAGTGGGTACTTCCAACCTCCCCTCCCCCCAAGGATGCCCTCCCATCCATCATCCCTCCTCTCATCCCCCTTCCCCCTATTCTGCTGTAGGTTGAGATATCCCATTTGGTATGTATGTCATTCTCTCCCTGAACCAAATTCAATGAGAATGTGGTTTTGCCTTTTTTGCCTTCCTATTCTCCCCTCCCTTGCAACCACTTCCCCTTGCTTCTTCTACATGAGATAGTTTACCCTACCCTGTCTCTCCCCATCTCCTCTTGCCACTTTCCTCTCTCACCTCATAATTTCATCCCTTGAGTATTCTCCCTTCCCAACAAATTCAACCTATGCCCTCTATCCATATACACACACATTCACATATGTATTCATATGACCACAACCCCTTCTTCCATTATTTTCATAGTGAGAAAGATATCATCAGTCACAGTTATTGTTTTTCCATATAGGAATGTAAATAGTTCAACTTTGATAAGTTCCTTTTGATTTCTTTTCACTGATTACCTTCTCAGGCATCTCTTGCTTCTTGTGTCTGTATGTCAAATTTTCTATTCAATTGTGGTTTTTTCCTCAAGAATGCTTGAAAGTCCTCTATTCCACTGAATGACCATATTTTCCCCTGAAACAAAATACTCAGTTTTGCTGGGTAGGTGACCCTTGGGTTCATTCTCAGTTCTTTTGCCCTCTGGAATATCATATTCCATGCCCTTCAGTGTAGAAGATGCCAGGTCCTGGGTTATTCTGATTGTGTTTCCACAATATAGAAATTGTTTCTTCCTGGCTGCTTGTAGTATTTTCTCCTTGATCTGGGGATTCTGGAACCTGGCTATAATATTCCTGGGAGTTTTCTTTTTGGGATCTTTTTCAGGAGGTGATCTGTGGATTCTTTCAACCTCTATTTTGCCCTCTGGATCTAAAACATCAGGGCAATTTTCCTTGAGAATTTCTTGAAGGGTGATTTGTAGGTTCTTTCTTTGATCATGGCTTTCAGGTAGTCCAATAATTTTTAAATTGTCTCTCCTGGACCTATTTTCCAGGTCAGTGGTTTTTCCCATGAGATATTTCACATTGCCTTCTAATCTTTCATTTGTTTGGATCTGCTTAACAGCATCTTGATTTCTCATAAAGTCATTAGCTTCCATTTGTTCCAGTCTAACTCTGAAGGAATGAATCTCCTCAGTGAACTTTTGAGATCCTTTTTTCCATCTGGCAAATTCGACTTTTTAAGGCATTCTTCTCCTCATTGCCCTTTTGGGCCTCCTCTGCCATTTGAGTCAGTCTATTTTTTAAGGTGTTGTTTTCCTCAGTCAGGCTGTTGACCCTCATTTCATACTTTTCCTGCATCCTTCTCATTTCTCTTTCTAATTTTTCCTCCACTTCTCTTATTTGATTTTTAAAGTCCTCCTTAAGGTCCTCTATGGCCTGCACCCCACTCATGTTTTCCCCTGGGGCTTTTGGAGCAGGACTTCTGACCTCACAGTCCTTTTCCTGCTCTATGCCCCCAAAATAGGAGTCTAGGGTTGCATTTTCTGTTTCCTTTGCCTTGGCATGTTGCCACTTAATTGCTTGACTTTTGGGCTTGTTGCCACACTATGGCTTTAAGGCCAGATAGAGGAATTTTCGTCCCGAACATGTGGGGGGCAACTTCCATTTCTGGCAAGCTGTAAACCCACCCACGACTTCCACCCTAGATCACAATCCAGATCCAGGGAGGTTAAGAGCGATTACCCCCCCCAAGACTGATCGCTGGATCTCCCTACAATTAATTGCAGGCCAGGAGCTGGAGCTGCTTCTGAAAACTACAAAATGGTTTGTCTCCTCAGTGGCTTCTAGCCCCGAGGGGAGGGAGCCGATGCATTCCCCAAAATACAGGTCCCAAAGTCCATAGGACACTAACCTCTTACTTTGTCCCAGGCATGTCTATGTTGATAATTCTGGAGTCGCCATGGCTGCTGGCGTTCTGGGGTTCCTCCAGCCGGCTGCTGGCCCTGCCGCCCTGGGGCTAAAACCTCTGCTCACGCGGACCTGGGCTCGGCTCGGCTCTGCTTCCTGTGCTCTGGGCGTTGTGCGTTGCCGGCTCCCAGACCACTGCTCTGGTCCTTCCTGCAGGGCTGCTGAGCTGTCCTCAGCGGGAGGTTAGCTTCTCTTTGTTGTTCTGTGGGTGCTGGGGCTCGAAGATTTTTTTTTAAAGCAATTGGGGCTAAGTAACATGCTCAAGGTTACACAGCTAGTTATTTATTATATGTGAGTGCTAAGAAACTGAGGCTGGAACTGATCCCTGGTCCTCCCAACTCCGGGGCAGGCACTCTTACTCACTGCACCACCTAGCCACCCCTGATAAGATATTTTTAAGCTATCAAATTAATGAAATTATACAAAAATAGATTTGATTATATAAAAATAAAGGAATTTTACATTAAAAAATTAGTATAATTGGGGTGGCTAGGTGGCACAGTGAATGGGCACAGGCCCTGGAGTCAGGAGGACCTGAGTTCAAATGTGGCCTCAAACACTTAACAATTAACTAGCTTTGTGACTTTGGGCAAGTCACTTAAACCCAACTGCCCCTCCAAAAAAAAAAAAAAGCGAAAAAATAGTATAATTGAAAGAGTTAGGGAAAGGCTTGAGGAGGCATCACATAATCTATACAGTTCTCATTTTCAGTATATCTGGCTTTGCAAATAATATGTAACAGTTTCATACATAAATCTCTTTCTACTTTGTAGATGGAAACATTCTTTTTCTGGTTTGTGAAGTTCTGAACTTTTTAAAAAAACATCTAGCTTTCAATAAAAGAACTCCTTCTAACTGACTTATTATAAGTAAGTTAACACTGTATTTCATATGCTCCAAATATCTCATGTTTTTTTTTTTATTATTACACCATTATTTTAAAAGTAAGATTTACTGGGGTGGCTAGGTGGCACAGTGAATGGAACGCCGGCCCTGGAGTCAGGAAGACCTAAGTTTGAGTTTGGCCTCAGACACTTAACACGAGGACTAGCCATGTGACCTTGGGCAAGTCACTTAACCCCAACTGCCCTCTAAAAAGCAAAAAAAAAAAAAAAAGTAAGATTTAATATCAGTGTGGTAGCTGACCTTGAGGCCACATTTGCCCTCATTGAAGGCATTTGACAACATGGCTGAAACCATCATGCTAAAAAGCACAAGAGCATTGTCTGTTATTTAGAACCCGAGCAAGCATACCGTCATGAAATTGAAGTACAAATTCTCCAGGCAACCATATTTTGACATAATTTTCCATAAAGTATCACAACCAACAGTATCAAAGACCTCGGTCAAATCTACAAACATTGTGTACAGACCTCTGTTCTGCTCCTGGCACTTCTGGAGATGTCAGTCAGCAAACACCCTATTAACCATTCCTTGGCCCTTTCTGAAGCACACTGGCCCTCAGATGACAGTCTTCAAGGTGAAGGATCAGCCTATTAAGGATGACTCTGGCAAGAATCTTGTCAGCAATGACTAAGAGAGGCAACATTGTCACAGGATAACTCTTTCCCTTTGTAGAGCTGGGCAATAGAGGCACCCTTGAACTCCTGGGAGAAAACCTCCTCTTGCCATATAACCCAGAAAATGTCAGCTTTTGTATATACAATGGACCCCCTACCTCGTAAATCTCAGCTGGAATAGAATCAGCACCAGGCACTTTGCCACACAGGAGGAGTTTAAAGGCATTCAAAACCTCTTCTTCAGTTGGAACTTCAGCTAGGGACAGATTGACTTCAACCTGAGATAAAGAGTCAATGACTTCAGCATTGATTGATAATGCTCTGTTGAGAATACTATCGAAATGTTCTGCCCATATCTCTAGGATCATGTCCTTATCACTAATCAATGTTGCTCCATTGGCACTGAGTAGTTTAGATGCACCATAGGTCTTTGGTCCATAAAGCCAAAACCACACTGGAGGGAGTGTTTGTGCATGATTTTCTATTTGCAGATGGCTGCACTCAATGCAGCCTCTGAAACTTAGATGCAACAAAGTACTGATAGATTCTTGGCTGCTTGTGCTAATTTTGGCCTAACAATTAATACCAAGAAAACACAGGTGCTCCATCAGCCTATCACACCATCCATATATGGAACCATTGGTTACAGCAAATGGAGAAGTTTTGAATGCTATGGGTAAGTTCACTTACCTTGGTAGTGTACTTTCTAGGGATAAACACATTGATAAACATGCATTGCCAGGGCCAGCTCAGTGTCTTCGAGGCTCCAAAGGAAAGTATGGGGGTAGAAGAGGTAATAGACTGACTACCAAATTGAAGGCCTATAGAGCCATCGTGCTGACTTCAATGTACATTTGTGAAATGGACAATCTACCAGTGCCATGCCAGGAAACAGAATCGTTGTGGTTTAAATCCAAGGATGTCAAACTGTTGTGGTGGGGGCTCTGCCTACCCAAAAACCGTTGGGGTTTCACGATGTGTTGTGGTGGAACTATCTCAAGAATTCAGTCTGACCACCTCTAAGCCAAACATGGGCATTTATTGAGATTGATGCCTCTCATGAAGTGGTCTAAGGTCCAAGAGGAACTAGTAGCTTCATAGAGAGCAAGATGGATTTTTATATGGTAAAGAAGAAATTACATAACAGAAATACACATAGAATATAGGAATATGATTAATATTAAGAAGACAGGAATTAAGGGATTAGGTAAAGGAAGGGGGATCCCATCTGTGGTTCAGTGGCTAAACATTCTGGTCATGCTACCCTCCAATGGGCTAGCTATTATGGTCCTGTCTGGTCAAGATAAGTAGATATTGTGGTTTTGTCTTGGGCTAGATGAATGATGTCATTGTGATTGAATACAAGAACACACCTGTTCCAATGAGAAAAGGTCTGGGGGCAGTGACTAGATAGAGGCAGTAGCTAGGTTCCCATCACATGGACACACCTGCTGTTTCTGTAGGAATTAAGAATTAAGGGCATATGTCTGATATATGTTCAGGGCAAAAGTCAGATATGAGACATATATGAAAAAGTTAGGACATTGGAGGGGTGGGGGACCCTAGGTAAGTACAGTGGGCCTGCTGTTCAGTGGGGCCAGGTCTATAATGAAGTTAGACTACTGGGGCTGTGGGGATTTATTAGGATTCCATCAGAATTGCTTCTATGGGGCCGGCTAGGTGCACAAAGAGTGTAACAGAGCGCCGGCCCTGGAATCAGAAGGACCTGAGTTCGAGATGCTCGCCCCGCGCCCCATCCGCACAAACAAAAAACCTAAATGAACTTTGGGCAAGTTACTTAACCCCCAATTGCCCGAAAGGGGCGGCTAGGTGGCGTAGTGAAGAGTGCCGGCCTGGAGTTTGGGATGACCAGATCAGATCCGCCCGCAGCCTGAGTACCCAGCCGCATAATCAAATGACTAGCCGTGTGACCTGAGCAAGTTAGTTAACCCTGCAATTAAGCTAAAAAAAAAAAAAAAAAAAAAAAAGAATTGCTTCTATTTGAATTGTCTTAGAAAGATTATGAAGATCACCTGGAAGGATAAAGACCAGACACTGAGGTCCTTTCTCAAATTAAACTGCCAAGCATTCAAACTCTGCCTCAGAGAATGCAATTCCAATGGACTGGGCACATTGTTCAAATGCAAAACATACATTTGCCAGAAAGACTATTTTATGGAGGAACTTACAGAGGGCAAGGGCTCACATTGTGGTCAGAAGAAGTGATACAAGGACACTCTCAAGGTCTCTCTTAAGAACTCTGAAACTGATTGTGTGACATGGGAGATACTGGCACAGGACTGCTCAGCTTGGCATACCCTCATCAGACTAGGTGCTTCGCTCTATGAGCAAAGTAGAATTGAAGCAGCTCAAAAGAAATGCAAGATGCACAAATTTAGAGAATCCACTCCAGATGTTCACATGGATTATTTATGCCAGACCTGTGGTAGAGCATTCCAAGCTCACACTGGTCTGATCAGCCACAGTCAGGCACACTGTAACTTGATTCTAGCATAGTGATGTCATTTTGGTCCTCTTCTAGAACAAAGGACAACAACCAACCAACCATATTAAAAGTCAGATACTAGCAATAAAAGGATAATTTATTATTTTATGATACAAAAAATATACAGTTGAATAGCTACACAACAGCAAAGAGGGCCACATTTATCTTCTTCATGCTATTTATTTTCATCAGATTCTTCAATGTCAAAAGTAAAAGGCTTGTCATAGCCCATAAGATGGTTATAATCTTGAGGATGTGGAAAAAGCATTGGATTCACAAGCATTGATTTTGTTTTTGCATAAAATGAGGTAAATATACTTTTGATATCTGGAACCTTTACATCATTCTGATGAAACACTGTTCTCTTTTCTAAAAGAGCAACATTATAAGTAATGGCTGTATAAGTGTCTGTCTTGGCTTCATGGTACAATCGAACCACATATCCCTTTGTAATAAAGTGAAGCAGCATTGGAGTAATTAATGTAAAAGTTCCCAAAGCGCCATAAAATGCAACTTTCAGAGGCAGACTTCCAAGTTCAATATTAGTTTGTCCAAATATATATGGAAACAATGCAAGGCTGAGCAGGCTTGTCGAATAAGAGAAACATTTTACACCTGAATTAAAAAAAAAAATTGGTTAGTATTTTTCTAAGGTACAAAGTAATCACTTTATCAACTCATTTTTGACTTCTTATATGACAAAAATTGCTCAAGAGCTTATTCATCACTAAGGTTTTCAAATTATTATAAAATCTTAGTTAATAATGAAAAATTAAGAAATAAAAACTGGTTTTAACATTTATTGAGTGGAATTCTATATCCACAGCAGCCAAAGTAAAGATCTTAAAACTACTTTGAGACATCAAAGTAATTGCCCCCTGAATTTATTAGATACTAAATTATTCCGGAGGGGGGTGTGTGTGTGTGTGTGTGTGTGTGTGTGTGTGTGTGTGTGTGTGTGTGTGTGTGTGTGTGTGTGTGTGTGTGTGTGTGTGTGTGTATATTACAAAGCATATGGTTGTTATTTAGAGGAAGCAGAATAGTCAATTCTACAATCACACTTAGTAACAGATAATTACTGTAATAACTACAGGATCTCCACACAACTGCAATTTCATACTTCAATAAGTATGGTACTAAATAAAATATTCTATCCATATCAATATTAATGTACTTGTACATTCATCTTATCAGAATGAAGCAAAGAAAGAAAAATAGGCAAATCATCACAAACTTTGAGGGAAGGTTCTCAGTGGCAAGATAGGTGAAGCCAAAGTTAAGCCTACCAAACCAAAATGTACCTGAAGCATAGTGTTTAATAAATGTTTTTTCATTCAAAATAAGGGGTGGGGGGAAGTAGGAGATCTTTGATGAGTAAAATATTACAGCTAGAATTTTATAACTTCTATTAGTTCAAAACCCTTCAACTCATTAACTGTTCATTCAAGTTCATTCAAGCCTGACTCCCTAGGGACTATTTTAAATATTCATTTATTTTTATAACTACTCATTATTCTAACAAACAGTGGCTATAGTCAATCTTTCTCTCCAGCTTCAAATGTTTGCTCATTCTATGCAATGTTCTGACACAAATGGATTAAAGAATGCTGGCATGCAAGTTGCTTTAAAGATAAACATTCTTACTAGGTTTACTTCACTTCAGTTAGGATTTCCAGAACTCTACCATACTTGGGCTTCTTTATATCTCTAGAACTGAGATATAAAACACTACTATTTGTCTGGAACTCAGTTTTCATCTTCATCACTCTAGGGAGACAGTTCTAATAGCAAAGACTTCCTAACTGCCAACGTCAATGGTCTTGTTTTCCAGTTCTCACTTTTTTCCAATTTCCTTGTAGTTTCTAACACTGGTACATTCTTCTTCCTTGGCTTTAGATACCACATTTTCCCCAGTTCACTTCTTGCCTCTTTAAATCTTTCCCAAGACATCAACTATCACATGTATGCAGAAGACTCCCATCTCTTTACCTCTAATCTTGAGCTCTCTTCTGGGATCCAGATCTATATCTTCAACTGCCTATAGCACATCTCCACCATTACCTCAAACTCAACATGTCCAAAATTAAGCTAATTTATCTTTTGCCATAACCATGCTTTCCCTTCTGAATCCACTATTTTTATCTATAGCAACAACATTAACTAAGTTTCCCATGTACACAACTCTGGTGCTGCTTTTGACTCTTCCCTCTTATACCCCATTTAGTTCAACATTTCCTATTGATGCTACTCCCAATTCTCTTGAATTCATCTCTACTTTTCCATTCCAAATACCACCACCCTGGCATAAGCCTTCTTATCAGTCCAAAGGGCTTTTAATAGAGCACAGAGGCATAAAAAATATATGATGATACCTTCTCAGTTTTGAATTGTTGTGTGCTTCATAGCCCTTATATCTCCTATGTTTACACTCAAATACATATTACCTGATCCTCCTGATACAAATGGTAAGTCTTAATTTTTACCTATGTTGTAATAGGTAAAATCAAAATAATTGATCTCTATAGGGCCATTCTCTAGATCCCCAGAACTGGGGATCCTGCCGCCTTGAGGCCACATGTAGCCCTCTAGGTCCTTGAGTGCGGCCCTTTGACTGAATCCAAACTTCATGGAACAAATCCCTTTAATAAAAGGATTTGTTCTGTAAAACTTGGATTCAGTCAAAAGGTCACACTCAAGGACCTAGAGGGCCACATGTGGCCTTGAGGTGGGAGGTTCCCCACCCTCAGATAAACAGACATATTTGTGCCAACTCATAGTGCTACAAATGCAACATTTATTAAGTATTTATTGCATGCAGAGGATTATAAACCAAGGAAGAGATATTTAGATTTAGATAAAGCACAATTTCTTCCCTCAGGGAACTTATAAGGGGATAAGACACCAACACAGTAAGCTATACACAGTATTACATGAATGCATTAGAGAGTAACAGAACAAATAGTTATGTGAAATCTAAAAAGGAGGGTCATTTCTAACTGAAGTGGAGGTATGGCAGCCCAGAAAAAAACTTCTAGGGAAAGGTGGTATTTGAGTTAGGCCATTTTTTGTTTTGGTTTGTTTTGCAAGGCGATAGGCCTGGACATATGATTTTTCTAGTGTAGACAACATGCAATGAAGAAACTCCCTCTACCAATATAAATCAACAATTACTATAGCCCTTAGAGGTTAAATAAACACATGTTCTTTCATGTATTCTTTGCCTAACAGCTAGCCGAACATGATCCATTAGTACAAAGTATAGTGGTATATTCTACCTGAGACACAATAATATTGGCCTAACTGAAATACACTCTCATTTCTATCTACAATTATTGCAATAGCAGTAACATAGATCTTCCCACCTTCACTCTTTCTCTCCACTATAATCCATACTACAACCAGAAAAATCTTTTTTAGGTATATATCTGGTTATGTCATTTCTATGTTCAAAAATCTTCAGTGGCTCCCTACTGTCTACCAAATAAAGGTTAAGGTTATCTTTCTTGGATTCAAAAACCTCTACAATCTGGCACCAAGCAGACTTTCTAATCTTATCTCATATTGCTTTCTTCCACACTCTAGTCAGATTAGATCACACTCTCTGCCCCTATACACACATTGCACTATGCCACATCCATACTTTTGTCCACACTGTTCCTTAAGCTTAGAATGTCCTTCCCCATGTTTGCTGAATTTCTATCCATCCTTTGAAGTCCAAATCAAATACAAGACTTTCCTTTAAATTTCTCCTGAGTACCCACACTCATATCCTTCTCTTTTTCTGACTATAAAACAGAGGTATATCACCATCTATCCCTATATTTTGTACAGAAACACCAGAACAAGGAAAGGTTTCAAGTTTTGGTATTTAATACATTGCCCATTTCTATCTCCATGATAAAATGTTATCTTAAATCCACCCACCCCAAAAAAGTGATTATTGTTAGCATGTAATTACCTGAAATGTATTTTAAAGGAATGCTTTAAAAAATATATTTACAGGGGCAGCGAGGTGGTGCAGTGAACAGAGCACCGGCCCTGGACTCTGGAGGACCTGAGTTCATATCCGGCCTTACACACTTGACACAATTACTAGCCATGTGACTTTGGGCAAGTCACTTAACCCCAATTGCCCTCCAAAAAGCAAAAAAAAAAAAAAAAAAAAGGAAGATAATTTGGAATTAGAAATTAAAAAATTAAAAAATATATATATTTGCAAATGCCACACCTTGTGGCTTTAACACACCCACACTATCTCCAATTTCTTGACTCCTCAATTCTCTCCCAGGTCATGTCCTCTGCACTAACCACTCTTTCTTCTTTTCCCCATCCTGACCCCTTGGTGAACCTTTCTTGAATTCCTAGCTCCTTTATTATATCACTGATGGTACCCCACCAACCCACAACCTTGGATCACTCTCACCATTCACTCCTACGCACATACTGCTGAAAAAAAGATGGAGAAAACCACACAACTATTCCTATTGAGTCCACTACAATTAACGTTACAAAATCTCAACTGTCCCCTTGTTGCTACTAAGCAATCCTACTATAACTCCCTCATCAAATCACTATCCCAGTCTGAACTGCAATTCTTACAAGCCTTTTCTTCCCTCCTCAAATTTCCCTTCCTCCCCCCACCCTTTCAGATGAGATCTTTACCTCATATTTTACCAAAAAAATTGAGGCCATTTGCCATAAGCTCACTCTTCTCCCTTCTTTCTCATCTCATATCACACAGATGTCTCCTTCTGCCACTGTTTCTTCCTTCACCCTGTCTCACAAGGTGGCTTTTATAGCTTACCAAAGCTACCCTCTACCTGGTCAATTAACCCTATTCCATCTGTCTCCTCCAACAGATTACTCTTGTCATCCTTACTCTATCACTTATTTTTATTGTTCCCTATCTACTGGCTTCTTCCCTACTGCCTATAAACATGACCATATCTCCCCATCCTCAAAAAACTCTCACTTAATCCTTCTATCCTTTGCTGGATCCTCATCCACATAATACCCTCTAAGCATAAGTATCCCATAGGATTCTGTCCTGGGCTCTCTTCTTGTCTCCCTCTACACTACTTCACTTGGTGATCTCTTAAGCTTTCAAGGATTTCATTAATATCTCTATGTTGATGATTTTCAAATTTAGTTATCCTGCCCTAACCTCCTGCTAACTTCCAGTCTTGTATCTCCAACTGCCTTTCAGACATCTCAACCCAGAAATCCAATAGACATCTTAAACTTAACATCTTCAAAACAGAGCTATTTATCTTTCCCCCTAACCCTACCCCTTCACCCTCACCTTCCTTATTGCTATAGAGGGCAACAACATCCTCCCAGTCTCTTAGGCTCCTCACCTAGGTATCCTTGTCAATTCCTATCTCTGACCCTCTAAATCCAATCTGTTGTATTTCACCTTTGTAATATCTCTATAATAAACCTTCTTCTCTCCCCTAACATTGCCACCACTGTGATGCAGACCTTTATTACCTATACAGGAATATGGGTCAGCCTCCCTCAAGTTTCTCTCCACTCTAATCCATTCTCCATTCATCAACTAAGGTAATTTTCCTAAAGTAAAAGTCCAACCACATCACCCCCTAATCAATAAACTCTAGTGGCTTCCTATTGATTCCAGGATCAAATAAAAAATTTTTTTCACATTCAAAACCCTTCATAACATACCCTTCCCCTCTTCTGCCTTTCCAATCCTTATACTTTATTCCTCACCACAAATTCTTCCCAGTGATATTGGCCTCCCTACTGTTCCTCAAACAAGACAATAGGCTGTCTGCTCCAGGCGTTTTCTAACTATCCTTCATGATCTCCTTCCTCATCTCTAGCTAATGACTTCCTTTAAGTCCCAACTAAAACCCCATCTTCTACATGAAGCCTTTCCTAACCTCTCTTAATTCTCATGCCTTCCATCTCTTATTTCCTATTTATCTTGTAATGTAGCTTGTTTGTATATGTGTTTGTTGTCTCCCCAATTATATTATTAGCTCCTTGAGGGCAGACAACTGACTGTCTTTTACCTCTTTTTGTATTCCCATAGCTTAGCACAAGGCCTGGCACATAATAAGTGCTTAATAGATGTTTGCTAAGAAGCCCCTAATATCTAACCCCAGCTACTGCACTAACCAATAACTGGTCTATCTCCAGTTTCTCCACTCTTTTAATTCTTCCTACATGCAACTGTCAAGGAGATATTATGAAATCATAGGTCTTAGTAACATGTAGCATAGAGTTCAGCACATAATAGGTGCTTAATAAATGCCTGCTGATTGATTGCTGACTGACCACATCACTGCATGACTCAAAAAGCTCCAACTTCAGTTCCCTACTATCATTAGGAGAGAATACAAACTACTCTGTTTGGTATTTAATGCTCTTGATAATTTAGTTCTAGTTTACCTTTCCAGGCTTATGAGACAATGATACCCTTCAAGCTTTCTACATTCGAGCTAAACTGGTCTGCTTGCCATTCCTCACATACAAAATTCTAATTCTAGTATTCAACCCTTTTCACAGGCTGTCTCCCTATGCTTGGAATGTAAATGTTCCTCATCTCTACCTCTTAGAATCACTAACTCTTTTCAAAGTTCAGTTCAAGTGTCAAGCTATACACTGAGGAAACTAGGTGGTATAACAGATAGAGCACCAGACTTGGAATCAGGAAGACCTGAGTTTAAATTAAGCCTCAGACACTTACTAGCTATGTGATTCTGGACAAATCACATAACCTCTCTCTGTCTCAGTTTCCTCATAAATATGTTCGATATTTAAGTTGTAAAAAAGGGGCCATACAAGAATCTACCTCAAAGGGTTGTTGTGAGGACTAAATGAGATAATATTTGTAAAGTGCTTAGCACAGTGCTAGACACAGAGAAGGTACTTAATAAATACTTAATTTAATTCCCTTTCCTTGTCCCCTTCCTTTTCTATACCTAACACCTTTCCTGATCCCTACAGCTATTAGTGCCACATTCCCAAATTGCTTTGTATATACATTTACTTGTGTGCCTGTTTCCCTTGATAGAATATAAGTTCTTTCAGACTGTTTTCATTTTTGGTTTTACATATCCTGAACCTAACATTGTGCTTGACATACAAAATAGATGCTTATTATCTGATTAAAAAAAAAAAAACCCAAACTTTATAAATCTTAAAATATATATATATATATTTAAACCATCACCTTATTTCATTCCTATCAACAGTCCTCTATAAGCAATGGAATGAAGAGACAGTACTTATATAATCAATATTCCAATCTAATCACATACCAAATACTGCTCTTGCCATATTCCCTGTATAAATCAGTCTTCCATCTTCTGATTGCTCAGGGTGGGTATGAGTATGAACACATCGAACACATTCACCAGGAGAAAAAGCTGTCTAATGGATTAGAACACATTGCAATGTTACACAATTAAAAAAAACTGCTCACAGTGTATAGTGTAGTATCTAGTCATTTTGGAAGAGCTTTTAATTATTTAATTATCTCAAAACTCTCCTCCAAAATTTGCTTAATCACTACAAGAAATAGCTGTAAGAAACAGAATTTGAGGTGAATTTTCAAAAAAGAAAGAGGAAAGTTCAACACCTACAAAGACATCCAGGCATAAGGGTACCTACAAAACCCAGATTATAATCAGAAAATCAAAAGGGACATGAAATTATCATCTGTTAAATTCTAATTGTAAATAGTTATATCTTCCTTATTTGTAAGTAAAAAAAAGCAAAATTAGAAATATGTCAAACTACTAAAAATAAATATGTTGTTACTGGTATTGAAAAGGAGGGCAACAACTTTCCTAAAGGCCTTATAAGTAGGACAGTTGGATCCCCTATATTTTATAATAATTTTATCATCTCTTTTACTTGATACTGTGTTAAATTTCAGGAAAATTGGAAGCTGCAGCACATTACAGCAATGACTTCTCTTGCTAAAAAAAAAAAAAGCTGAAATATAATCAGGAAAACCTGTTTCCTATGAGTACAGGATTAATTTTAATATCTCTCCAAAACATAAATCTTGTCCTATTTCCCTATTATTTAACCGGTCACTTCCCAGTCCCATTAGATTCATTTCCTTTCTGCCACAATCATAAATCCAACTGCAGCACCTTGGGCGAGGTAAGTGATGAACTTTCATACAATGGAATTCCTAGAAATGGAAATCATTAATTAGAAAACAGAGCCAATGTCTGAAAACCAGAGATGGGGAGCTCTACTCTGCCCAGTTCTGGGTCCAAATTGCTTTTACACTGCCCTTTCTGGGCGAGGGGAGGAGGCGGGGCACGGGCAAAGATCTGAAATCAGGTCTTTGGGCCACCGTAAGAAAACAATTTCTAAGTCCCACGTGGGTCCGGTGGGCAAAACGGAAAAGGAGAGCACAGTCCCCGCCTCCAGGATCAGCCTCAAATCTAATCCGTAGGGTTTTGCCGACACGTGTCTGGTCGGACTCAAGCCCTGGGGCCCCAAGGGGCCTTCCACGCCCATAAAATGGACTCACTTTTGCCGCTCCCGCGGCCTTATTATTTATTTATTTATTTTTAGGGTTGACCCAGCGGATAATGCAGACAGCCCCAGTCCACCCCAGAACCTCCTCCCACCCCCCCCCCCCATGGGCCTGGAGGTCAGAGGCTGCACCTGTTCTCGGCGGGGCGCCCAGAGGGCAAGGCCTCGCGCCACTCCCGGGGGTGCTGCGCGTGCGCTCCGATCGCTGCCTGTGCGTTCGGGATGGAAGCCAGAAGCTTCCCGGGGATCTCGGGCGGCCCAGCGATCCCGCAGCACCACCGCTGCCCACGGTCTAATTCTAGTCCCGCCACCGAGCCTCAAATGGCCGCTGACGGCCAGGAGCAACATCTCCCTTGCGCTGAGTGACAGCGGACAACTTCCGAACTATGGCCCCTAAGCGGCCGGTTCTCACCATCAGAGACACCCCCTCGGACCCGATCTTTCCCTCCGCCCCCTGACCACTCAGCCTAGCGATTGGTTGCCTGACTGGTACTCTGACTTTCCTGTCCTCTCGGAAACTGGTCCCGAAACAAAAGTTCCCAAGTCCAATGAAGAGAGCTGCAGCCTGGGACCAGAAAAGCCAAGGCGCAAATGTAGCAGAATGAGAATCTAGGAGCTACTGTTGCTAGTACCTGTGCTTGAACTAAACGCCTGGCGCCTGGAGAAGAGAAGAGTTCAAAGAACCAGAGCCCGGAGGCAAAAAAAAAAAAAAAAAAAAAGCCGCCTTCTTTGAGGATTTGAAGAGTTGCCTTATGGATGCAAACAATTCTACTTGGTCCAGAAGCCAGAACTAAGAACAATGGGTGGAAATAGCAAAAAAGCAAATCTAGGCTTTACGTCAGGGGGAAAAATACTTCCTAGCAAAATCAGAACTGTCATGAGTGAAACAGAATGCCTTGAGAAGTAGTGGGCTCTTTCTCACTTGATAACGTTAGAACAGCTCCAGTACCTCCATTTTGCCCCCAAACTAATCTGTTTGTGGAAACCTCGCTTATTTTTGTTTATTCCTCCCACTCTCCTAATCCCCACAGTTCAGAAACAACCAGTCAGGTAGAATAAGGCAAAGGCTCCTGCCACGTTGCCCTTGCAGCACTGAGTTCATCTAACAGGAGCATGACATCAACCTAGACCTCAGTGTAAAGCCTTTGATTATATTTTCCTTGTATTAGTATGTCCATTGGCTCAAAAGGAGAAATTACCTGTACTAGGTATGCTTTTCAAAAGATAGTCCTTTCTTTATACTCTTAGCTTGTAAATTTCTGTAATTTTTGTCATCTTTTCACTTGTGCTCTTGTGTCATTTTGTAACTCTTCTGACATTTAATAGTCCTCAAAACTGGCTCCAGCCAACTCCTTTCAGGGTGCTTATTACTTTAGACTACACATTATTCTCCTTCACATTGGTCCACTTGCAATTTCCAATACATCTTCAAAGTGCCTTGGTACGGGCAATATCCATTTTTTTCTTTTTTCTTTTTGGAGGGCAATTGGGGTTAAGTAACTTGCCCAAGGTCACACGGCTAGGTTTTTTTTTGTTTTGTTTTGTTTGTGTGTGCATTAAGTGTCTGAGGCCAAATCCGAACTCAGGTCCTTCTGACTCCAGGGCCGACACTCTACTCACTGTGCCACCTAGCCGCCCCTAATATCCATTTTTTTTTTTTAAAGACCGCCTTCTCAATTCTCATTGAATCTCCATGGTAGTCTATTCCAAGGATAATGGAAACTCATACAAGTCAGTCAGTCAAAAATAGACTTATTAAGTGCTTACTATGTGCCCTACACTGTGCTAAGCATTGTGAATGCAAATAAAAGCAACAGGAAGCTAGTCCTTGCCCTTAAGGAGCTTACATTCTAAGGTGGGAAGACAACACAAAAGAGGGCTGAAAAAAAGATTGGCATGCAGTTACCCTGCACTGGGCACAGTAAGGAAAGTCCAGTGGAAATGAGCCAATTAGTGCAGCCTGGAAAATAATGAAGATTTTCAGTCCTAGGCCTCATGCCTTACATTGGAGATTTCAGGAGGAACCAGCAAATCAGGAGATTCTGCAGGAGTGGAGGGGACTTCCAACGTAAGCAATAGTCCAGTAGATATTATTGCATATTTTAGAAGTGTATATATTCCTAACCCTGAATCTCAAGGAATAAATTATGTTTACTACTATGATTATTGGCTTGTTGCTAAAGAAGCCAAAATTAAACTGACTTTCACCATTGGTTATCCAGTACAAGTAGTTTAGGGGCCAAGTTTATTTACATTGAAAAAGAAGAGTCTGCAAGGAAATTGTAATTTGAAATGACAGTCCCTTTCATTCAGCTCCATTATTTTGTTTTTACTGTATGCCTAAAATATCAAAGCAAAGCTAAAACTTTCAGTTTTGGCACCCACAACAAGTAAAAGTACTCTCAAATCAACCACAGTGAGGAAAAATCTTTCTGGTCCCAGAAAACCCTATGGAGAGATGCCCTGGAACACCATGAGACTCCTGCCTAAAAAAAAACAAAAAACAAACAAACAAAAAAAACAGAGCAGGACCTTTAAACATTTTGCCTGTTACTATCTGGTAGCTTCTTAGTATAACTAATTATTCTTTCTAACTAATTGATATCCTCTCAAAGGACTGAAAATACAAGTAAAGTAAGGTCAGCAAGCATTTATTAAACCGTTACTATGTGCCAAAGCACTATGCTAAGAGCTGGAAGATATAAATAAATATGAAAACATTCCCTGCCCTCATAGAACTCACAATCTAATGGAAATACTGTCAAAATATAAACGTTAATCTTTTTTTTAAAAAATTGTACAGCCTTTAATTTTCAGTGCCCTCTACTAAGTTCTGATTGTCATACTTGATTGTGATTCTGCAGCAAAATAGATGAAAATTCTTTGTGTCATCTCATGTTCCTAAATTCTTCTAATTCCTTTTTGAAGGCTATCCTTTCTTAAAAATTTTTGATAAAATACATTTAAAAAAAAACCTTCATTATTTCATTAACATAATTCAAAATTTTGTCATTTTGTGTTTAATAGTGTTTTGCTTTTTTTTTTTATTGTTTTGCTTCTTTTAAAAGCCTCATTACATAGTGAAAGATCTAGGAAGAGCCTGGAAGGCCTAGTTTCAAGTCTTGTCTTTAACAGTACTGGCAGTGTGGCTCTGGGCAAGTCCCTTAATTTCTCAGTGCTCTAGGCAACTCTCTTAAGACTATAAATTGCAGAAAAGAACCTCTTTTGGTAGGAGTTTCCTCATGTGGGCGTTAGTTAAATCAGAGAAATCACAGATCCAGTCCCATCTCCTGAAAAAAAAAGATCGGCATGCAGGTACCCTGCACTGGGTATAGTAAGGAAAGTCCAGTGGAAATGAGCCAATTAATTCTGTTGACTAGGTATGTGTAAAGCATTGTATGCCTTAAATGGTTAAATGTTAATAACCATGGTTAAGTATTCTTGATATCACATTTGTTGAGCACCCACTAGGTACTAGGCATTTATAGCTGCAGCAGGGAAATATAGTGGAGAATAATTAAAGGAAAGATGCTTTCTCTGCCCTTATGGCCAAAGAACTTCTATTCCAAGATGGACAACAATCTCTCTCTCCCTCAATAGCATAATCACAATATTCTGAGTAGCAAAATAGGTATCTTAAAATGTGCTTTTGAAAAAAATACACGCTGCCAATGCCACACTTTCAGGGAATCTCAAGTTGGTGCGGTCACCTAGTCCAATTCTGTGTTGTATTTATCCTTTTGAAGGTTTCACTTATTTCCATTCACAACTCTGCTTGGAAACGGATTTCAGAGTTGGTGGAATTGAGGGAAGAAAGGAGAAAGAAGAGAAAAAAGCAGCAGCTGATAATAGAATGAGAAACAAGGAAGAAAACAGCAGTAGCAGCTGAGATGGGTGGGAGGGAGGAACTGAAAGTAGTCTCACTAGTTGTGCCCATCCCCCAGTCATCTATTCCTAACGGTATATTAAGCAGTTGGGTTGTTACAGTTAAAAGACTTATTTTACAACCATTGTTTCAAGCCAGTGGTTTGATCCTGAACCTCAATCAATTTCAAGAAAACTTTGTATTCAATTGAAACGGACACAACGACTGCTTGCAGTTCAGAAAAAAAAATTATAATTTTTCACTTTTCTTAATTACATAAATATTATTTTCCACCAGGATAAAAGCCCATTTCCCGCGCATTTTGATTGAAAATGTCTGGGGAACAAACCTTCACGGGCCTTTAAAAAATGGGGGGTGGGAGAGGAAGCAATTTAAAAGAAATGGGACAGGTCCTGCTAAGGAGTGCAAAGCACAGTATTAGGAAAAGCAAACTAAATGTGCCAGTCTGGTCTAAGTAGTTTTATCATAATCAGTAAATGTACGACCAGTACCGGAAAGAAAGAATCCAAAGAAGCTACAGAACCACTCTTCTAGTATGTTGCAACATTCCCCAAAGGGCAGAAGCTGCTAGTTTGAGAGCAGGATGTTCTCATTAGCACCAAAACCGCGCCCCACGCTTTGCAATCTGTCCTCTTCTCTGAAAGTACGTGACTCCAGCTGCCCCAGCGCCCGACTCATTAGAGGAAACTACAAATTCCAGCATGCAATGCGGCCTTCGACCCTGCCATCCTGTTTTCGGTCTTTTTCCTCCCTACCCCAAGACTGAAAAATTGGGTCGTCTTGTTGCATGCTGGGAATTGTAGGAACACATGAATTGGACTCCAATTGGTCACCAGTCCTGTCCGTGCTCCTCCTTCGAGGATTGAGAGTGTTTGTGTGGAAAGTAGTGAGAGGGAAAAACTGAGAGGGGGGCGGGTTTTAGCCTCGTCCAGAGTGGATGCTGATTGGGAAGGGTACGCGCCGCATTTGCAATTGGTAGAAGACGTCGATTAGCTAGGAGGATCGGCGCTGGCTTAGTTGTACCCTCTCTTTGGAGACGCTTCGCTGACCCGCCGGAAGTGGTTACTTTCTTGCCCCGGAAGAGACGGCGGCGGGCGCTGGGGCCCGCTGGGGGGGGGGACGGCCCTGGGAGCAGGGGCTGTGGCGGTGAGTGGGGCCCGAGCTGCGGCCGCTGCAGAACTGACAAGTGAGTCATGGGTTTGGGTTCGGTATGAGAGTTTGCTTCTGGGCCCAGGCGGGTAGGCGAGGGAGGCAGAGAGAGAGTGTTTGTCTTCCCTTCCCGGCCTCGGATTTGGGCGGGGAGCGAACGGAAACCATTCCCCCAACCCGCCCCCGCCGGCGACCCCTTCCCTCGGGCCGTCGCAGGGCGCGGGGAGAGGAGGGCGACGGGGCCTCTCCGAGGCGCCCTTCACGGGGCTTTCGACGTCTGAGAGGTTCCCGTAGCGGCCCCTGTGGCTGGGCCGGACGCCCCGCCGCCTTGATGGGTGGAGTTGGGGGGGGGGTTCTTCTTTTCTCCTGGTGTTGCTGGATCTGACCCTGGCTGGCTTTCCCAGGGGTGTCTGGACGGAAACCAGGCTCCCTCAGTGCCTTGTCCCTGGAAGTTTGGGTAAACTTAGGGGATCTCTAGGGTTTGGGATGGATGAAGACGGGCATGGGGCTGGTTCAGCAGACGGGGACTTTTATGCACTCATTTGAGTTTTTTCTCCACCAGCTCTCTGTATTTAAATGGTGGTGCCAAGTAACACAGTTATGGTGTTGCTGGAGTTTCCCTTAAGGTGCAAAAAAGAAAAACAAAAACCAAACAAATGCCAAAACCTTATTTAAAGTGCGTAATATTTATTACTTTAGAGGTTGTGTTTATGTATATATGCTTATATCATCCTTTGTGAATGTTTTTAAAATCCTCAATTCCAATTTTCTAATTCACTTGTTTGTAGCACATACTTAATTTAGGTAGAAAATCGAAGGTTTAATTAGGATGCCTAAGATTATTAGGTCTTCTATATGCATTCTTATCTGACCCCTAGATATAATTGCTGTTTAAGTGGTCCGCAGTGGTGAGAACTTCAGTTTGAACTATCTTGTACTTTGGTATCCAGAATTAGATCCTGAATACTTACTCAGTATTAAGCACTTTTTATACTTGTCGGGCTTCTATTGCTTTTTTGCTTGGCAGTTTTTAAACTATTTGTGTTTGTGTATTATGTCCCCTACTAGATTATAAGCTTCTTCACGGAAGGGACAATGGCCTATTTTTGTGCCTGCCTACCTACCGTGCCTTATACACAACGGGCTTGGCAGATTTGAAGTAGCATTGGGTTTTAAATGTAACACTTAGCAATTTTCCCTCCAGATTTATCCAAAGGCTTGTTTTAACCAGACACACACATCACTAGGGTCGATGTGAATATATATATATATATATATATATATATATATATATATATATATATATATATATATATATATATATATAAATAAAATGGAGTCAAGCAGCTTCATTACTGAGAGTTTAAGGGTGGAATATAACTAGGCAATAAGCTGTAGTTGGGAAGACTTCTGGTCCGGTGTACTAAGGTTCTAAAGTAGTCTCTAATCCTTTTCAGTGATAAAGCAGCCAATGCCTAAACAGTCAATTCTCCAAATGTATGATCCAGTTTCAGATAAAACCTGTTTCTGAATGTTATTTAACTTACAAAGTGTATTTCACAGTTGAAGGATTAAAAGACATGAATGCCATTATTAGTAGCAACTGAATATCTCCATTTTGTATACCAAAATGAGCTTGGAACTTTGAATTATTTAAAATGTCCCCTTTTTTGTACACAAGAAATACTAATCTTCACTTAAGTTTTTTGGGGAACATATTTGTAATTTACTGTGTTCTTGTAATCAGAGTTGATATTTAGGTACATAGATCATCATGCTTTTTGTCATTAATCTGAATAATTTTTTCTTTTTTTTCACTCTTATTTTACTCTCATCCAGCCCTTAGCATGACCTTGTTAAAAAATACTACAGATTGCTTTTTTTTTTTTTTTGGTGGTACCTAACCATTTCCAATGAAACAAAACTCCTTAAAAAAAAAAAAAGTAGAACTTATGGTCAGGTTTGGGCATAATTAGCACCAACAACTGTTTTGTTCCTTGATCTTCTTTTGAATACTGTTTTAAAGTTATGTTTTATCTATTGTTATGCCGTTTGTGAATAATATATGGCCTAAATTGATCTTTCTCCATTTCTTATAAGTATTTTGTGTGGTATGCTTGGCTTAAAACACATACAAAAAAATGAATTAAGGATGTTTGCTTTAAGAATATTCACTAGAAAATTACTTTAAATAGAAATTTATATGCTGTTTTTTTGGAAAGTTTTCCATTAGATGATAAGATGCTATTTTAATAGTGTAGAACCAAAATTCAGAATTAAAGCAATTCATGGAGTGTTTCTTGACTGGGGCCCATGGGGAGACAAACCCCAGACAAGTTACCATTTGATGAAAACCGAATTCTCTATAAAAGCATACTCCATTTAATCTTTTGTATAATGTCTGGGCTTCAGAAACTTAGGTTGAAATAGTGCCGTATTTGTAGTCAGAGGACCCAGCTTCCAAAATAAGGTTCTCTACTTAGTATTGTGTTGTCTTGGGCCTTAGTTTCCGTTATTTCACAAATGAAGGGAATGGATAAGTTGGCCTCCGAGGCCCTTTCCAGCTCTGAATTATATAGTGAGAGGTAAGGGATAAAGAGTATCTAGTTTCAGATACTTTGTATACATATATATGTGCATATACATGCACATGTGAGGTGGTATTATGAATAGGTAGCTGGTCACAAAGCCAAGAAGATTCCAGTTCAAATCCCACATCTGACATACTGGTTCTAGGACCCTGGGCAAATCACTTAACCTCTCACTGCCCTAAGATAAGTCAGACAATAAATTGTAGAAAGGTTATTCTGTGAACTCTAGGAATTTCTTCATCAGGGAATTCCCTATGTGAATAAAATTGCAGGCCCAGACATTATCTCTGTTTTTAACTCTAGCATCACCATTCACCTGTCTTTCTTTTTTGAAATCTTGATGTTAGCTCTTAGTTCTCTGGAATGCTTACTCTGTAATTAAAAACTTCCTTTCATAATAATTTAAGGGTGGAATAAAATGAAAGAATTTCATTTCTTGGTATTTGCTGGGACCCAGCTCCCTCATGATTATATTGCATTCCTGGCTACCCTCTCTAGTACTAGTTGTACTTTTCATTCATACCCCACACACATACCTCCCACACCCCAGTCTGGGTGGGAAAGTCAAAATATTCCTTGCTATCCATTGCTGCTCAGCAGCCTCTCCTTTGAGGTTCATGATAATCTGATTTATTGCTTGATCCAAACCCTTGTAACCTCCTCTGTAAATGCTTAGGACTTTCTCCTTCCTCATTGAGGTAAGTGCTTATGTTATCTTTCTACCCCAACTCTTACCCTCACACTTATATATAGGATTTATACCTTTATATTTTCTCAAGTATCTTAACTTCCCAGTTCCTTAAAAGCTATTTAATTACCATGATCTACTCTTCCACTACACCTTATCTACACACAAAGATAGTTGTACCCTAGAGATTGCCATCACCTACAAGTGTTCTTCCATGTTCAGGAACTTCAAGATTCTTTTATCATTTCATCTTTGCCTTGTATTCTCAGACCCTGTTCTTTGTTTTCACTGTGACATGCTTTCCCCTCCACCCCTCAACTTCTTTGGACTTGACTTTACTCATCTTTTCCTGTCTTGATGCTTTGGTGAATCGTTCAACTCTATACCATCCTCCACTCTCCCTATGTATTGATTCTTTCCTTGCTACCTTCAAACATGACCATGTCTTCCCCATCCTTAAAAAAAAAAAAATAACTTGATCCAACCTTTCCCACCAGGTACCATCTTATTTTCTCCACTAAACTGATTGAGGATTCAGTCGACATTGGTGCTTTTCATCTTATATTCTCTTCCATAAACTCTGTAATGTGGCTTCTGACTTACCATTTAATTGAAACTGCTCTTTCCAAAATTATTTTATACCAAATCTAATGGACTTTTCTCAAATCAGTCCTTATCCCAAGTGCCTTCTCTTACCTTTTGATACTGGTAATCACCCTCATCTGGTTACTTTCTTCTCTCTGGGTTTTCAGGACACAGCTTTCTCTATTTGTCTTCTATTTCTCCTCCATCCTATTTCTCCAGACTGACCATTCCTTCTCAGTCTCTTTTGCTAAATATTCATCTAGGTCATAACTCACTACTGTGTACTCTTCTATACTATCTTGCTTTGTAGTCTCATCCACTCAAAATTATTATTTCTGTGCAGATGGTTTCTAGATTTATATATTCAGCTCCAGTCTCTCATTATCAACTGCCAAAAGGCATTTCAAAGTCAGTGTGTCCAAAAGATAATCCATCTTTCACCCCAAACTCTCCCTTCCCAGTTTTCCTACTATGTTTTGTCTTAACATCAGTAAGAATATATTCCTTCCTTCTCTCCTACTCTTAGAGCCCTTCCATTTAACAGAGTAAAAAAGAAACACTAGAGAAGCTGTTGAGCCAAGCTAACCAATATATCAGCCAAGCTTATACAATGTTTCATTGCCATAGTCTCCCACCTCTGAAGACAAAGAAGAAAGGGAGGGTCCTTTTTTCTTATTATTTTTAGGGCCAGTCTTGGTCATGTTTTTTTTTTCTTTTGCTATTCTTTCCATATATGTTATTGTAGTTGAATGTATATTTTTTCCTAATTTGGATTACTTTGCTTCAGTTTATAGAAGATGCTTCTAAATTCTTAATATTCATCATTCTTTTATGGGGCATAAAGTTGTTATTGTGTGACCATGAGCAAGTCATTTACCTTCATATTGTACCCTTACAAACTTTAGTTTCCTTTCTCTATAAAAGGAGAGTAATACTACTGCTTAAGATCACTAGGAGCAAGTGAGGTAATGTTCAGTATATACGTGTTATTCTGTGTAACTGATTTGTTATCCAATCATTTACCATGTTCTGTACCTTTCAAATTTGTATTTCACTCAGCTGACCCCTCCTGAATTAGTATAATATATTTTTTTCTTTTTAAAAACTCAGAATTTAACACACAGAAAAGGGTATTTCCATAAGAGAAGTTAAACAGAAAAAGAGGATTATACATGACCATCAATCTCTGTTTTGTAGAGTTTGCTTTTCTTTTTAAACATATGACAGTCGTTTAGTTTTCAAAGCGGTCCAGCTTTTGTTTGCTTTTTTCTGGCCTCCCTTTTGCTCTGTGCATTTTTTTTTTTTTCAGAAGATACCTCTACAAGGCAGCTAGGTGGTGCAGTAAATAGATCGCAGGCCCTGGAATCAGGAGGACCTGAGTTCAAATGTGACTTCATACACTTGACACTAGCCGTGTGATCTTGGGCCAATCACTTAACCCCAATTGCCCTGCCTTCCCCCATCCAAAGACCAAAAAAAAAAAAAGGATACCTCCATGACTTGCTTTTATTTTCTTTGTTTTTTAGCTACCTTATCCCTGTGCGTCCTTATCTCCTCATCCCCAGTTGGGTAAAAAGGAAAAGAAAAACGAAGTTCTCATAACAAATATATATAGTCAACTCCCACATTGGCTATGACTGAAAATATTTGTCTTGTTCTGGGTCTTGAGTCTATCACTGCTATGTCACTAAGTTAGTATTATCCTTCAGTGTCAGTCCTGGAATTATACGATCATTTCCTACATTAAGCTTCTAATATGTCTTCCTTCCTCTGCTAACTTACTTGTTAGATCATCCTTCATAGGGTTGCAGGACACAGTCCTTAGAAATAGAACTAGTAATTCTGTCCTTATTGGAAAGAGCTGTATACTTGGAGTCCTAGGACCTGGGGTTTTTGTTGTTGTTTTCATTCTGATTGTAAGTGAAATGTAATGATTCCTGCTTTGTTTAACTCAAAGGATATTTAGAGCAGTTGAGACTGATGTTAATTCTATTATGTAAGCTATTTTGTGTGCTCTTGTTTTTTGAATAACCTTGCTTTATCTGAATATACAACCTATTTCCCCTCTAGAATATAATCTCCTTAAGAGCAAGAACACTTGGGGAGATATCTAGTCTAGCACCTAGTATAGCCCCTTGCCCATAAGCACTTAATGTTTATTGAATTGAATCTCTTAAACACTGATCATTAATTTTGTATTATAGGTATGTTTTCATGTGCTGCATCCTTTTATTAGACTGGAAGCTCTGAGAGCAGGGGCTAATTGGGGGGGCTAGGAGAAAGGATAGATCCCACAATATACCTGACAAGTGGGACAGCCTTTGCCTAGGAGTGGGGAACCTGCAGCTTCCAGTCCTCTACTGTGGCCCTTTGACTAAATCCAAACTTAAAAGAATAAGTCCCTTTAATAAAAAGTTTTGTTCTGTTAAACTTGAACTGAATCAAAAAGCTGCACCCCCACCCAGGGACCTAAAAGGTCACATGTGGCCTCAAGGCTGAAGGTTACCCATCCCTAGCTAGCCTTTCTTAAAAGATGAGAAGTGCCTGAGGCAAGCCATTCTACTTTTAGATATTCAGTTAAGAAATTTTTGCAACTGTACCCTCTGTTTTTGCTTTTCTTTGGCGGGCAATTGGGCTTAAGTAACTTGCCCAAGGTCACAAGGCTGGGGTGTGTGTGTGTGTGTGTGTGTGTGTGTGTGTGTGTGTGTGTGTGTGTGTGTGTGTGTGTGTGTGTGTGTAGTGTCTGAGGCAAAAAGGGCCATCACTCTACTCACTGCGCCACCTAGCCGTCCCTTTATCTACCCTCTGAAGACTAGCAGAATAAACCTAATCCCTCTTCTAGAGCATAGCCCTATAGGTACTTTGAAACCCCCTATAGGTCCACCTTTAGTTTTCTTTACTCGCAATTAAATACCCCCAGTTCCTTCATTTATAGGTTAAATTTAAGGCTCCTCACTATACTT
This sequence comes from Gymnobelideus leadbeateri, assembly GCA_011680675.1. Taxonomy (NCBI): domain Eukaryota; kingdom Metazoa; phylum Chordata; class Mammalia; order Diprotodontia; family Petauridae; genus Gymnobelideus; species Gymnobelideus leadbeateri. The sequence continues at coordinate 40,371 of WOXC01011604.1, forward strand.
TTTGTCTTCCTGGAAGTTCTCTAGCTTACCAGTTTCCTTACTAAAATGCTCCGTGAACTGAACACCGTGGTCTGTGGATCCAAGTAAAGGATCCATTAGGACTCTCAACTCCATATTCTTGGACACAGTGCTTCTCAATGCATTTCATTAGCTTTCTTGACTGCTCTATCAAATTGTTGACTAATAATGAGTTTACAATCCACTAAAGTTCCTGTATCTTTTTTTCTTGATAGTCTACCTTTTGGTTTAATTCTTTTTATTTAAAGTAAAATTTTATTGATAACTTTTATTTTCAGTGTATTTCTCCATCAAAAAATAAATAAGGTGAGGGAAAAGCCAACCAGCATATCCCGAAAGTCTGACAATTTGTAGTGTTCAGTACCCCCTTTCCCTTCATTATGCAAGGAAATGAAGGAGGTACTTTCTTATAGATTTTTTTAGGACCTGACTTGCTCGTTATGATTTTGCAGAATTTTGATTATTTTTTTCTCCACTTAAGTTAATATTATTTAGAGTTATCTTGGTTCTGTTTATTTTATATCAGTTTATATGTCTTTCCATGGTTTTTTATGTTCATTATTTCTCACAGGATATGAGAGGATATTACTATATTCGCATAGAATATGAGAACATTACCCTCACAGTAATATTCTACCCCTCATATCTTTTTCAGATGAGTGGTTGGCTAGACATGCTTCCCCATCTTGTACTTGTGGAATTGAGTTTATTTTTTTTACCCCAGATTCAGTATAGTGTTTAGCTTGTTAAGACTTTTGAATCCTGACTCACCCAGTGTATTAGCTGTCTTTGCCATTTTTGTGCTTTCTGCAAATTTGATAGTGTCTTAAAGAAACTTTGTATTTTATTTCAGTTCCTGGTAGGTACACTGTTGACCTTAAATGCTTTATTTCATTGGGAGAAGAACCAAATATGTCTTTTTTTTGTTTAGTGTTTCTGTTTCTAGGGCCTTGTACAAAGTAGACAGTTCATGAATATATGTTGAATTGTTTATTAAAGAGAGGGGATTTGTGAAGGGAGAAATGATAAGCTTAGTTTTGGTCACAGAATTTAGAGACTGTGTAACAGTGGAAAACATTGAGTTGGGGGGGACATGGCCAGGAAGACCTGAGTTCAAATCAAGATTCAGACATTTACTAGCTGTGTGACCCTGGCTAAGGCATTTAAATTCTGTTTGCTTTGGTTTCCTCATCTGTAAAGTGGGAATAATAATGGTACCAATCTCCCAAAGTTGTTGTGAGAATCAAATGGGATATTTTAAAGGGCTTAGCACAGTGCATGGCACACGATAAGTACTATATAAATATTAGCTGTTATTATTAAAGCCTATCTCTGACATTTATAAACTGTGTGACCATAGGCAAGATACTTAGCCTTCCTCAGCCCCAGTTCCCTCTTCTAGAAAAGGAGAGAATTGGACTAGCTGGCTTGTGCAATCTCCACATCTATAAGTCTGTAAAGTTATGTAAACTCTAATTGTTCAGATTAAGAAACTAAGGCCCGAGGAAATTAAGTGATAATGGAGCATTCAAATTGTTTAGCACTTGGGGAAATGCTGGACTGGAACTCGAGAAAATTTAAGGTTAGAGATATAAATTTGGAAGCTAACATTAAAGTGTAGGAGAAGGCAAGTTGTATAAAATCTGTAAGGGAGGAGAAGAGCAGCAAACACATAACAAATACATGTGGACATATGACTAGTGTTGATAGAATAATGACATTTCTGGGATGAGAGAAAGGAAGGAGACAGACTAAAGAGGTAAAAGGGAGAACCAGGGTAATAATAATATAATTGTAAAATTCAGGGAAAGAAATAGAACTATCACAGTATTAGGTGCTATACCTGTGGCCATACATTCTAGATTTTCCAGAACAGTTTTAATTTCAAGGGGAAAGAACCATAATTTTAATAAGATTTTGAAAAAGCAATATATTTTGTAAACTTAAATCAAATTTTGTTTGGCAAATAATGTTGCCCTAACTATATATACTTCAGACATGGATGACCTTCCTGCCTTTCCATCCTTTTCTTTCCTTCTTTCTTGAAATTCATCTTTCCCATTCACTTTCTAAGCAGCCTTCCAGGCATAGCTTCAGACACTTGCATGAAAGCTGTCCCTTGGGTTTTCTAGCTTGTGAAATAATTATGCTTTATTCTAACTCTACTTACTATAAGCTTCTTACAATCGGGGATTGTGCTCTGTATCTCTCATAGCACCTTCCTTAAGTGCCTTGCCATCACTGATGCTTGATAATTATTGAATTAATAGATATATGAATTTTGTTTACCCTTCATTCTAGTCTGAGAATATTCACCAGTATTTAAAATTGCTTTGTATTTAGTAGACAGTTAGAAATCTACTTAACAGATTGACTTTGACGTGTTTTTGATCAGGAATCATAGGATACCTCTTAGTTTTCTGAATTCCCTGATATTGTCTAGTGTTCTTACCACCATGGACTGCTGAAGGCTGACGTGTTACACTAAAGATTACCAAGAAAAGCTACAAGTAATGGGAAGAGGAGCATTCTAGTTAGTTGAAGAGATTTGTATTAATGGAGATCTTTTTCATCCTTGGCATTTTTTATACATCTCTACCAATTCAAATATTCACTGTCTGACCAGTACTTTGAGAACTTGATCTTCAGTAACCTCAGTCTAGTGGGCTCCTGAATACTGACAATAACAGGTAAGTTTGCTATAGAGGTTGATTTCCTCAGAAAGTGCTTTAGAGGTGATAATGCTGGACAGGGGTGGGGGTGCTATGATGTACTGAGCTGTAGTTTTCTCCCTAAAGGATTTTATAAGCGCCATCAGCAGAGCTGTGAATGGTGGTCAATTTCAAAATGATATTTTGGTTGCTTCAACCATAGTGATCAGCTAGGTACTCTAGTAATAACTTGCATTTATTTTGGCCTCTCCTGCTGTAGCAGTCCTGGAACACTATAGGTTCTGAGGGACCTTGAGTCAGTGGAAAGTTGAAAATAGGATAAAGTATGTTATCCCTGTAGTGTAAGATTATCATCCAGGAACCAATTGGAAAAATATGTGGTCTGGTTATATAATAAGAGCAAGGACAGTGTGAGTACTGCTTTGGTACTTAAGAAATGTTAAAGCCTGTTGGGTAGGTTCTCTATGAAGAACTCACTGGAGCTCAGTAATAACTAACTTTGATATAATTCTTCAGAGATTGTAAAGTTCTTTATATTTACTTATTTGAGCCTCCCAACAACATAGTGTGATATATAATACAGAATTAATTCCCATTTTACAGATAAGGAAAGCACAGAGAGTCTTGCCCATGGTCACTCAGCTTGTTAGTGCTGGAGGAAGGCATTTGACAGGAGTGAAAAGTGGTACCATCCCTCCTTCTCCTCCATCAAAGATCCATTGAAAAGTATGACTAACTCAAAAAGTTGAGTAAGCATATTTCTACTTTCCCTTCCTCCTTAATATCTTTGCCTTACCCTCTTGCCCTTTCCTCCCTTTCTTGTTTATTCCTTTCTATATAACCACCCATACAATGGAAAGGAATCTGTGTTTTTAAAAATTAGTCATATCTATTGCATGAAGGTCATTCCCCTGTTTAAGAGTAGGTGAACTGAATGTAATATTTTATAATAGGAGATTGGTTTCCATTGGTGACTTTACTCACTGGAGCTCTTGGCTATTATGTCCTCAGGAAAAGTAAAATAATTTTATTAACCTAGTCAGAACATCATTTGGAAGGTAAATGTGGGGGTGGCTAGGTGACACAGTGAATAGAGCACCAGCCCTGGAGTCAGTCAGGAGGACCTGAGTTCAAATCCTGCTTCAGACACTTATCAAAAAACTTAGCCCTGTGATTTTGGGCAAGTTGCTTAACCCCAATTGCCCTACCTCCCCACCCCACCCCCCAAAAAAATTCAACTGGAAGGTAAATGTGGTCTACAAATTTATGCTAGTGTATTCTGGATGCAAATATAAATAGTTTTAAAACTGCTTTATTCAAACTGCTTGTTCATAGGGTGGCTAGGTGGCACAGTGGGTAGAGCGTCGGCCCTGGAGTCAGAAGGATCTGAGTTCGGATTTGGCCTCAGACACTTAACGCACACACAAAAACCTAACCATGTGACCTTGGGCAAGTTACTTAACCCCAATTGCCCTCCAAAAAGCAAAAACAAAACAAAAAACTGCTTGTTCATTTGCACAAAATAGACTGTTGAAAGCCAAAGAATTGATATTTTAAGATTTATAAAGATATAAGTAGCACTTATTTTTGTGTGTGATGAAATTGAAAAGTATTGATGGTTACTAGTAAGTAATTTTTTCTCAAATTCTGAATTCTAAGTGAATAGGCAAACATTGAATTTTTTTTGTGTGCTCTTATCTCAGAGAAGACTACAGTTAATACACACAAAAATATGCATACATGTACACATATACATATATGTAAAATCATAGTGTACATATTTCTTATTATGAGTTCTTTCTCTGGAGGTGGATAGCATCTTCCTTCACAAGTCCAAGTCTCCACATTTTTCTAAAATCAGCTCATCATTTCTTATAGTGCAATGGCATTCCATTACAAACAAGCCACAACTTATTTAGCCATTCTCCAGTTGAAGGAAATCTGTTGTTTTAACCAATCTGATAGGTCTTTGATGATATCTCATAGTTGTATCAATTTGCATTTCTTTCATCAGCAATGATTTAAATCATTTTTTCATATTACTATATATATATATATGTAGTTTTGATTTCTTCATTGAAAAGCTACCTGTTCATATCATTTGACCATTTGTCAGTTGGGAAATGACTCCATAAATACATACACACACATCCACCCCTCTCTCCTCCCTCCCTCTCCCTCCCTTTCTCTCTCTAACACAGATACACCCCACTTTAAATCATGTGAGGGCGTTTTATCTTGATTACCTGAAAGATTTAGGATTTATTTCTACAAGATTTATAAACAGCTAAAAGATGATTAATAAATTAAACCCAGCAAACAAAATGTATACTACATTGAATTACTTGCAGTTCAGTTACATTTATTATTTTGGTAAAACTGGACTGTTTGAGGAAAAATTTGGAATAATACCCCAATTTTGACCTTGCTATGTATTTGCCTTTTCTTTATTACCTAATAAATGACTTTTCTCTCCTATGCATTCAACTTGTGTGCTGAAGTCAAAATAGTTCCAATCTTCATTTTTTTAAAAAATAGATTTTTTCCCCCAGCATGCTAGTTGACTTGGAGAAACATTTACTTTAATTCATATTTTACAGATTCAAGTGTAAACAACAGCAAATAATACAGTATCATGTTCAGAATCAAAGGTGTATAGTCATGGCAGAATTGTACATGTTTTGTGAATTACACACAAGTAGTGCAAATTTATGTACTTTGGCTATGAGGTTTATTGTGAACCTCTTAAATTTTCATATAGACTACAGTGTTGCTGATTAAATTTAATAAAGATTTTTTAATACTCAAAATTATATCCAAAGTTTAAAAATATGGCACAATATTTCATGTATGCCCAACAATCATACATTACTATTAGATAAATCATAATGATAAACGCCAAAATAAAATGTTTTGATTTATCAAGTTTCTGAACTGCATAAGGTCTATTACTGTTTTATTTTATTCACCTCAAAAAATGGTCAAGCATCCCCAAATCTAAAATGTACAATAATATTGATGTAGATGTCAATCAAAAAAGTAACAAACTCAAGTCAAGGAAAGAGGCCTATTTTCCCTCCCTTTCATATTTTATTTATTAAGTTATGAAAGAAAAGGCTGAACTTAGGCAAGCCTGAAAATGGTTTAGAATATAATCAACGATGCTGTCAGTTCATAGAACTAAGCAACAAAAAGCACTAGACAGTTGCCTGACATGTACTATGCCATTAGGTTCACAGAATAAAGATTCTCACAGGTAGCATATACCAGTAATATAGTCTCCTAAAAATAATGGCAAAGTGGATGTTGTCCCCAACTTCTTTTCCAATGACAAGCTACTGTTTCATTCTTCTGCTAATGAGTAACAGTTAAAATTTAGAAAATAACTTTTCTACAGCTAGAAATGTATAAACCCTTTCATTTCAAAGAACTCTCTTTAACATATATACCTGTACCTTTTTAAAAGATTAAAACAAACCACAGGAATTAAGTGTAATTGCCTGTAATAAGCAAGGATTCATCCCCTCCCCCCCCCCAGCAGATTAAGTTTTTGTAGTTAAGAGATCCTAAAGTAACATTCCTTTTTGAAACTGATCTTAAAGATTACTGTGCTAAGACAATAAAAATATGGTATTATTTTCAGGTCAAATTAGATTTTGAGCAGTATCTTACCGAGAACTTACTGATTATCTAGCTTACTTAAACCAACAAAATTATTCATGTATTCAGTTTTCAAAGAAGCTTACCTTAAGTTTTCTTTCCTTATACAATACTTTCAATACTAAAAAAAAATGCAATCAAATCCACCCGTTTTTTAAATTTATTCATTCATTTATTTATGGGACTTTTTGGAGAGGGGAAGGCAGGGCAGTTGGGGTTAAGTGACTTGCCTAAGGTCATACAACTACTAAGTGTCTGAGGGCAGATTTGAACTAAGGTACTCCTGACCCCAGGGCAGGTGCTCTATTCACTCTGACACCTACCTGACCCAAATCTACCCATTTATGATAAAGCTAAATACCACTGTCCATTGTCAAGTGATTCTATAAAAATTAGAAATTGCATTTGGAAAAGAAAGTTTAGTGCACAATTTCACCCCTCATGTATAAGGGTCCAGTGGTGGAACAAAATTTAATTTTAAGTAATTGGTTCCACTGTGTCATTATTAAACATATATCTTACTTTGAAGGCAGGCTAAGGTGTGGGCTTAAGGGCACTTGTTATTCACTTGGTAAAAAACTGAAGGTCTGATTCTCAAACTTTAGGACTCTTACCCCGAATTACTACCACACATATACAGACTTCCACATTGAAAGACCAACATTACAGTTACCACAGTTTTAAAAAAATTTATCAAATAGCTAATCATGGCCAAGAGTACCCTCATTCTGGATTTAGAAATGAAAGTTCATTACTTTTGAGGGGTGTGGTGGCATAATGTTCAAGCTGACCATACAAAGTATCACATACATACAGCGAATTTATGTATTCTTATTAGCATGTTTAAACAATCTGCCTAAGAAAGGTAAGCTAAGAGTAGCTAGGGGATTGCATAGATGACTTTTAAAAATAAAGTTCTTTAAAATAATTTTTCTTTTTCTATTTAAAACAAATTTTTGGCTTGTAACATTTGAAAACAGCTGTAGATCTACAAATCGCAACAGAATCTGCTTTAAGAAGTTACCTGCTGTGTGCATATTTAGTACTCTAGTAGACATATACACTGGTTTTTTTCCTTTAAGGAGAGGGAAATGTATACATCTGTGTCTTGGTTACAAGTTGGTGTTTTTGTTTGTGGTTTTTTTTTTTTTTGGTTGGGTTTTTGGGGTTTTTTTTGTTTTTTAAAGATAATATTTAGGTTCTAAGAAAAAGAAAACTCTTGGGCCAACTAACCAGACATAGAGATGGTTGGGAATCAGAGAGAAGGCATCTGTCCAAGTTTACCAGAGGAAATTCCCTTATTTTAACTGCATGCTACTTTAGAACATTTGTTTTGTTTTTAGGGTAGATCCACACACACAAAAAAAGTTAAGGATAGTAACTGTCTTTTTTAAAAGAGTAATTTAACTTCAATCTTCCACTAACCTGGGTACCATCTACTTAGCAAAATAATTTACAGGTTACTGAAATGGAAAATTCTACTCTACATAGAAAAATTCCAAAATTATTAGAGGAAAATTACCCTTATGTATATTCCCATTGACTCTTTTAACAGGTACCAAATTGTAATATTGAAAAATATTGCCAGTTTTACTCCAGTGCTACTTATCTTAATTAACAAAAAAAGTGATTACTTTTAGAAATACCCAATTAATTAATTCCTCAAATTTGCTTTAAGCACTTAAGACACTAAGCTAGGAATTCAAAAGATGGAAAAATATTCGGGAAAGAGACCTATTTGTAATGATGTGGGGGGGGGCGAGGACTTAAGATTTGAAACATAGGTTTAGCTTTGCAAGGGACCTTAATGGTCATTTAGTCCATTGTCCTCATTTTATAGATGAGAACTGAAGCCCAAGTTAAGTGACTTTCTTAGAATCACACAGATTCTATGCAGAACCAAGATTCTAATCAAAGTGGAATGTGCTTCTTATTGGATGGCCATTTGTCAGGTATGTTGTAGAAGGGATTCTTTTGGAGGCATGGATTAGACAAAATAAGATTCTTAACCATTTTTTGTGTCATGTAGCTCTGTCAGTTTGGCAAAGCCTGTTCTCAGAATACTCTATTTAAAAAATGCATAAAATACATAGAATTACAGTGGAAACCTATTATATTGAAATAGTTACCAAAAATTTTAGACAAGTTCACATTTGCTCTTTTAAGAACAAATTAATTATATGGTTGATGAAAAGGACCATTTTGATTGTGTGAATTTTCATCCTTCATCCCAGAATTTGATTTAAGGCAAAAGAGGGATCTTACCTCAGTCTTCTTTAGCTCTTCTCTCTCCTTTATTTACCATATCCAGAATAGGTAGCTGGGTCTTAGTAATTCTTCCTCTCCACTTCTGTCCAATAAAAAGTCCATCTCTACTAATGCTGCCACTACCCCTAGTTGAAGGCATTATATCACATTTCACTTGGACTATTTCAAGAACCTAATTGGTCTCTGTGGCACTAAGGCTCTCCCTCTCTCTAATCCCCCCTCCACTCAGCTACCAAAATAATATTCCCATAGCATAGTTCTGACTGTGGAACTCCCATATTTTGGAGACTTGAGGTAGCTTCTTTCTGCCTGTAGGGTAATCTAAAATCTCTTCTGTTTTAATGTTTAAAGCCCTTCACAACCTGGCTCCAATTCTGGGTTGATTTCACATTACTCCCCTGATCTGTCTGCTTTCTCACCTGGGGGGGGTGGGGTGTGTGTGTGTGTGTGTGTGTGTGTGTGTGTGTGTGTGTGTGTGTGTGTGTGTGTGTGTGTGTGTGTGTGTGTGTGTGTGTGTGCGCGCGCGCGTGTGTGTGTCTGTCCGTCCATCTGTTTTTGGTCTCTGGAACTTTTTGCACAGGCTGTTTCCCATGTGCATTCACTCTTCATACCTCTTAACGTTTCAAACTCCATTCAAAGCTCAGGTAAAGTGCCATCTCTTCCTAATTAGACCTCTCCCGATTTTCCATTTTCTCAGTCTTTTCCCCCCTTCCCTTCTGAAATTACTTTGTATTTACCTTGTAAAGCATATACTTTGTATTTATATGTATCTATGTTTTCTCAAAGATCCTTGGGAAAGGGAATATTTCCTTTTTGTCTTTGTATCCCTAGCATCTAACATACATAGGATATGGCACATAGTAGGTGCTTACTAAATATTTGTTGTTTGAAAGTGTTGCCTTGGGCGACTCTGCCCTCCCCAAAACTGTTGGAGTTTCATGATGTGTTGTGGTGGAACCTTCTCAAAGAATTCAGAGTCGGACCACCTCTAATCCAAGTATAGGCATTTATTGAGATTGACACCTCTCATGAAAGGGCTAAGTTCTGGTAAAGATGCAATTACAGAAATCATGAATATTAATAAGGCAGGAGGGATTAGGTAATAGAGGAGGGGTCTCATCTATGAATTCAGTGGTTAAGCATTCTGGTGGTGCTGCCCTCCTATTGGCTAGCTATTGTAGTCCTGTGTGGTCTAGGTAGATAGGTATTGTAGTCCTGTCGGGTTAGATGAATAGTGTGATTGTGATTGAATACAAGAATACACCTGTTTCTGTGGGAATGGGTCTGGGGACAGTGACTAGGTAGAGGCAGTAGCTGGGTTCCCATCACATGGACACAGCTGCTTTTTCTGTGAGAACTAAGAGTTCAGGGATACATTTTAGCCTGTTATTCCAGTGAGCATTGAGGCATATATGAAGAAGTTAGGACATTATGGGGTAGGTGGGTAGGTACATTGGGCCTGCTGTTCAATGGGGCTGGGGCAGTTTTGTTAGGGTTCCATCTAAAGTGCTGTAAAAAGAGCTATATTTCCATATATGTATATACACACATACATATATTTATATCTTCGGGTATGAAGCTTGGAAAATGACTCGGCCTGGCTGGATTTGGGGGGTGCGGAGTAGTGGTAATTAATATACTTAATCTAGTGAAGACAGTGTACCAAAAGAAAGAGCCCACAAAGATGGTAGATGTTTATTGGATTAAAAAATATAACATGTCTCCATTCTCTGGAAGCTCTAAAGTTTGTATATATGTACATTTCAGTGTGAGTGATTAGAAAGTGTCTTTGTATTGGTGTGGTACTCACTCTGGGAAACCCCCTGAACTCTGATTGAATCTTTTCTACTTCTTGAGGCATTTGCCTGAGGCCATAAGCCCTTCATTATAGCTAGGCCCTAATCTTGTTTTTTTTTTTTTTTTAAAGCAATTGGGGTTAAGTAACTTGCTCAAGGTTACACGGCTAATCATTTGATTTATGCGTGGGTGCTCATTTTCTGAGGCCGGATCTGATCTCGGGTCATCCAAACTCCGAGGCTGGTGCTCTTACTCACTGCGCCACCTAGCCGCCCCTTTAGGGCAATTGGGGTTAAGTAACTTGCCCAAGGTTACACGGCTAGGTTTTTGTTTGTGCGGATTAAGTGTCGGAGGCTGGCTCCGAACTCAGGTCCTTCTGATTCCAGGGCCGGCGCTCTATTCACTGCGCCACCTAGCCGCCCCAATCTTGTTACTCTTAACCTACCCTAGCCCTCCCTTGTCCAGCCACATGCCACCCTTGATCCTATCAAAATATCTATACCCAAATCTGTCACCCTTAAACTAGCCTAGCCCTCCATTGTTCTCCAGGTAGCCTTCAGTTATTTCCCACCCTTAATCTCATTCCTGTAGTCTGACCTCAGTTCCATCAAAGATCCTACTTAGATTCCTCCTCTAGACCATCCCTAAATCCTGCCTCCTTGAAGGGGCTAGGGGCTGAGAGTAATCTAGTGCTGACTCACTCTGTGTCAGATTATTCTGGCCTGCTTGTCAACACAAGCGTCATAAATACTTAGGCTCCTTAAGAGTCTACCCATTATGTTGAATCGTTAATAAACTTTGCTTTTCTTTGAGAGAAGACTCGAGTTGAATTCATTCATCTGGATTGGGCGTGTTGGTATTTTGGGGTTTCGAGCACCCCTAAAACCCAAACCTCAACAGTATGGACCTCCATTTTACCATCAAGTTTAGAATAGCATCCTCTAGAATTTCAGAATATTGCTTGAAGTTTAGAAGTAACTATTACTGGACTACATTAGGCCATGGGGGGATACAAAGATGTTTTTGCCTGCTAGAGACTTAAAATATAGTTGGGGAGATTGGAATTCCATGGTTAACTTCTTTTTAAAATTAAGTGGGGGTTAATTTAAAATTTAACAGTAAACAAGTGTGAACATTTACATATTCACAGAAGAGGAAAAAAAGATTATACATGAAACCATGATTTCAAGTAGTACACTTTGGATTTTTTAAAGAATATAATAAATTTGACACGTTACCTTCAAAGCTTTCCTGTATCTTCTCCTTAGCTTCCTTTCTGTTACCTTTCCTTCCTTTTTAAATGCTACAATGACTTTTCTTTTTCTTTTTGCATCAGTATCACTATTTCTCATATATACATTTGAAAAACAAAACCTTATGTAACATAAACATAGTAAAAGTCCATATATTGGTCATGATTTTAAAATAATGTTACTCTCAAGAAACCCAGAATTTTCTAGGTATGAATCTAATAAGAAAGAAACTCCACTTGTGAATTACTTAGTAAAGGGAACTATTATTTTGAGAAATTTGTTGAAATTTTAAGTTGTTTATTCCTTCCTGAGGTTCAGTAGAGTTAATAGCACTTCTTTTTGGGAACTAGACTAAATGAAACAAACAATTCATTCTCTTCCTTTCAAATAGATTCTGACCTTTCTTATTCTTTCTAATATTAAAGGCAGTACTATAAATTGTCTAATGCTTCTTTTGATGTCTTTTATTTATTTAATTTATTTATTTTGCTTTTTGGAGGGCAGTTGGGATTAAGTGACTTGCCCAAGGTCACATGGCTAGTTTTCTGAGTTAAGGTCTGAGGTCTGATTTGAACTCAGGTCCTCCTGATTCCAGAGCTGATGCTCTGCTCACTGGGCCACCTACCTGTCCCCTCGATATCTTTTTTTTTTTTTATCCTAAATACTCTGTTATGTTGCTAAAGCCTTTGTTATTTTTATTAGTTTTTAATTGATCTTAAATTCCTCTTTTTCTTAAGTCATCTAGAAAACAATCCAGTTGTTTATTTAACTATGGGGTCTACTTTTTTCCTTTAAGTTACTCACGTTATTAAATAGCACAGTGAGGAATTAGACAGTAGGATAGCCATCTATTGTATATTTTTATTGCCAAGTTCTTAGATATTCTTCTAGATATTCCAGGGAATGGAGCTCATGCTGCCTGGATCCCAAATTCAAAACTGACAGCCTTATATTAGCATGTACAACTTTTCATAATGACTATCATATGTATGTATACATATGGGTATGCCTGCATATGTAAGCACTTTGTTTCTCCTTTGCTTTTACCAAAGTCTACCTGGTAAGATATTTATATACATGTGTCTCCCCCTCATAAGATTATAAGCATCTCCAAAACTCCAGTCTAAGTATTTTTATATTCACCCAGAGCTAGCACTGTTCTGTGTATAGGAAATAAATGTTTTATTTATTAAAGATTGTTATTATAATACATTTTCCATGCATTTTCTCATTTGATCCATACCAACAACTTTTTAAGTAAGTCATATACATATATGGTTTTCAGGTAAGACAATAAAGCTTAGAGAGATTAAATTCGTAAAGGGCAGAATGGACACTTGAAACTAAGTCTTGTGATTTCAGAACCAGTGTACTTCATTTATATACTTGTATTTTTTTTTTACACTTTTTTCACTGGGGAAAAAAACTTGAATTTGAACTTAAAATTTTTTCAAATATTCCAACTTTACTTCCTAGGCTATTTGTAACACTTAAAATTTTGCTTTAGTTCTATTCTTTCAATTAAAATACATTAGAGTGGTGGTGTTATTGACTGCAAAGAAAGGACTGCTGTCATACAGTGTTTCCAAGGTGTGATTTGGACAGTTAATTTGGTTACTAGCTAAGTTAAGTATAATTTAGTTTTTACCCAATGAATTACTTCAGATAGCACCATAGATATAGAGAAAGAGAAGACTTTCTAGTATAGCTCCTTTGTTTTACAGTTAAGGGAGATGAAGCTCAGAGAGGTCAGTAAATAAGTGACAGCTAGGATTTTGACTCAGGATTTCTGCTCAGAATTCAGCATTTTTTGCATTCTACCTTATTTTTAGGAAAGTACCCATTTGAAACTTCAAAAATCCTTGCTATTTTTTATTTTTACATTATTTTTTGTTTTTACATTCTCTTTGTACTCCTTACTAGAGTCATCTCTTACAATTTAAAAAAAAAAATTTAGGGGGTGGGGAATAGTTTAAATAGTTTAAATCTTGACTTGACCACTTGATACCCTGATGTCCTTGGGCAAGTCATTTAACTACTCTGAGCCTTAACTTCCCTGTCTGTAATATTAGGGGGTTAGACTTGACATCTGAAGTCCTTTTCAATCCTAAATTAATCCCAAGGACATTACATATAGTGTTCTGTACCCATTGATCCTCCACTGCTAAGCTTGCAAACTATAATTACATCATTTGGTTTCAATTCTTATTGTTACATTGTTTCTATTGGTGCATATGAGGCTCACTAGTGAGAAACCTACATTGTTTTCTATTTGTATGTCCTCTTAATATATCTTTTATGCTACTTTCACATAAATGTTATATTAATGTTATGCAGCCTGATTGAAAATACCTACTCTGCCTTTCCATTGCCCTTTAGGTTACAAGTGATTTTGAGTCATCTGAGAGCATGGTATTCTATGATTTCCAACTTTATAACTTCACTGGGAAAATAGGTTTTTGCATTAGGGAGCAAAAAGCTATACAGTTTAACAAATGTAATAAATTCCTTTTTCTTCTTCCTGTCAGTACTATGTAGCGCACCATCAAGATTTGTGCTGGTGCCCTTTTAGCTTCCTGTCATACATAGGACCACTATGCATTCTTCATTCAAAGATCAAAGCAGCATTTGGCCCCGAATCTTGTTAATTTCTTATAGGGATATCAAGGAATTGATACATTCAAGATGACACTATCTACAAAGAGTATACACACAGCCTCACCAGGTTAAATTCTTCCTCATCTTTAAAGCCTTAGGTAGATTTTTTTCTTCTGTGAGACCCTTCCTGATCTCCACCCCCTCCCCAAAAGCATAAATAATTTGTTTTACACTTCACCAGTGTTGTTACTGTGTATTATGATGCATGTTTTCCTCTAGTACAGGAGTGGGGGACCCAGCCTCAAGGCCACAGGGGGCCTTCTAGGTCTTTGGAATATGGCCCTCCGAATGAATACAAACTTCACAGAACAAATCCCTTTTAATAAAAGGATTTGTTCTGTAAAACTTGGGACTCGATGAAAAGCCCGAAGCAAGGACCCTCACTCCTCTAGTGGATGAACTCCTCAATAGTAGGGACCTCCCTATACCTAATGTTGTTTTCCCTTTCCCGGTAATTTGCCCACAGTCACTTAGTAAAATGTTGACTTTAAAACAAGTCTTCTTACTTTGGAACATAGTGAGATTTAGTCTGTTAGTAATAAATGTTTTTTTTAAAAATACTTTGATATACTTTTTTGCTTAATATTCAGATAAGGGTTCTAGTTTCATTTTCTCCCCCTCTTGCAGGACTTTGGGCAAGTTAGTTATATCAAGAGATTGAACTTTTCTTTCTCTGGCCACCATTTTCTTATATGTGTTGTCTCCTATTACTGGAATATAAGCTCCTTCAGGTCAGAGACAGTATTGCATTTGTATCCATATCCCTAGCACTTAGCCCAATGCCTGCCACATAACTTTAATGCTTTTCTTTTCTTTTCTTTTTTGCCTTTTGGAGGGCAATTAGGGTTAAGTAACTTGCCCAAGGTTACATGGCTAGGTTTTTGTTTGTGTGTGCCTTAAGTGTCTGAGGCCAGATCTGAACTCAGGTCCTTCTGACTCCAGGGCCGACGCTCTACTCACTGTGCCACCTAGCCGCCCCAACTTTAATGCTTTTCTTTTCTCTCTACAGCCCTTTCCAACCCTAACATTCTCTTCAGTGGTTTATTTACATTTTAATCTTAAAGCAGAAAATTTGAAGTCTTCCTGCTTACTTTGAGGTTAAGGGAAAACCTTGAGAAACTGTATTGTAGGAGAACTGTCTTGCTGAGAGAGTGCCAGAGGACATTTTTAGACATTAATTATGCTTTCATGCTTTCTTCAGTAATTGTCATACATTTATATGTACATGTTGTCTCCCCAATTGAAAGTAAGCTCCTTGAGGGGCAGGAACTGTTTTAGTTTTTGTATCCCCAGCACCTATTACTTGATGTGTAATCAAGTATTATTGATTGACATAGGAAGAAAATTGTTTCATTTTTATTTGATTTAACAAAATATGAACTGTTCGATAGAATATTAATCGGTGATATTGTGGATAGAGGACCCCGTTGCCCTCAAAGACAGAAGACCTGGCTTCAGATCTTGCTTCTGATCCATATCTGTGTAACCCTAGGCAGGTCTTTTAAGTTCTCAATACAATAGCCAGGTTTAAGACTATAAGTTGCAGGAAGGTCAGCCTGCTAGAAGGAGTTTCCCCTTCTGGGAGTTCCTATGTCAATGAAATCACAGACTTTTATCACTTATTTGGCACTGAAACATTCATTATCTACTTAGAGCTCAAAAAGTGAAAAATGGGAAGAATGTATGGTTGTATAATAGATATAGAGTTTCATAATAAGTGGGCAAGATTAGTCCTTTAACCTGCTTTTTTCTTTCTGCTATATCCTCCTTGAGTAAGACTGCATATTATGTTCTTTGCAATGGAGACTCTGGCCCTTTTTAGCTAAGGTCTTTTCAGGTTCTCATTTTGAGGTAAAGTAGTCTTCCTTAATCCTAGCCCAGCATTCTATCCACTGTGCCACTGGTACATCTATAGTAACTGTTTCTCTTTTGGCCAGCAACCCTGAAGGTCCTCCCCTCCTAGTTTGATTTTTTTTTTTTTTAAATTAATGGGTCTCCTATTGCATCCTGGGTCATTTCCAGTTGTCCTGATCGATATCTGGCCACTGGACCCAGATAACTCAGGAGGAGAAAGTGAGGCTGGTGACCTTGCACAGTACTCCCTCATTCAAATCAAAGTCAGCTGTAAGTCATGTTATCATCTCCCTAATATCATAGTCCTCTTCAAGAATTCCAACTAGTCTGGTAAAAATGAGAAATCTGGGGCGACTAGGTGGCACAGTGAGTAAGAGTGCCAGCCCCAGAGTTGGGACAACCCGGGATCGGATCCGGCCTCAGAAAATGAGCACCCACACATAAATAATGTAACCTTGAGCAAGTTACTTAACACCAATTGCTTTAAAAAAAAAAAAAAGACAAAAAACTAGAAACCTGTTTACTCTATAGAAAAAGTTTCCTGTAATTCTGTGTAAAGTGAAAACAACAAATAAGATAATGAAGGCCCTAATGTCTTATGGTGAGTTGGAGGGAGGAAGGAAATTAATAAAATCATTTTTGTTTGAAAATTAGAATATTTCGAGGTGTATATTTTTTATAAATGTATTTTTTAATCAAGTGACAATTTTAAAGATATATTCCTTTCGTGTGTGGCAAATGTCATAACCCCTACAAAAAAAAAAAAAACCCAAAGCATTTTTGGAGGAGACATTTGGGGAGCAAGGGGATACTTGATTTACATAGTATCTTTACTTTGAAGATAATACACATGAATTTAATATTATGATAGTGATGTCCAACCATAGAGCAAATTGGGAGGGGTGTGTGTATGTGTGTGTGTTTGTGTTTATATATATATATATATATATATATATATATATATATATATATATATATATATATATATATATATATATATATATATATATATAATAGCTAATCATCCCAAATAGTCTAGAGTTTGTTTTTGTTGTTGCTGTTTTTTGTTTTTAGCTTCTGGTCTTTTTTCCCCCCAGATATTTTTGTTGGATCTTCAGAGATGCAACCAATTTTGTGGTACATATTCATTATGGGGCTTTTTAGTGACTACTATTAACTACTCTATATTTCACACCAGTCCCCATCTATCACATCTGAGTTGCCCTTACCCTAGTTCAAGGCCATATTGCCCCTTTTCTGAATCACTATAATTGCTTCCCTGATCACAGTGCTTCCACACAAGGTCAGTCTTAATAAAGCATAGAGAGACCATATTAATATCCTATTTAAAAGTCTTCAGTAGCTCCCTATTAACTCTAGGATAAAATACTAACTCCTTAGCCTGACATTTAGGTCCCTTTGCAACCTAGCTGTAACCTACCTTTTTAGCCTTTTTTCTTTTTAAAGTTGTTTGACCACAAGCAAAGGTGATTTTTTTTTTTTTTTGCCTTTTGGAGGGCAATTGGGGTTAAGTAACTTGCCCAGGGTCACACAGCTAGGTTTTTGTTTGTGTGTGTGATCCAAACTCAGGTCCTTCTGACTCCAGGGCCAGAGCTCTACTCACTGTGCCACCTAACCGCCCCAAAGGTGATTTTTAAAATATCCATTATTTATCTTTATCGTGTAACTTAAGTTTCCCAATATATTTCTGGTTGAGTGTCTTCTGATTGGTCAGACTTCATAATTTTTAGCCTGACCCAAATTCACTTTATAACTCCTTTGTCATCTTCCTGTCATACAGTTTGGGTGCACCTCCACCACTCCCTGGCCACCATCTTTCTGTTATGGTGTTGTCTTCTCTTATTAGAATGTAAGTTCCTTGAAGGGAAGAACCAGTTTGTTTGTTTTTTTATTTGTATCTTTGCCACTTAACACAGTTCTGATACATAGTAAGCTTTTAATAATTTTTTAAAAATTCATTCATATATTATCTGTGTACATGTTTGTGTCTACCAAGTAGAAGTGCCCCTTTGGGACAGGTACTATCTCACTTTCTGCCTTTGAATTCCTACTACTTGTACATAGTATAGACTTAATTAATTGATTTAAACCTTTTAGTTCAAATTATTTTGGTTAGCTAGATTCTTCCAGCTCTAACATTTATCTGACTAGAAGCCATGAAATATTTTAATGTCCATCTTGTTTATAAAAATTTTTTATACTTTATAAAAGTAGCTTCTCTGGCATCTAGAAATTCAATTAGGTAGTACGTTTCCAAAGTGTGTATTATGGGATTAGTGATATTTTAATTCATAATATTATCATTAATGATAATTGTGGAAATAGTGATCTCAGATTAACTTTAAAACTCTAATTTTTTTCAGGAAGGTGTTTTGTTAAAATTCCTGTGGAAACAATATAATTTCATAAGGAGATAATGGGTAAGTTTTATAAAGGTAATGGAACTTTTTAATTTTTAATGATAGCTCATAATAATTCATATTTATATAGTACTTCAGATTTTACAAAGCATAAGTATAATCTTTTTTCTTTCAATTTTTTCTACAAAATAGATGAAATCAAGTTAGGAAGAGGGTAAGCAGAATAATGGCAGACAAAAAAAAAAAAACTTTAAAAGGAGAACTAACATTTGTTTTACCACAATCCAGACAGGGTGGATAAGTAATTTGCTTAAAAATAAATGGAAATTCTTATTTTAACTTTAGGGGGAGAAATTAATGATTAAAGTTCTTTTTTTTTTTTTTTTTTTTAGGCATGTATGAGTTTGAGCAAAGGCTGCTGCTAAAAGTGTAGAAGTGATTCACCTATAACTAAGCATCTTTTTTAACCTTACCCTGACCCCAACTCATAAGTGTTAGCATAGTTGAATGCAAATGTTTGCTTCGAGTTACTACAGCTGTTTACTTCTGTTTAAATAAAACTTCAGATTTTTAATGTTTATGCTTCCATGAATTTCACACATTTCTTTTTAAGGCTTACTCCATATTGTAGAAAAAGCATCTTCATCTAATAGGACTCTTCCAATTCTGAGGTTCTCTGATTCTCAGTTTCAGGGCTAAATCACAATTTTAAACAACTTTCTTTTGAAACATTCTTAGCTCTAGAAATAAACATTCTACCACAGTGTTCACTTCAAGGGTCTGGAATTGCTACATAACTTTGAGCACTTTTCCCTTGACAAACTAAAATTCAGATCCTCTGTAAACTTAATCATGAAATAATTGTAAACTTGATCATGAAATAATGATTACTAGTAATTTTGTCATTATTTTTCTTTTCAAGAGTTTAATGATAAAAACTTAAGTTTTTCTACAAGTGGCTAATTCAAGAAAAATTTTAACTCTACATTTTGTCAAATGCATTTGTAATGGAGTTACCATCAATTTAACAAATATGTATTTACATATTTGTGTAAAATTGAGTATGTCTGAGGTTTTGTTTTCCTTTGTTGCTGTTGTTGTTTCCCTTTTCTTTTTTTTGTCCAGAACTATGATTTCATTGTTGTAATTCCTAGTGATTAAACTTTCCCTAGCAGTTCAGGTCAGCAATGTTGGTTCTTCTGAGGCACTGAGAGGTTAAGGCAGGGATGGGAAACCTTTGGCTTTAAGACCTCACTCATGTGACTTTCTAGGTCCTTGGGTTTGACCTATTGACTGAGTCCAAGTTTTACAGAACAAATCCTTTTATTTAAGGGGTTTTGGTCTGTGAAAGGGCCACACTTGAGAATCTTAGAGGGCCACATCATATCCTTGAGGCCAAAGGTTCCCCAACCCTAGACTTGCCCAGGTCACACAACTAGTATGTGTCTGAAGCTGACTTGAACTTTGGTATTCCTGAGTTCAAGACTGACCTTCTTTTATAACACACTGCCTCTTGTTTAGGATAAAATAATATTGGATAAAGTCTCTGTAATGGTAAGTGTGATGATATAGTGGGAAAACTGCCAGATTTGATGTCAAATCACCTTAGTGTGACCTTGGGCAGATAACTGCTTTGGACCTCAGTTTCTTCATCTGTAAAATGAAGAGGCAGGCTCAATGATCTCTTTTAAGATTTTTTTTCTAATTCTAAATCTGTGATCCTAATATGATAAGGAAAATGCTAATTTTTTAGTTCAAGAGTTTAAATCTCTGTAACTTGAATGAAAAAAAAATTCCAGCTAACAAAACCTTGAATATTAAAAAAGCACCCCTGCTCCACCTTCACACATGCCACCCATGTAGTACCAAACTTGGAGAGGCATTAGCAGGAGTAAAATTATACCAATCCAGTGCTGTCTACCACTTGGGATTAACCAGTTGCCTGGTGTTTTTCTGGAAAATGCTTATGTGTCTTTTATAATTTTTAGCTATAATATCCTGAGTTAGAGTACAAATAATGTTGTCTGTTTAAAATAGATCATTTTCAAGTTATCATATTTACTTTAAAATGACCAACAGCAAACCTATATATTAAAACAAGGTTGAGTCCTAATTATATAATGAGACTTAAAAGTAAATAGGCAAGGTTATTGGTATTAACTCTTTCCAGAGAATTTTTTTTATTTTTGTGGGGAAAAAAACCCAAACTTAACACTGTTTATAAGGTACTAGTTTGTTTTAATATGAGTTTTACCTTTGAAAACCTACATTCACTTCATTAGAAACTTCGTAAAAAGAGATGACTTAAGCAGAATATCAAATTTTTTAAATGAAAGCTATTAATATCCCATTACAAATCTATAGGTAGATTTTTTTTATAAAATCTCCATAGATTATGTCCAGGATGTTGTGCCCCACATTTCAAATAGTGTTTTAGTATTTTTCAAACACTAATGAATAAAATATAACATGTCTATTTCTGTTTAGTAACTCTGTAGTTATAAAGATTTTTTAACACTGGTTTTATTTTAGATGGAGAAGAGAAAACATACGGCGGGTGTGAGGGCCCAGATGCTATGTATGTGAAATTGATATCTTCTGATGGTCATGAATTTATTGTAAAAAGGGAGCATGCTTTAACATCAGGAACAATAAAAGCCATGTTAAGTGGCCCAGGTATGTATAGAAATATATATTGGCCCTTGATAGTTCTTTGAAAATTTTAAGTGTTGACAGAAGTACTGTACTTTTGTTTTGTCAGATGATTTGTGAAACTTTTAAAATACTGATTTTTCTTTTAAGTGTCTCCCACCATCAGCACGAAAATTTGGGGATTAAAAAAAGTCCAATGTAAGTTTTTTAAGTTAATAAAATGGGAAAGAAAGCATTATATTTATGCTGGTCCTCAGTTTAAGACTGAAGATTAATTCATTCATTAAGCATTAATGTGCTTATGTAAAATACATGCAAGACACTGCATGCTATGTGCTAGGAATGCAAAGGCAAGATTCAGATGGTTCTTGCCCTCTAGGAGTTTACATTCTGCAGGTGGTAAGGCTAGAGGATACAACTTAAACTGAGATAAGTATGTGAAATATTTCTGAGTGGTTGACAGAGAGTCCAGCTAATTGGGAGCATCAGAAAATATCTAATTAGAAAGTAGACCCAGAACTGAGTCTTGAAGGAGAGTTTGGTATTACAAAGGTAAAGAGAGAGAACATTGCAGGCATAAGGGAAAGCCTGTATAAAAGCAGAGGCTGGAGGACCAGACCCAAAGTGTAACAAATGGGCTGATTTGGCTGTAACATTGATTGGATTTGGGGGATTAGGGAGGAGCTGATATCAAGTCAGTAAGCATTTATTAAATGCCTGCTATGTGCTAGGCACTACCAAGGATACAAAAAATGGGGAGAACATGCAAACAACTATGTGTAAACTAGATATGTACAAGATTTATTGGAGATCATCTCAGAGAGAAGCAAGTAGCATAAATTAGGAAGAAGAGGGTGGGGGGAATTGAAAAAATGCTTTTTGTAGAAGGTGGGATTTTGGCTAAAACTTGAAGGAGGCCCAGAGATAGAGGAGAACATTCTAGGCATGGGAAATAGCAAATAAAAATGCACATATTTGAGAGGAATATCACTTATAAGGAATAGCAAGGAGGCCAGTATCACTGGATCGAAGAGTATGTGGACAGGACTAAAGAGAGTAAGGTATAAGCTTGGTAGGGGGACTTCTATGAGGAGCATTAAAACCTAATTAGGATTTTTTTATTTGAATCTGGAGGTAATAGTCATTAGAGAAGAAAAATGACATGGTCAGATTTCTACTTTAGAAAGGTCACTTTGATAGTTTAGGGGAGGATAGACTTAAGTGGGGAGAAACTTAAGACAGGGAGTCTAACCATTAGGCTATTGCAATAGTCCATTATTAGTGAGATAATGAGGGAGGAGGGAGTGTCAAGAGGAAGGGGATATATATGAGAGATGGTATGAAGTAGCACAATCAACAGTTTGGATATATGAGGTAGGTATTGTGGAATAGAGAATGATACTTAAATTGCTAATCTGGGTGATTAGGAGGATGGTCGTGCCCTTGACAGTTTAATAGGAATATTGAGAAAAAAGGAAGGGCTTGAAGGAAAAGATGAGTTCAGTTTTAGTTTAAACCTATAATTTATAGGTGTCTCAAATTTGGATGATGGCAGCCCAGGAACCATTGCCCTCAGACATGCTCCTGGGAAGTGACCCTTCTAGGATATGCCCTGGCAGTTGATTCTGAGGTATTATAACCACAGCTACTGAAGACACAGAAAAAAGTTCAAGTATGATTATATCAATGAAAATGACATTGAAGAAGAGATAATAATATCTGGTTTTGCAACTGTATCCTAAGGACTATGGTACCTTTCTGACTTGCATCTTTGTCTCCTGCATGTGAACTCCTTGAGACCAAGAACTATCTTACTTTTCTGTCTGTATCCCACATGAGTATTTATTAAATGCTATATTCACTTATTCTTCAGGATTTATAGCTTGAGATGTCCAGTGGGCAGTCACATGTGAGATTAAAGAAGAGAGATGAGGGCTGGTAGTAAAGTAGATGAGTAGTAAATCTGAGACCATCAGTATAGAGATGATGGAGTCCATGGGAACTAAGTAGTTCACCAAGAGAAGAATTATAGAAAGAGAAGTGGTCTTAGATCAGAGCCTTGGGGGACACCTCTGACCATGTGGGGCAAGGAAACTGATGAGGAATGGTCAGAAGGAGGAGAACCAGGAGAGAAAACAGGGTGATTGAAATTGTCAGAGCCTGCAGAGGTCACGAAGAATGAAGATTGAGAAGAGGCCATTAGTTTGGACAGTCAAATAAAGATCATTGAGAGAGCAGCATCTCCTCCAGATGTTGTGAAATAATCCTAGAAAGGCTAAAACAGGACCATAAAGGGCATTTAAATGCCAACCAAAGGAGTTTATATTTTATCCTGGTTATAATAGAAAATCACTGAAGCTTCTTTGAACCAGGAGAGTAACAACCAGTCTGTGCTTGAGGACTATTACATTTGGCATCTACATAGAAGATAGATCAGAGAAGGGAAAGACTTGAGATAAGGAAATCATTTAGGAGACTGCTGTAGTTCAGGTGAATAGTAATGAGGCTTGATAGTCTGGTGGGTGTGCAAGTGAAGAAAGGGGCATGGACTTTATATTTGGGGAGAGAAATGACTTGGCAACTGACTGGATAGAAGTATGGGAAAGCAAAGAACCTTAGGATGACTCTGAATGTAGACCTGAGTGAAGAGAAGAATGGTGGTGCCCTAGACAGAAATAGAGAAGTTACGGAAGGAGGTGGGTTTAGAAAGAAACTGATGTGTTGTTTTGGATATGTTGAGTTTGAAATGCCTATGGGGCAGTCAAGTAGCTGTGTGGTGGTTCAGGCAGTTGATGGAAAAATGGAGCTCAGGAGAGAAATGAGAAGTAGATACGTAGGCTGGGGAGTCAGCTTTAGAGAGATGATAGTTGGAACCATAGGAGATGAGATAAATGAAAGAGAAGAGATGAATTCCTAGTAGACACAGCTAGGTGGTACAGTGGATAGAACACTAGTCAGGAATATCTGGGTTCAAATTCAACTTCAGACACTTAGAATGTACATAGTTGAGAGAGAGACTGTCAGGTATGAGGAATAGCAGGGACCAGTGTGACCCTGGGCAAGTCATTTAACCTCTGTCTTAGTTTTCTCAACTGTAAAATGAAGATAATAGAAACACCTCCCTCACGGGTTGTGAGGATCAGTGAGAAAGCATTGGCACTCAGGTACTGTATGAATGATTTTTCCCTTTTCCCTCGCTAGTACTGAGACACCCAAGGAGTTGTCATCAAACACTTACTTTGTGTCAAGTCCTGTGTTAAGGTGCTGGGGATAAAAAGAAAACACAGTCCTACCATGCACTGCCTTTGACCCCTTTTGTGCAGAATTATGAGACAGTATTTTGCTGACTGTGACCCCACTACAGTTTTATTATGTATTCTCAAAAATTCCCATAGTGTAGCAAGTCACCTTCCTGGTTGATTTTCATTCCCACTTAACACAGTAACTATTCTAAACCCTCTTCAAATATCCAGTGACATCGCTTCTTTACCTGTTATCTCAGGTGGGGATCTTGCCTCATATTTTACCCAAAAAAGGGAGGCCATTCACCAAGAACTCAGTCTCTTTTCTCTTCCTTATCCCTTTACTGAAATGTGTCTTCTGTCTCTTCCTTCACCCATCTAACACAAAAAAAGTCACCCTTCCTCTGCTGAAGCAAACTCCTCTACAATGTACTCTTGGTTCTGTTCCATCATTTCATTGCCTCTATATCATACCTACTCTCTCACCAATCTTCAGTCTCTCCCTATCTGCTATTGGCTTTCCTGCTCTTACACACATAAACATGTCAGTCAACCATTTATTAAGCATTTACCATATGTCAGTTTCTGTACTAAGTACTAGCCACACCAAGTTAAGGCAAAAATAACCCCTGCCTCTCAAGGAATTCATATTCTAATGAGAAATGTCTTTATCCTTAAAAAACTCACTTGATCCAACCATCCCAACTGTTGTTCTATAGCCTTTTCGTGGTTAAACTTCTTGAAAAACCATCTACAACTGAGAAAACCATCTCCAGGCTCCAACTTCGTCTCCTCTTTTAAATGCTCTTCAATTTGGTTTCTAGTCTTATTGTTCATCTGAAACCAGTGTCTCCAAAGTTAACAATGATCTCTTTATTGCAAAGTCATCCTTTTTGACCTTTTGTGGCTTTTAGCACCTTGATCATCCTTTTCTCCTCGATACTCTCTCTAGATATTTTTGATATTCCTCTCTCCTGGTTCTTTTCTTTCCTATCAGAACCCCACCTTGGTTTCCTCTGTTGGATCTTCATTCTGGTTCCACCTGCTATCTATAGGTATCTTTCCCCCTATATACTCCCAGACTCCAACCTGGGTCTTCTTCTCTGCCCTCTTAAGGTTTTTATAACACTGTTTTCTCCTGGGGTTTTTTTTCCTACCTGTTTTGTTTTTTTGTTGTTTTTGCTTTTTGGAGGGCAGTTGGGGTTAAGTGACTTGCCCAAGGTCACACAGCTAGTTTTTGTGTTAAGTGTCTGAGGCCAGATTTGAACTCAGGTCCTCCTGATTCCAGGGCCGGTGCTCTACTCACTGCACCCCCTAGCCACCCCAAGCCTTCTTCTTTATCATCTTGCTTGATGATTTCTTCAGCTTCCATGGATTCAGTTTATCTCTATGCAGAGGACCTTGCCTCTAGTCTCACATCATCTACCTATTAGAATCTTATACTGGATGTCCTGTAAACATGTAAAACTCACTGTAATGGAAATGCAAATTTAAAGATCTTCCCTGCCCCTAGCTTAGGTGCGCCTGGAGCCTGTGGTGGGAGGCTTGTTTTTCAGGGAAGCCCAACCTTGATACTTTTGTGATTGGGCAGTGGGTCAAGGAGGTTGTTACAATCTCTGAGCCAAGAGAAGGCTATATAAACCCTGATGAGAGGCTTTACTTTAGGGCTCACTTTGAGAAGTGTTGTGTGATTTGACCAGATGAGACTCTGGGAAGCCGTTGTTGAGAGCCCCCCGGCTTTGAAAACCCAGATGTTGATGCTTCCCTCTCTGGTAACTGTGATTTGGTATTGATATAATGGTGGGACAGTTTGGAAGCCTGTCTTGTTTGATCTGTAAGTTCTGTAACTCTGAAGTTTGGGGTGCTGACCTTTTTCCCCTGAACTAGGTAATGTGTGTTTGTTTGATTAAAGTAAGCTTGTTAACCCATTCTGAGTTGCTTTCCTTTACAAAAGCAGATCTAAGAACCTGTGTTGGCAGTCACCCTGGGCATACTGGGGTGCTTGCCGCTACACTCACAATGTCTAAAACAGAATATACTGGTTTTTCTTTCCCAAGCCCCCTCTCCTTAATTGAACTTAAATGACTTTAGCTGTCAAGAACACCACCATCCTTCCTGTCACCCAGGTTTATGACCTTGGTGGTATCCTCAATTTCTCTCTCACATTCACTCCACATATCCAGTATGTTTTCAAGTCTCATTGTTTCTACCTTCACAACATTTCTGATATACTTCACACCTGCACAATTTCAGTAACCTTTTGATTAGTCTCCTTGCCCCTTAAGTCTCTCCCCACTCCAGTTTCTCTTAACAAGAAGAAAGGGCGGGGGGTGTAGTGCGGCAACTAAGTGGCGCAGTGAATGGACAGAGGACCTGAGTTCAAATCCAACCTCAGACACTTAACACTTACTAGCTGTGTGACTTTGGAAGTCACTTAACCCCAATTGCCCTGCCATCCCCACTCCAAAAAATGAAGAAGGGGTGTGACACACAGGTGAAGGAGGATACTGGGAGGAGAGGATATCTAAGTCATTTGAGATGAGGAAGAATAAGAAGGAAGCTCTCAGGGAATGCCTTTGGGTTTTTTGGTTTGTTTTTGTTTTTAATTAAATGTAGTTCAAGGTTCCCAGCTGAGAGACTGTGAGAAGATGCCATGAGAGACTGGAAGAGAGATGTAAAGGCTTAGAATAGCCACTTTGGTGAGTGAAATTGTCCATCAGTTAGGGAAATAAAAAGACTTCTTTTCTGCAGTCTGAGGTCCCATTGGAGATTGTGTAACACACTTTTAGTGGTTGTAGTCAACAGTCTTTCAAGACTTAGTTGAACACAGTTCAACATTACATGAATAGGAATGAAGACAGTATATTATGAGACTACTCCAAGGTTGAAACTTGGCAAGACATAGGATAAGGAGACATGGAATGTAGAATCAAACTGACTTAGGAATGGAAAAGAGGTAGTCAGTGCTGCAGTGATGGTCTGGGAAAGAACTGATAGGTTGAGACTGTTGGGGATCATGGCAAGGATGACAAATAGGGTTGTAGATCGTAAGGCAAGAGAAAAGATACAATGATAAAAGATGCTGATCAAATAAAGGAATTTTGGAGTTCATGAACATGGAAATGGAGCCACTTATAGGTGATAGTAGGATCAAGAGTATCATTGGGTCTAACTGAAATATTGAGAATAAATAGGTCATGGGAAATCTTTAGGTTGAGGCCTCCTAGTATGAGGGCAGGAGTTAGAGTGGGAAAAGATTATGAGCTTGACACCGAACTTGGTGGAAAAGGAAGGCAGGTATCGTGAAGAATGAGTTACAGCTACTACAGCCTGGTTGGGTGACAAGTTTGGATTGAATTTACCACAAAAAAGGAAAGGTTGTTAAATGATGGTTGTAGAGAGAAAATCTGGAAGTTGCCGTGGGGAGCATCAAGCATTCTGACTTTCCCCACCTCTTCCCTCTCTCCCCCCATGAACAGCAATCAACCATGGTTTTTAAGGAACATATTGAATATAAGCCAAATTTCAGTCTTAGCTTTCCTCCAGTTGCCTTGTTTAAAGCTTGAGTGAGACCTTTAATCAATATTTTTCAGATGATGCTTCTGGGTTCATTTGGGGTTTTTTGTTTTTTCATTCAAAGAACAAAAGTCTTAGAAAAGAAGAGTGCAGATAAAAGTGGAGGTTTTTTGGGGTGGGGGGAGGGACACCTTTTAACCAATGCAGATCGACACCTACTCTGCATTTTAAAGAAACTTTAAAAGTACCTGGAGCACTGAACGTCTGTGAAGTCTCTGACCCAGGGTGGGACAGACAGTCTCAGAGGTACTGCTGGAGTCTGAGTCTTCTTGACTTTGAGGCTGGGCTACTGTTCACTACATTCTCTTCAGATTGACACAGTGAATCATTATATACTGCTACAGCAAAGGTTCTTTCTGTTTCAAACATATACTCAAATGACTAGATTAAATTAACTTTATGACCATGATATCTATATCTTTATGACCCATCTATAACTGTAAGACCCATGATGTCTAGGGTTTAAGCTATTGCTGTGTTTACATATTTATCAGTTAGGTGTATTAGGTGTTGGCCTTGAAGTCAGGAAGGCCTGGGTTCAGATTCTACTTCAGATATTTACCAGCTATGACACTTTGCAAATGACTGAACTCCTCTCAGTTTGTTTCCTCCTGTGTAAAATGGGGATAATAAAAGCACCTACTTTCTAGGGTGGTTATAAGAACCAACGAGATAATGTATATGTAAAGTACTTGATAAACCCTTTGTTGTTGTTCAGTCAGCATTTTGTCACCACATTCTGGGGGTTTCCTGGCAAAGATACTGGTGTGATTTTCCAATTCTTTCTTCACTTCATATCATAGATGAGGAAAGTGAAGCAAATAGGGTTAAGTGACTTGCCCAGGGTCACACAGTTAGTAAGTGTCTGAGGTCACATTTGAACTCAGGAAGATGAGCCTTCCTGATTCCAGCCTGGCATTCCATCCACTACCCTTAAAACACTATCTAAATGGTAGATGTCTTTATACATAAATCTGATTTTTATAGCTTTAGAACAAGTACTTTAATCAGAGAATGACTTAATTGTGGTTAAAAGAGGAATGTACCAACTCTGGAGTCAGAATATCCCTAATCATAGGATAGTATATTTTTTCTTCTGGAATTGTGTACTTGATTTTACCAAGTTATCCATACCTGTCTTCTCCAGCCTCTTTGTAAAATCTTGTTGCTTGCAACCTAAATCTCCTTTCTTGGGGTAAGTTGAGTCAAGGCTAAGAATTTTAAGGAAATGTTTTGCAGCAAGTTGACTCAATCTTACTTCAGTACTTGAAGGGTTTGTGATTTCACTGGTGTGAAGAATCCTTAACAGACCTTATAAGTTGGTCTTTATAAGTTACTGTGGACAAAAAAATTCACCTTTATAAGTTACTGTGGACAAAAAGGCTCGTGAGCCTTTCTGAACTTAGCTAGGCAGTACTTCAGAAAACAAACTCTATCACCATACCTCATACAGAGTTGGCCAAACTAAAAACATATAATTTCAGTATATGTCTTAGAACAGAGGACATTATGGGATTATTGTAGTGTCCGGGCCAAGCAGGGCTGAATATCATATTGCTTGTTTGCTGAGCTTTCACCATCCATCAAATTGAATAGTGACTACAGTGGAGAGGTTGTGGCATGCTTTGAAAGATGCAAATAGTAACATCTCCTAATTTCTCTAAAAAGGTTTACATGCCACCAATAATGAGTATAGAACAACTGTAGTCCTGAAAATGCCTGTAAGGAAAAACTAATGTGGTTGTGTGGCTTAATCTGGAAAAGAGCAGGCTAATGGGCACTTAATATTGCTATGAATAGTACATTGAACACATGGTTCATGAGGGTAGGTCAATTAGAGTAATTAAATACTTGAACTAGACTATGAAGGAAAGTTTTAAAATTTCATTCCCTAAAAAGAGTTTTAAAAGGTATCCTTTTTATGACTACCTACCAACCAGTTCATAAAAATAGGATTATAGTTATGAAAGCTGGAAAGTATCCAATTCTTAAGATTGAGGAGGCTGAAGATCAAAGAAGTTAAATGACCTGCCAAGGGCCACCAAATTAGTAAGTGGCAGAGCCTGGCTCCCAAACCTGATATTTATCCACTCTACCACCTTGTCCAGCCATCCCATTCTGTTATATAAACATGGTGGAATATCTTTGTAGTGTGGATTACCTTCCCTAACTTCAATTATGTTAACACTTTAGTTTGATGTTGGCTAGCTCTAAGTCTTAACTGTTTTAATTTTTTTTTCAGGTCAGTTTGCTGAAAACGAAACCAATGAGGTTAATTTTAGAGAAATTCCATCACATGTGCTATCAAAAGTATGCATGTATTTTACCTACAAGGTTCGCTACACTAACAGCTCTACAGAGATTCCTGAATTCCCAATTGCACCTGAAATTGCACTGGAATTGCTGATGGCTGCGAACTTCCTAGATTGTTAAATAAAATAAATTATAATAAACTGTTAACTTTTTCAGTATTTAATACCTGTAGTTCAGTTAGTAACTTTTTTCATATAGCATGTTGTGTGTTGGGGTGGTGGGGGTGGGGGTGATTGAGAACTGTAAAGTTCATTGCAAAACAGATACCTTCAGTCCTTTCTTTTGCATAGCAATCAGAGTTGAAATTTGTTTTTGCAACTTAAATAAAATAAGGACATTTTCACTAAATGAGAAATAAACAAATATGCCAATTAGTAGATGGCTATGCCTTATCCTTTAGATGTGGTTTTAAATATTAGAACAATGATTATACTTACTAAGTACTGAAATTTAGGCAAATACTACAGGTTTATACTGGCTAAGTATTTTTAGGGGTTTTATTCTTTTGTTATTTTTGGACAGGTGGGGTTAACTTGAACCTACCATATCATAGCTGTCTAGCATTATTAGTTATGCAACTATTTTGCATTGTCAACTTGTGTTTATAAATATGGCTTGGCCAAAACATTAATTTTTTAATAATTCTTGAATACATAATTGATCTTACATGTCTTTTGATAAATTGCAGTCATGTTAGCATATCAGTGTATCTGCATATCTGTTTTTGTCATACAGCTTAAGTCGTACTTTTCTTTTAAACCATTATGGAAGATTGTTAGGTATAGCTTTTGCAGTAGTGAATTTTTAAGAACTTTAACCAAGCTGTCAATAAGTAGCCACAGTACTAGATAGCTTTGGCTCTGAAAACTTAGGGATAGTCATACAATATCCTTTTTGAACAATCCAAAGTACTGTACTTAATCATCTAGCTAAGAAAGCTTCCTTTGCAACTTACTTTTCACTTATTACATTAATAGATCATAATTAAGATTATGGAAAAATTTATCAGCCCCCTACTCCCATACCCCCCCCCCCAAAAAAAAAACTAGAATTGAACAAGCAATCAAAATCTTTATGGGACTTAATATATGGAATTCATGCTAAGAGCCTGGCATAAAGCGCCTTAATAGTTTGTAGGTTCAGGTTATTGATGGTCAGATCATGTCTTCTTTGTAGTGGCTATATAGAAAATTAAGAAACAAAGCCTATGTATAACAGGGGTAATGACTACACCAGTGTAATAAGGCTTTTACTTAGTGAAAATGAACATTACTTTAACCTTTTAGGATTATGAAGGACAAATAAAAACTTCAGTCAGGGTATCTCTTTCCTAGGTATGGAGTCAAGAATATGAAGGTTGAGTTTCAGCTTCCTGCTTTTCAAATAGCAGAGAATTAGTTATACAAATGTAAATTTACTAGTGACTAGATTTTTTTTTGTTCACAAATTACCAAGAAAAAAATTCATCAGCGAACCTAATCACTTTGCTCTTAATCTTGATTGAAAACAGTTGTTACATCTGTTTCAGTAACTCATTAATACAAACTCTGGTTCATATACATAGTACTGAAGTTTTTACTAGTGTTTGTTTATCCAAATGCAGGGATTTTTAATGCTAGATGGTGACAAAAATAACAATTATGTACAGATATGATGATCTTATAGGTCAAGATAGTAGCAGAAACTACATTTCTAATGGGCTCTGTCCTAGTAGGTTACCTTTTTAACTCATGGCTACATTTGAACACATCATAAAATACTAAAATTGATGTCCACAGTTTAGTATGGCTACAATTCAGATATGGAGAAATTATGTATTTCAAAAGTGGTACTGCATGATAAGTGAGGAAATATTTACTAAAGAATATGAAATATTTTTTATTACATATGTAGTCTTGGCCTTATTTTCAAAAGCATTAAATTCCTCAGTTCATGGTTTTTATTTTCACATTAGGCATTTTCAACCATCATATTCTTGTATACCCAGAATGATTAGATATCACTTATTTGGTTTAATTTAAAAGATTTTATTAGTTTATATCATTCAAATAGATAATTGTTTCTGAAATTGATTAGCTTATTTTTGGAATTACATTTAAAACCCTACCCTAGTCTTTTTTTCTACATTGTAGTATTTGCAGCACATAGGATTCTGTTATTAATAAAATCCTTTACAGCAACATCTGCTTATGTTTCATTGTCCCGATAAATTATCTCAAGTATTTTAGTTTGTGAATTTGGATGTGTTGTGCAGAAAAATCAGTGAATGAGTGTCACACGGGTGGCAGAATCTCTGAATACCAGTACTGCTGAAAAATGTAATTTGTAAACAGTTCTACTAAAAGGATAGTGGATAGCAAATTGGCCTCCAAGCCAGGAAGACTTGGGTTTAAGACCCACCTTGCACACATGGTAGTTGTGTGGACCTGGGACAAGTTACAATTTGTCAATGACCTACGCTATTCTCTAAGACTGTAGTTTGGAGAGAAAGTACCAGCCTTCACTGGTAGAGGGGAATTTCCTTATCTGGAAAGTTCTCTAACAAAATCAGGTCCAGTCCCTACTCCAACCCCTAAACAGCTCAAGCTAGTGGATAGACTGATTCCACTTAGAGTGTATATATTAGTCCTGTTAAGCTTTAACTTTGTGAGCCTATCAAAAAAGTCATATGTTGTTTTTTTTTAATTGGTTCCAGGACAGGAAGGTCAACTAATTCCAGAAACTTCTGTCCAGAAAGATGTAGGAAATGTTAGAAGCTTAATACAGTGTAAGTGAACAGGCACAAAGTGTTTCGTTTATGCCTATATATACACTGTTGCTGAGTTCAGATTGTCCATAGCCAACTTTGAAGTTGGGATTGAAAGTTTTTAATGCTTGATCGTTATCATAGAGGGACAGCTCATTATGGAATTTTATTTGACATGTATAAATCTAGTTTAATTTTAGACCATACAACTTTGTAATTTATAATGCCTAAATTAAACTGATTTATAGAGAACCTAATGGTTTGTTAATTTGAACAAATAAAGATTTGGATTACTTGAGAGGTTAAATGGTATGATGAAGAGAACACTGGAATGAAAGTTGGGACACTAGCCTAAGATTTTTTTTAGGGGCCAATCAGCTGTTTGATGGTTTCTTAACTTGGTAGTGGTATTTGGTTAAAGTTACTATGCCCCTTGTAACATTACATTCTCAAGGTGGTGATGCCCTTCCCCTACAACCTAGTACCCTATGCCTTTATTTCTTCAGTAAATAAGCCATTAGGTTCAGTGTGTGTATATGTCATGCTATATGTATGTAAATCCAGATTTGAAGTAGTATAATTTTATTTTGATCACTTGACAGTGACATAAAGTAGATCCCATTAGTGAAGTTTCATATAGTCAATACACACCTCTTGCTGCATCTTAATAATTAGACATTAAATTTTGAATACTAGATATATTAAAGTGTAAAATTCTTAGAACAGTTTTGCTTACTGTTTTCCAGTTTCAACTCCATCTGTAACAGTAACTTCATCCTGTTATCATTAGTCACTGCATTGTAAAGGAATACTGTTTGCATGCTGTGTCACACCATTATTTGTAATATCTGTTCAGCTTTAAACTCTTTTCCTTTTCAATTTAGCAGCTAATTTCTATGCATTTGTAACAAATTGGACTGCTGCATTTTCCCCCTTTCTTGTGTGTGCCTCTAATTGAAAGCAAAAAGATAAAAATGTATACTTCTAGATCCTCACTTTTACCTCCAACCACCTACTTCTTACCCTTAATGAAATATTAAAATGTGCTTAGAATTAGAACCTTCTAAATTATCCTACTATAACCAAGAGTTTTGTATATTAAAAATGTTTATCAGGATTTTCTTTTATAGGGACAAATAAGCCACAAGTACATCTAAATTAGATTTTTTTTCTTCTGAAAAACTTCCTATTTGATGACAACCCATACTAATCTATGAACTTGTGTTACACTTGACTTAAATATTTTGTAAGCCGAAGACCTCTCTATGGCAGGGTGTTAATTCTAAGTCATGATTTATAATTATTTAGAGAAGCTTGTGTGGATGATCTGGTTAAGATAGCCAAGAGAAAATTCAAATGCAGGTAACTTTTTATTCAATA
This sequence comes from Gymnobelideus leadbeateri, assembly GCA_011680675.1. Taxonomy (NCBI): domain Eukaryota; kingdom Metazoa; phylum Chordata; class Mammalia; order Diprotodontia; family Petauridae; genus Gymnobelideus; species Gymnobelideus leadbeateri. Next base: position 74,841 of record WOXC01011604.1, read on the forward strand.
AAGATCTTTTAAAACCTTACAGTATTAATCAGAGTCTACTTGTACATCTTGGAATAAATGTAGATTCACTTTGACAAATATTGAGCCCCTGACATATGCAAGACACCATTTTAAATGAGTGTCCTTAGGGATTGTAATGTTAAGTGTACACTGCCAAAGTGTAGCATATGACAAATGTCAGAAGAGACCTACAGCTTCTAGGTTATTTAGCAATTTAGATTTTTTTATGCCAGTGCTATTTGTATTAGCAAGATTATAATTTGATAGGTTATAAAACTCAGCCAATAGTTTTGTGACTCTGGGCAATTCACTGGAGAAGGAAATAGCAAACATCTCCAGTATCTTTGCCTAGGAGACCCCGTGGATGGCATGGTCCATCAGGTCACAAAGAATTGGATGCTATTGAAAGACTGAGCAACAGCATAAAATGCTACTTGAAGTAAGACTTAGCAGATTTTTTTTTTTTTGGATGGGGGAAGGCAGGGCAATTGGGGTAAGTGACTTGCCCAATGTCACACAGCTAGTAAGTGTCAAGTGTCTGGGGCTGGATTTGAACTTGGGTCCTTCTGACTCCAGGGCCAGTGCTCTATTAACTGTTCCACCTAGCCTCCCCTTAGCAGATATTTTAAATTGAACTTGAAAAGGTGGAGGAAATTTTGCATCTTTTTCTTACTAATGTCATCTGTGTTGAGTAATTTAAAGCCTTAAGGAAATGAAAATTTTGCGATAATTTCCATAGAACAGCCTGTTGAAAATATTTTGAGAATTTATTTTCTTGTGGCAGTCTTTTAAAATAAACCAATGTTTTCCACATTTTCTGCTGACAAACTGTCAGAGAAAAATTACCCAAGATTATCAACTTGAAGTAGTAGGGAGCAAATTGAGGTTGGGAATGTGAAGATTTTTGCTTGCTTTCTGTTTTAGTTCAGACCTATAATTTCATTGGTATAAAGAATTCCTGGTGAAACTCCTATTGATGCAGATCACAATGTTTTTTTAACAATGCTAAAAATATATTTTAGGGATTTAAATTTTTTATTTTCTGTTTCAAATTCCCTTCCTCAAACCCCTCCCCCTAGCCATTGAGAAAACAAGCAATATGATAACCCATTATACATGTGATGTTGTGCAAAACCTATTTCCATATTAGCCATGTTGCCCCCCCCCGCCCAAAAAAAGTGGAAAATTGCTTCAATCTGTACCTAGATCAGCTCTTTGAAGGTGGATAGCATTTTTCATCATGAGTCCTTTCGATTTGTTGGTCAAAGTTACTGTCTTTTTTTAGGTTTTTAATTTTTCTTTTGATAACTTTTTCCCAATTGCATGCAAAACCCCCCAATTTTTAGCATTTAAAAAAATTTCGAGTTCCAAATTTTCTCCCATAGATCATAATTTCTCAGAATTAAGAGTTTTAGTTGCTTGGTGCACCAAGAGGATACATGATCTTCCCTGGGTCACATAGCCCCATACATGTCAGAGATGGTCATATTTTCTTGACTGAGGCTTTCAAAACCACCAGAGCTAAGACTTCCAAATCAGAATCACCAAATTTTCCAAATATAATTACCTTAAAATCAAGTATTCAGAACTTGCTAGGTTCTAGCAAGTCAAGCACAACACTAGACACTTAAAATACAAATATGAATGAAACTCCCATATGCTATCCATCCTCTTTGGGAATTCCCTTTAGAGTTATTGGTACATCTTCAATAGTGGGGAGGCTATTCTTTTCCCCCTCTAACTAGGTACTGAGACAATTGAGGGTATATTAATATTTGATTAGTTCTGAATTTGTTAGTTTTAATTATGAAATTACTTAAGCTAAATTTTTAAAAGACCAACATGCAGCTTATTAGTCCTTCCCACTGTTCCCTTCCATTGTATTTGTACTTTGAATCCTGTTTGGTAAATGTAGTTTCATTTTATATAGTCATGATCTATATGCATACCTATATGATTCTATTTTCATTTGTTATTGTGTTTCCATATAGCTTTGCTCTTTTTATAATGTAACACTTCATTTATATTGATGTAACAGAGTATGTAGAGCGTTTTAACTTTCTGATAGCATTTTTAAGAAGTGTTTGATAGTGATAGGATTTTTTTTTAACTTAAATCATTGTTCTAAAAAGTCTACAGCTCAGCAACCATACCAAAATTCTTGTGCTGCAAGAGGATCTGTAAAATGTAGTGATTCAGACATTTCACATGAGCCTGTCAAGTTCTAGTAGTCATATTCAAAGTAAGTTCAGGTCTTAGAAGCTTTCCAGGGGATTCTTTCCTATCCATAATGATCTTAAGTTTTGGTATGGAACTGATGAGTATATTATGGTAGTCCTAAAGACCCTACCTAGAAAGATAGAGTTGAGTTTAGGCTTCCCTGCAGCTATAGGTCAAATTCATGCTATCCAATTGTACCCCTTGACAAGTTTATGTTTTAGTTCTTCCCTAATTGACCCCCTATTCTTACTCCCCACAAAAACTTTTCAAAACCTTTTCCCTCCTCAAGGCTCCTTTTACCTTCCCTTCCCTCCTGACCTGTTCCCCACCCCCAACCCCCTCCAGCAAAGGATCTTGCTTCTTACTGAGAAAATTGAAGCCATTGGACCTGATCTCTTCTTCCACTCCTTAACATAATCTCCCATTGCCCAGTCCTTCACCCCCTAGTCTTTGGCAATGAGCTGGTCTTTCTCCTTACCAAGTACAACCTCTCTATATGTATCTGTAATCCTATCCTCTCATGTTTCAGTTTGTAACCTCAACCATGTTCTCTCTAGCCTTTGTCCTCTAAGCATTCCTTTCCTACTGACTTCAAACTTGCCTGTCTCCTCAATCCTTTTAAAAAAAAATCCTTTACCATCACCTCAAGCTATCACCCTGTTTCACACATATATATATATACATATATATATGTGTGTGTATATATATATATGTATATATGTAAGTTCCTAATTAGATTTTTAAATTTAACATTCATTTAAAAATTTTTTGAGTTCCAAATTCCCTTCCTCCCCTACCCCTTGAGAAGACAAGCAACATATTGGTTATACATGTGAAAGTATGCAAAACATTTCTGTATTAGCCATGTTCCAAAAGAAAATACACGTGGGGTTTTGGTGGCAAGGACTTTCTCTCCTTATTAAAGTGATGGTTTCTGAGCACTAAATGCAATGGTAATCACTAAAAGCTGGGATGACTTATCAAGAATAAGCCATGCCAAACCTTATCTTCTTCTTTGACGAGGTAACTAGATTGGTAAATCAGAATTTGTAAAGGAACACATACAAAATTTTGTAGACATAATATTCCTAGAGTTCAGCAAAGCATTTGACAAAGTAGCTTATACAGTTATTCTGGGAGAAAAGATGGAGAGATGAGGGCTGAAGGATGGTACAGTTCAGAACAGGTTGAATGATTGAACCTACAGAATGGTTACTCATTAATCAATATCAACTTGAAGGAATGTCTGTAGTGGAATACCCTGGGAATTAATCCTTGGCTCAGGGTTATTTAACATTGCTGTCAATTACTTGGATGAAGCCATAGAAGGTATGTTTATTAAATCTGCCAATGATACCAAGCTAGTAGGAATAAATCACATGTTAGATGACAGGGTCAAGTTCCAAAAATGTAGCAACAGCCTAGAATAGTTTAGACTCAATAAGATGAAGTTTATTAATGCTGAATGTAAATTCCACACCGAGGTCCAATAAATCAATTGCAAAATTATAAGATAGGGGAGTCATGACTAGACAAGAGTTTCTGTGGAAAAACGTGAGGGTCTTAGTGAATTGAAAGCTCAAAGTGAGTCAATGCTAACATGGCAGTCAAAGGTTATGTTAGTATACAGAACAAGGGAAGTGAGTCCCAGTATATTCCACCCTGGTCAGATTACATCTAGAATATCATTTTCAATTCTGGATACCACATTGCTTGCAACACCCTTCTCTCCCTGTCCCCTTGCCCCATTGTCACCTCTTGAATCAGCCACCATGAGATGAAAGCAATCCAAGCTAGGGGGAAGAGAACTGTGGGTGGGAATGAAGAAGAAGGAGAAAGAGTATATAATATTAGATATGAAAATAATCAGATTAGTGCTGACCTTGGTGAAAGTGAGAGGGAACAATGTGAGAGACAGGATAATCAATCACCATGGATCACCACTTTATTAGCAAGGTCACCTCCCTTTTTGTCCAAAGGCTGGACCCAGGGGCAACAAGCAGTGTGAATACAGCCTGAGTTAACTAAGCACTGAGATAGAGGTGGAAAAACAATTACCCTGAGGAGGACATTAGCCAAGAGCCCAAGCCTCAAAGGAAGATTGACAGATTTTGAGTTCCTGAGCCATCTTTACTGACTAAATAATGACCTTTGGGGAACTTTTGATATATTTGTGAAAATCTCAGTGTTAATGCTTGCTAGTTCCCTGTAGGAGTAGCAAGGGAAAGGAACTGAGCTCTTGGGTTTTGACTTGCCCACAGACAACCTGGTTTTTTGACTTCTTGGTCTGGAAGGGATGTGTGGGCTCCCAGATCACATTAGTTGCTTTTTGTGAGTAAACTCTCCATTAAAAGAGATGGGGTAATTTTTTCCTACTGTTATGCTAGGACACGACAAGTCAAACATCTGAATGGGGTGTATACACACTAACCTCTTAATCTAACAAGATGAATATTGACACAAACGGGGAAAGCCAGGGGAAAGAGATGTAGCCAGTTTTGTTTTGTTTTGTTTTTGTTTTGTTTTTGGAGGGCTATTGGGGTTAAGTAACTTGCCCAAGGTCACACAGCTAGGTTTTTGTTTGTGTGTGCGTTAAGTGTCTGAGGTCGGATCCGAACTCAGGTCCTTCTGACTCTACTCACTGTGCCACCTAGCCGCCCCGATGTAGCCAGTTTTTTTGAGAACTAGGGTGGGGTGGGTATTATCACCAGAAAGCTCTCTAGTTTGGGGCTCACCGGCATACAGATGCTGGGAATAATCTTTCCATAAGCACCACTAGTTGGTCAGTAACACACTCTGGTGGCTAAATGAGGAAAGGCCCTGAAATAGTAGAGCAGATCCAGAAGAGAGGAATCAGGACAGTCCAGGAAGATGGACTATAAAACAAATAGTTGAAAGAATTAAAACTACTTTAAACTGGAGAAGAGAAGGGTTGAAGGATGCACAATAGCAATCTTCAAGTATGTGAAGGGCTATTTTGTAGGCGAAGGATTAGATTTATTGTGCTTTATTTCCCCAGCAAGACAGAACTGGAAGAAATGGAAAACTGAAAAAAAAAAAAAAGCAGATTTAGGTTTGATGTTAGGACAAAAATCATAAGAGTTAAAGTGATCCCAAAGTGGGATGGGTTATTTTAGAAGACAGTGAACCGACCCTTGTTTGAAGGTTACTTAAAAGTACAGCCCAGAGGACCAACTCTTGGGGATGTTATGAAAGGGATTCTTGGCCAGACACAGGTGGTGCTGGATTGGCCTCAGAGGTCCCATCTAATTCTTAGGTTCTAGTACTACAGAGGTGAAAAGCAAGACATTCCAAGAGTTCTGAAGAGCTTTAAAAGATCGTTAACATTGGGGAAGGTTCTACCTGTATAGAGCCTTCAATTTCAAGGATACATGGGAATTTCACAGGCAAAGAGAGGGGGGAGAAGATATTCCCAGGCATGAAAGAAAGCCTGGACTACAGTCCACTACATATGGTCAGGAGTCAGAAAAGAGTTCTATTTAGCCAAAGCAGAATGTGGTGGGGAGTGATAGGAGATAAGGCTGGAAAAATGGGGAGTCCCTAGATTGTACAAAACCTTTATTTAATGACAGGCAAAAAGGAGTCTTAAATTGACATAGGAATCAATAGGAATGACTGAAGATCTCTGAGCAAAAGAGTAAGATAATAATATCTATGTACAAAGTACACTAGTCTGGCAGCAGTATAAATGATGTTTTGGAGAGAAGAGAGTAAAGGCAGAAAAATCTGTTAGAAAGTTATTGCAGGGGCGGCTATGTGGCACAGTGATACGTAGAGGGTCGGCCCTGGAGTCAGAAGGATCTGAGTTCTTGGGCAAGTTACTTAACCCCAATTGCCCTCCAAAAAAGAAAAAAGAAAAAGAAAGTTATTGCAATAGCCCAAATAGATGCTAAAATGAGGGCCTATGCTAAGGAGGGGATTGTGAAAATATAGAGGGAGGAGTGAATGTGAAAGATATAGGGGAGTCCAGAATTGACAAAACTTGCTAAATGACTGAATGTATGGTACAAGGGAGGAAAGTAAAAACAAACAAACCACTGTGTGACTCTTAGGACCCTCAAACCACTTTTCTCCTACTTTATCACCAGCATTGCAAAAACTGAAGGAAAAAAAAAGACAATAAGGAATGACTGCTTCTCAGTTGTTCACTTCAAATGTCATCTACTTCCTCTGGAATACAAAAAAAAAATCTGTCTCTTATTTGACAGGATTTATTAAGCACTTAATTTTTTGCTAGGTACTATGCTAAGCACTGGGGATACATAAAAAGGACTAAAGCAATCGTGACTCAGAGGTGTTCACATTCTAATGGGAAGATGAAATGAAAAATATCATACATAAAACATAAAGTATAAATGGAAGGTAATCTCATAGAAAAGGCACTAGCCTTAGGGATTGAGACAAAAGGCAGTAAAGGCCTCTTGCAGAAAGTGGGATTTTAAGCTGAGTCTTGAAGGAAGCCAGAGAAACCAGGAGGTGGAAAAGAGCTTTCTAGGCATTTTTGGTAGTCAGTGAAAAGGAATGGGCTGCACAAGGAACAGCAAGAAGGCCTGTGCTTCTGAATTGTAGAGTACGTGGTGGGGAGAAAAGTATGAGGAAACCATAAAAGTGGGAAGGGGTCAGTTTATGAAGTCAGACAGAAGATTTTATATTTTGTCCTGAAGTAAGTGGGAACCACTGGAATTTTTTGAGTAGGAAGAGACATGGTCAGACCTGTACTTGGGAAGATCACTTTGGTAGCTGAATGGAGGATAGATTGGAGCAAGAAGAAATTTGAATAAGGGAGACCTACTAGAGGAGTATGGTAATAGTTCAGGATCAAGGTGATGAGGACCTACACCAGGGTGGTGGTAGTGTGAGTAGAAAGAAGGGAACCTGTACAACAGATATTGAGAAGGTAGAAATGGTAATACTGGCAACAGACTGGGTATGTGGGGTGAATGTAGGTGAAGAGTTGAAGATGATCCCAATGTTACAAGCCTGGATGATTAGCCTGGTGTTAGCTTTAAATATATGTGTGTGTGTATATATATATATATATATATATATATATATATATATATATATATATATATATATATATATATATATATCATATATATTATTTATTTATTTTTAGTTGTCAATATTCACTTCCATAAGATTTTGAGTTTTAGATTTTCTCCCCCTCCTTCTCCTTCTCCTTCTACCTCCCCAAGATGGTGTACAATCTGATATACGCTCTACATATACATTCATACTAAACATATTTTCATAGTAGTCATGATGTAAAGAAGAATTAGAACTAATGGGAGGAATCACAAGAAATAAGAAACAAAACAAAAAAGAAAAGGAGAGCCAAGAGTATGCTTCCATCTGCATTCAGACTCCAAAGCTCTTTCTCTGGATGTATATAGCATTTTCCATTGTGAGTGTTTTGGAGTTGTCTTAGATCCTTGCATTGCTGGGAATAACTAAGTCTATCAAAGTCAGTCATTGCACAATGTGGCTGTTACTGTGTACTTCTGGTTCTGGTCCCCTCAACTCAGCATCAGTTCATGTAAGTCTTTCCAGGTTCCTCTGAAATCTGCCTGCTCATCATTTCTTATAGCACAATAGCATTCCACTCCATTCATATACCACAACTTGTTCAGTCATTTGCCAGTTGATGAACATCCCTTCAATTTCCAGTTCTCTGCCACCACAAAAAGAGCTGCTATAAATATTTTTGTACATGTGGATCCTTTTCCCATTTGTATGAGCTCTTTGGGACAGATCTAGAAGTGGTATTGCTGGGCCAAAGGGTATGCACAATTTTATAGCCCTTTGGACAAAGTTCCAAATTGTTCTCCAGAATGGTTGGATCAGCTCACAACTCCAGGATGGTGTTAGCTTTCGCAGTTGTGGAGAAGTTCAGAAGATGATAGGGTCGGAGTAAAAGATAATATGTTCTGTTTTGGACAGGTAGAGTTTCAGAAGTCTATAGGACATTTACTTGAAATATCCAGGAGGAAATTTGTTATATGAGACTGGAGGTCAGGAGAGAGATTAGAGTTGTATATATAGATCAGAGAATCACCTACACAGAAATGATAACTGAACTTAAAGCAGTCAATGAGATCATCAAGTAAAATATTATAGAAGGAGAAGAAAAGAGGACCCAGGATGGGACACTGGGTGACACCTATCATTAGTAGGCATGACCTGGAACAAGGTCTAGCAAAGGAGACTGAGCAGTGGTCAGACAGGCAGAACAAAAATTAGGAGTGAGCAGTATCACAAAAGCCCAGAGAGGAGACAGCGTCTAGGAGAAGAGGGTGACTGACATTAAAAAAATTTATAGAGAAATCAAGAAAGAAGAGAATTAAGAAAAGGCTTTTAGATTTGGCAGTTAAGGAATCACTGGGAACTTTAAAGAAAGTCATTTCAGTTGAATGATAAAGTTGGAAAATAGACTGCAATAAGTTTGGAATCACAGAGTTATCACCCAGAAAAACAGAAAAGGAGTTGGGCTGGCGATGAATAAAAATGCAGGTTAACAGATAGAAAGCATTAGTGCTCGTGTAATGTTAAGAGGCCTAGGCAAAGATCTGCAGTGTGTAGGATAGGGACTCTCTTGAGGGATTATGGGAAAACATTGACAAGAATTGCATGGAATGAGAAAGAATGGATACATTGCCATCCACCCTAGTGGAGGAAGGACCAAAGACAATGGCATTGGAGGTTGTAGAAGTATCTGTGTTATATATCATCACATTGGAATTAGTCACTTTATGATCAGTTTTCTAGTGTTTGACTATTCAGGACTTTGGTGATGTGTTTTGTGACTGAGTCCATAGACAATGCCTTTCCAGTTTGGTAGGGCTTGCCTGAGCCTGTGCTCTGATGATAGAACCTTTATGTTTCCCTCTCCACAATGAGGCAATGCAGTAGGATTGTTGTGAAAATGCAGGTGCTTAAGATACCCATTATATAGGCACTAAAGATGTATCAGACAAATTGTTGAGGTCCAAGCAGGAAGGTAGGGAATCATGCAAGGCTTCATGCAGGAGGTACAATATGAGTTGGATTTTAAAGGAGGGTAGGAATTCAACCAGTTAAGAGCAAGAAAGTGGAAATAGAAGGTCTAGAAAATGGTGTGAGGAAAGATTTAGAGGGAGGATTAATCATGATAATGAGTCACATTTATATAGAACTCTAAAGTTTACAAAATGCTTTCCTCAGAAAAAAAAACAAAACACTTTCCTTACACTGTCTGTTAGACAATGTTAAACGCACATTGTCCCTACCCAGAAGGTAACTGAGGCTCCAAAGTTAAGTGACTTACTTGTGATCTTTCAGCTAACAATGTCTGCATACAAGTACTTATTAAGTGCTAACTGTGTGCACAGCACTTTGCTAAGTACTTGGGAGATATATAGTTCAGACAAGACCTAAAACACCTACACAGCTATGATAGATTTTACAATAATGATGAACTCTCCAAGGCTAACAATATTTTAATTGCTAGATCTGATTGCATTTTCTCAGTTCTGTTTGACCTCCCCTGTGGCTTTTGATACCTCTAGACACCACCTCTTCCTGGACATTCTCCCTTACCTTAGCTTTTATAACACTGCTATCTCCTGGTTTTATTCCTACCTGTTGCACTGATCTTTTTCAGCCCAACCTCCTTTGCTGGATCATCAGGCACATTCTACCTTCTTAACATGTCTCCCTCAGGGCTCTTTCAGAGGCCCTCTTATGTTTCCTCTGAACATTCACACCCTGTTTGGTGATCTTATCATCTGCTCCTATGGATTCAAATATCACCTCCATTCAGCTGTCTACCAAATTAATATCACCCCTCATCACTTTCCTCAACTCCCATCCTGCATCACCAAACTCACTACTGGACATCTCTAACAAGATACCTAATCAGCATCTCAAATTCAACACACTCAAAATTAAGTTAATTAACTTTCTCCCTAAAACAACAACTCCTCCAAACTTTTTTATTTGAGTTGAGGATTCTTGGCCTTGATGTCAGCATTGGCTCTTCTTCACTCTACCTTCCATCCAATAACTTGCCAAATCTTATGAACTCTTATTTTCACAAACATCTCTCACACCCATCCTCTTTTCTCCACTTGACCACCATATTTGGTTCAGATCCTCATCACCTCTTACTCAGGCTATTGCAATAGCTTCTTAACACATTTCTCTCTTCTATCATTTCTTCTCTACAATTAATCCTCCACAAAACTGCCAAAATCATCCCTAAGGCATAGATCCAACTGTGTCATACTACTGTTCAAAAACTTTCAGTGGCTCCCTATTTCATCTGTGTTAAAATACCAAATCCTTAATGTGGCATTTAATTTATTCTCCATCCCAGAGGGACTGGGTGACAAGGGAGAAAGGGAATGGATCTGAAATTCGAAGTTTTAAAATTAAATGTTTCAAATATAAAAAAAATTTTTATTCTCCAACATGGCTCCTGTCTCTCTGGCTTTTCATCATCTCCCAGATGTTCCATAAACATCCCTAACTCAATATGTCCATGACAGAACTAATTATCTTCCCCTGGTAAACCTGCCCATTCTCCATACTTCCCTATTTCTATTGAAGACTCCCACCCAAACAGATATTTGAGTTTTTATTGGTTTTTATTACTGGTATCTTTCTTGGATTTTGTCTTCTGGATGTCTCTACTGCTGTTTTTCTTCCTATATTGTAGCTACTGTCTGTAGTGATACCAGTGGTCTCTAAACTCTTTTTAATTGTCACCCATATCAAGAAAAAATGTTTGAGCATGCACCCCCCCCATGTAAGTATATTATAAATTATATATATATATATTCTACTGAAATAACATATTATGTGCATTATAAAGTTTGTGCAAAATGGAAATTAAAATGAGATGAGATTAAGTAAAATATTTTTGAATATTTTATTTTATTTTATTTTAAACAAATGCTTTATTAACTTCTGGTTTACATCATTCATTTCCGCCAGATTTTGAGTTACAATTTTTTCCCCATTTTTCCCCTACCCACCACCCCAGAATAGCAGTCCCTCAGGATATCCCCTCATCCAATCTGCTCTCTCCCATATCTTCTCCCATACTCCCTTCGACATTACATTAGGGCAAGGTGAATCTCTGTTCCCCAATGCCTGAACATCTTATCTCCCAATTACATGCAAAATAGTATTAATAATAATATTTATATATATTTGAAACATTTAATTTTAAAACCTCGAATTTCAGATCCATTCCCTTCCTCCCTTGTCACCCATTCCCTCTGGGAAGATAAGCAATTCAATATGTGTTGTACATGTATAGCTATGCAAAACATTACCATAGTAGATATATTTTAAAAGGCTGCTTATAGTTCCCTCCCACCCATCCCACCCCCGACCTGGTCCATTTCCTACTTTGATCCTGTCCCTCTTCGACAGTGGGTACTTCCAACCTCCCCTCCCCCCAAAATGCCCTCCCCTCCATCATCCCCCCTCTCATCCCCCTTCCCCCTACTTTCCAGCAGGGTGAGATACCCCATTTAAGTAAAATATTTTTAAATTATAGTGTTTATATGACAAATATATTTTGTTCTCACTAACAAATATTATTATTAATAACAATTATTGACAATCTTTGATGTTGAGAGCAGCAATGTGATTGAATATGCTTCATTATTTTCTTCATATGTCCTTATTAGAGTCTTATGAATAATAATTATGTATTCAGTTAATTAACTGGTGTTAATTCAATTAAAGGCTGCAAACCTGGATGATTGTAACGACCATGTTATCCTTGCAAAAATAGGGAAGTTTGGATGAAGGGTGAGTGTATGTGGAGGGAGAGAAAACAGGAGCAAAAGTAAAAAAAATGTGGATGTTGACACATTGAATCTGTGGAAAATAGGGGGGTTGGTTCCCTCAACCACCAAAAACTATAATCTTTTGCTAGAGGTTGATAAAATGCAAGTTTCTGCATACTATTCTTTATAACAAAATATTAATTCTGATAACATGCACTTTCCCTAACACAGTAACCATGAAAAAGAACCTATAAAATACAGGGGAGAGGAAAGCAAGGCAACCCTGGACCGAATTGGAAGGAGCAGGGGCAACAAGGTCAGAAGAACCCTGAGGTAAAAAAGAGAAAGGGACAACCTGTCATCTCAAAATTCCCTTTCTGCCCCCGATGAAACTGTTCATGAAAAGCACATGCCTTGGGGTGAGTCCCTGTCCCCAAGTTTAAGCTTGAACTCTCCATGAATGGTAGGTGTAATGGGGGAGGTGGGAGCTAGCTCAGGGATTTTGAGGAGAGGGAGGGGATGACTATCATCTCATTAACCCCCAAATTTAGCTTCTTTTCCATTTTTTCAATTCCCTCTTGGAGAACCAGAGAGGTTATGTTAGCACTTTCTGGAGTGGATTCACTTACACTTTTACAAATACTTTTCTTTCTGAAGATATAACTAATAGTCCATTCGTTAACACCAAACCCTCCAGCCCTACAAAGTATCTGAAAACTTTGTTTTCTTGGTAAGCAACATTACTGACTTTGCAGGTTTGGGTTTAGAACCCAAAGGACTCTCATTAGGCTTTGGGGGCATAATTGCAACACAAATGGGGGGCTAGGTGTCGCAGTGAATAGAGCACCGGTCCTGGAGTCAGGCCAACCTGAGTTCAAATTCGGCCTCAGACACTTGACACACTAGCCATGTGACTTTGGGCAAGTCACTTAACCCCAATTGCCCTCCAAAAAGCAAAAATAAATATATATATATATATATATATATATATATATATATATATATATATATATATAAAATAATTGCAATACAAAGTTGAAATTGAATGAATTGAAAAACAATGAAAATATGCAAAGAATGGTATTTACAACTGTAGGATGAACAAGACCAGTGAAATGCTAACCAGCAGCTCCACAGACCTGTGGCATCCAACCTCTCTTTTTTTTTTCTGTACTTCGAATAGCAGCAAATATTCAGGGTTACCAGCCTGAAAGTGAAAATGAGGTTACTAATAAAAATCACAGAATGCTTAAAGGTCAAAAGTTAAACACAAGATACAAATCTCAACCTATTTGCGCTTGTTTATTCTGTTCAATTTACTCTGCCTTCCCACTCCCCTACAGAAGAAGGAGGAGTAGGTAGGAGCAGAGGGCTTACTGATTGGTCACTGACTTGGAGGGCAGAGCCCACCCACCCTCTGAGAAGGGCCTTCGAAGCCGCTGTTAGGTGTGTGCGTCCAGTTAAATTAAAACTGTCCTACAGGGCCGAAACCCATTATAGGAAGTAGAAAGTGCGGTGTTTCTTTATTTCTGTCATAGCCAAATTTTTATTCCTGTCTTGGCCCAAAGACTGCTTTTTATGCTCAAAATGCAGGCTGGTCTCCCTCTTGGAAGAGAAGGAAAGGGGACTTAAAGAACTCCTCTTCACTCTCCTGGATTATTATAGAGAATGAAATGTTTCTTTAAACAATTTTTAAAAAGGTATCAATATGACAACAAAGAGGAAGAGATGAAGGGACAGGTGAATGCTGACCGGTGTCAGGTCCACACAAAGGGGAACTTGAGGAAAGACAACTGAACTCTTGGAAATGAGACGAATGTGAGGCTCTTTATTTTTTGGTTTTTATTAATTTGTTTACTTTTAGTTTACAAGATTCAGTTCCACAATTCCTTGAGTTTTAAATTTTCTCCCCTTCCCTCTCCCCCCCAACCCCCCATGGCAGCATGCAATCAAGCATAGGATCTGCAAATACTTTCACATTAGACATTGGTTAGGTTATAAAGAAAGCTGGAATGAACAATGGGAAAGAGGAAGAATGTGAGGCTCTTTCTGAAGAGGAGGGAGTGAAGTGCTCTGGAGAGGAAGCAGGTGCTTGTCCTACAAGGAATGGAGATAGTCTCTAGGCACTGTCAGGTGGGAGATCTTGCAAGTGAGAGAAAGGTTAGAGGAAGAAAGATGAGTAGTGTTGATTAGTGACTGTCTTTTGAAGCTACTGTTTGTTGTCCTACTAACAAGAATGGAGAGATCTGTGGTCTTCTGGTGACTGGTATCAAAGTCACAAAGGAAAATCCTGGAAAGCTTATTAAACCGAATGACTACTACCCACTTCTGGTGATTCACGTAGCCAGATAATGCAAAACATGCTATAAGAGATTATGCAGGTCTGACTGGGCAAAGAGGTCTTAAGAAACAAGGTAGTGTTTTTATTATTGCTGCTTATCCAAAGCAAGACCTGTAGATGCAAAAGGCAGATTTGGGTAGTGAATAGTTGTTAACAAGTTGGTAGGGCAGCTAGGTGACCCTGTGGCTAACCAATGGCCAGTGGATAGAGTGTCAGACCTGAAAGTCAGGAAGACCCCTCTTCTCAAGTTCAAGTGTGGTCTCAGAAAATTACTAGCTGTGTGACCTTGGGCAAATCATTTAACCCTGTTTGCCTCAGTTTTCTCATCTGTACAAAGAAATGGAGGAAAAGGCAAATCACTCTATTATCTTTGCCAAGAAAACCTCAAATGGGATCATGAAGAGTTGGAAACAACTGAACAAGGTGGGGATGGGATTTAGATTTTTGGATTGCTTAAAATTGGAATCACAGACTCCTGGCCAGGGATAGGGTATATTTAATAATGACTGGAGAGGATATTGTCTGGAATCTTGCAAAACTAATCAAAGGGTATTTAAACTGAAAAGGGAGAAGAAGAAGAAAAACTGGCTCCATATTATCTACCAAGCTAGTTACCATAGTGCAGTGATCTCAGAAGTGGTGGGACAGGTGTTCCAGTTCCATCAGCACCATGGCATGACCCCAAAGGAGTTGTGACATGACCCTAAGGGATGTGTGATCAACCAATAGAAGGGTGACTTCTCTCCAACACAATCCCAACTACCTTTCAATTATTATTATCCATAATTTCACCACCACATTCTCCTTTTCTTGTGGAAACTCCCCACTTTCCTAACTATAGAATCTTGACATAGAAACTAGGGGAAACCAAGGTGCCCAGAATTCTGATATGCTAAACTGGAAAGAATTTGATCTTGAAACTTTACATCATTGTTCCCTCTCTTTTTGTGTCTTCCATGGATGAGAGTGAGTAATTTAATAGCAACCAAATCAGAGGCTCACAACACTAACAGTATGAATTCCTCACTTCACTGGATTTTTCTGGATATTCCCTAAAAGGCTCTGCATTACTGAAGCTCTCAACCATATTCATAATTGCTTTTAGGCCACTTCCTCTCCTTTCAAGCCAAACCTCAAACTTACTGCTTTGGCTTCCAATCTTTTCACTCATCACCTACACTGTTTTCCAGCTCCTTAATCTTACACAAATATACTCTTCCTGCAATTGCTGACTTCCCTGGAAACTCTTAGGTTTCCCAAACCACCAAAACACATACCAGCCCAGACACTGCTTCTTGACTCTCCTACAGAACATCAAGAACCTATATACACCAAGCAGCTACCAACATGTCTGCTTGAGATTTTGAGGAAATTTTCCATGAAGAGTGGACCAGTATCTCTCATTTCCATAGGTTTTTATGCTCCTAAGAAGTAGTGGCAGGAATAGAGGAGAAGGGGAATGGATCAGCATTTATTAAGCTCCTACTATGTGCCAGACCCTGTGCTAATCACTTTATAAATATTACCTCCTTGATTCATACAACCACCATGAGATGTAGGTACTAGTATGATCCCTATTTACAGTTGAGGAAACTGAAACAGCAGCTACATGACTTGCCCAGAGTCACATAGCTTAGTGTCTGAGGCCAGGTTTGAATTCCCATCTTCCTGACTCCAGGCCCTGTATACTATCTGCTGTGCCACCTACTTGAAATAGAGAGAAAGACACAGATTTTGTTTGTTTTTATATAGTGGGAAATGTTATATATAGAACAGGCTAACAACTTAGCTGAAATATTCCAATTTGTTCTGGCAACATTAGATGCTGGCCTTCTTCCCTCCAAGAGGCCAGCTCAGTGTGCTGACCTTGGTGCTAATGATGTCATATGCTTCTTTAAAACCTGCCTGGTCTGATATTTGCTGGTTTTGATATCCTCGGTGAATTACCAGAGTGTTGTTCTCAGTCTTCTTTTTAGAAACTCAATGGTCAGGGAACAGTTGATCATGATAATGGTTTCAAGAATGTTCCTTCTAGGAATGCTTTCAGCTTCCTTTGAAATTGAATTGTCTTAAGTTATTAGAACATAGGGGACATTTGAATTTTCACCCTTTTGTGACTGAGTATACCCTTGACTATTGCTTTATTGACCTTCAAGGCTTTTGACTTCATGTCATCTTGGAGGGACAACTTCCTTTTTTGCATTTGGTAGCATCTTGAAGGAATAGTTTTGATTGACTTCACAGATCTAAAATTAACAGGACATGGGAATTGACTGGTTAAGAAATGAGTGAGAGGAGAGAACCAAAGATATCTTTTAGTTTACAAACTTGGAAGACAGAGAAAAATCGTGAAGGCATAACAGAAGAAAGGTAATGGATCATAATAGCATGTAATAGAAGTGCCTTGGAGAGGCACTGGAGCATGTGTAGACCCCCTGTAATAGGTTCTGGTCTTCTAACCATGGTGATTAGCTGTGTAGCTGAAATACAGTTGTCTTTAAAAGGACCTGAATTGGCCTCATCCATTCTTCTCTGGAATTTTGTCAAGTTATTTAACCTTTATGGTTCTCTTTGAGTCTTTTGTTCCTGGCATTTAGTGAGAGATGATGTTATAAGAGAAGCTTTGGACTTTTTCCATCTGAACCAATATACCTCTGTGAATATAGGTCTAGAATCTTTTCCTGCTTGGCGTTTGTCATTTTCTGTCTCAGGTAAAGGAACCGAGATATCCCACACTCAGGTTTTGCAGCCAGCTCAGAATCGATGCCCCAAGGAGCAAAGAGTTACCTTTTGGACCCAACCAAGCAGTAAACGAGATGAGGATTCATTCAATAGTCATACTACAACTGGACACAAATTTGGTGGGACCAATGTTATCAAGGGATTAAGCTAAGTTTGAACCTACTCTCCTCAGAGAATGAAGTAGATAGAGGAGAGTATCTGTAAGGTGTTAGGGAAATTGTTTGTAATTGTACTGTCAATATATTTTCAAAGTAAGTGTTCATTTAGTCATTATAGTCATATACAACTCTTCATGACCCCATTTGGATTTTCTTGGCAAAGATACTGGAGTGGTTTGCTACCTCCTGCTCCAGTTCACTGTACAGATGAGGAAACTGAGGCAAACAGGGTTTAGTAATTTTCCCAGGTTCACACAACTAGTAAGTGTCTGAGGCCAGATTAGAACTCAGAAAGAGAAGTCTTCCATACTCTGGGCCTGCCCCTCTACCCAGGTGCCCCAAAAAGCAAATATCCCTTTGTAAAACCTAATTGATATTAAATTATTAAATGATACTAGATGCCAGTTGTCAGAACCTAACAATGGGGAAACCATAGATGATGGGACTTGAGCCAAGAGCAATAGAAAAAAGACACACTCAGATTCTCAGGGTACTCTCTAGATTCCTGAGTAACAAAACGTAGCCAGCCTTGTTCCAGAAGAATGAGCCATTACACACGCACTAGATTTCTTCAGGGAGCAGCTGGATGGTACATAGAGAGCTGTGTCTGGAGTCAGTAAGACCTGTATTCAAATAGAACCTCAGATACTGTGTGACTCTGGGCAAGTCATTAGCTGTCTGTTTGCCACAGTTTCCCCAACTGTAATATGGGGATAATAATAGCACTCACTTCACAGGATTGGTGTGAAGATCAAATGAAATGATATTGGAAAGTGCTTAGCACAGTGCCTGGCACATAGTAGGTGCTATGTAAATGATTATTATCCTCCCTTCCCTATGGAGGTGGTAACAAAAACCATGGAAGTAAATGAGAATGGCAAAGATCACTGGCTCAAAGAGTGAAGAAGATGAGAGGGTCAAGGACAAACTCTGGGGATACCTCAAATTAAGGGATAATGAAGATAACAAGGATTCAGAAGAGACAGAGAAGGAATAATTAGAAAGGTGGTATTCCAAATCTACAAGAAAAGAGAATTTTAGGAGAGGGCAGACAATAGTGTCAAAAACTACAGGAAAGTCAAGAACAAAGACTGAAAGAAGGACGTTGTATCTAAAAAAATTAAAAAGCAGTCAGTGAAAATCCAATAGCAAATAGGAAGCGGGTAAATGGAAACTCAGGGTGGAGACAGCTTTTTCAAGACTTTTGAAGGGAGTATCAATGGAAGAAAAAGTAATGAAATACTGAAGGGAAGAGAATGAAGTAATAAAGTAAAGAAAGAGGGTGTAATGAAGGAAGTAATGAAATAATGAATGCAGAAGAAAGAAGGAACATTTGCTATTATGTTTGGGTTTTTTTGTTGCTTTTTGGAGGGGGGAAAGCAGGGCAATTGGGATTAGGTGACTTGCTCAAGGTCACATGGCTAGTAAGTGTGTCAAGTGTCTGAACTCAGGTCCTTCTGACTCCAGGGCTGGTGCTCTATTCACTAGGCCCCAATGTTTGCTATTATGAAATAGAAGGATGAAGAGAAGGTTGTTGGGGGGACCTGAGTATGTTTTTGGGCTGATGGAAAATAGAGGCAAATGAGAGATTGAGGATATATGAAAAGGGATAACTGCTACAACCATTTTGAGGGAGGGTATGGAGATTGAAGGAGATCAGCTTGTGAATCTAGGGAGAGATCATGAATATGCTGAGTTTTAAGAAACTGAGGAGGGAAACTGAGGGGGGGGTGTCTCATGTAATGGTCTCACTCTGTATGAAACTAGGTAATTTACTCTCTAAGTATGGGAGGGTAGAGTATTACTGGTGGCAAATAGAGAAAAAGTTTTGAACACTCCTTATTACAAATAGAATTAATAAGGATTGTCTTGCAGTAGTCAGAGTCCAAATGAGGTGAGGTACTACAAATTTTTAGTGATGAAACCAGTTGGATTTCACTTCTCCCAACAATGCTCAGCAACCTGAGGGAAAAACAGAGAAATCAGATGGTGGGAATTCCATGGAATAACCATTCAAAGATTAGGAAAGCAGAAAGTCATGGGGACAAGGGATTCAGGGTAGTAGCCAGTGAAATGGTATCTCTTCATTCCAAGTCCAGACACATTTCCACATTACAATGCTAACTTCCTTGAGGGCACAGAACATGTTTGACCTGTATTCAGAGGAAAGAAGGTAGTGCAGTTTGACTGGAATGTAGAATGTGTAGAAGTAATACACGATAAAGCTAGAAAGATAAGATGGTGCTAGTTTGAAGGGTTTGGGGGTAGGAGACAGATGAGATGTATATCAGACAAAAAAGTTTGACCTTTATACATGTAGCCCTTGTGTTAGAGAGTCCAAAACAGGAAAGGTTCACTTTAGGGAGAACTTTTTACTTCTTTGGCTAGGAATCCCCACCCAGAATATCTATAAAAATCACCTCTTGATACCACCTTATATACTAACACCAACTCCTTTTGTAAGCATGCCATTTACATATTTCTGTATTTTATCTTATTTTCTCAAGATAAGTTTTATTTTAATCTACATGGGTAAGTATAAGTTTTCAAATGTAGAAATAAGATTACATGCTTTGGTCTGTCTTTTCACCTCCACTTATATGGTACCTAAATGGGGCCTTTTAAAACACTTTTTGTAAAATGCTTAGGAGGTAATGGCGGCATGGTGACAATTCAAGGTGTCATAGTAGATTAGAGTATTGTATCTGAAGTGAGGAAGCCCTAAGGTGAAATCTAACTTCAGATAACTTATTAACTATGTAATCTCTTATAGCCCGTTTCATTATCTATAAAATGGGGAAGATAGCAGAACCTACTTGCTAGGATTATTGTGAGGATTAAATGAGATTGTTAAGGTATATAAAGTGCTTTGCTCACCTTAAAGCACTTTGTAAACATTATTTCTATTTATTATACTTTGTCACTCCTCTCCACAGAGTTTCTCCAGCCTTGATTCCTGTCTTTGTTAAGGAAAGTAAATTCTTACCTCTTACCTATCTCAGATAATAGGCAGCTTGCCTTGCCACACTATGCCTCTGGCTGAATTTTTCTGAAAGTTAAACACATTTACCCCTTTTGTTAGTTCTTTCTACTCTCACCCTGCCCAGACAAACAAAAATTGTCCTGAAGTTTTGATTAGCTGCAAGGAGGCAAAACACTGTTGGGAAAAAGGGGCAGGAGTAGTAAGCAATTATCCTATGGCATTCTTGCTGTCACAGCAAATCTCTTGTCATTCTTATGCTCCTTCCCCAGTTAAAATTTATAGTCCCTGCAAATTACTAGATGCATAAGTGTAATTTGTAGATACATGTAAAGTCATGTACTGATTTGTACACAGCAATGTTACATGCATGTTACAATAGAACAGAACTTGAAATATCAAACAATATGGCAAATTACATGCACACAACTTTGCATCACAAAGTTGCAAACAGTGGACAGAAAGGTTACATGAAAATACATCATATAATACTTTAGGGTTATATATAAAGTAAGCATCACATATATTCCGCTAGTATTGTCTATGTGAAGGAATGAATAGGAAAGCATTCAAAAAATGCTGATTGTGCTATGTGCTAGGACTGCAAATACAAAAGCAGAAACAGCTGGCACCCTCAAGAAGCTTACATTCTAATGGGGGAAACAATATTCATAAGGAGGTAATGCCACGGGGAGTACTTTGGTCCAGAAATTTACAGGAATGGGGAATTGGGGGATTCAGAAGCAAATTATAGGGCAGCTAGGCGGCCTAGTGAATAGAGTACCTGCCCTGGACTCAGGAGGACCTGAGTTCAAATAGTGGCCTCAGACACTTGACACTTACTAACTGTGTGTCCTTGGGCAAGTCACTTAACCCCAAATGCCTTTCTTTCCCTCCTCCAAAGGAAAAAAAAAGAAGTAAATTATAATATATATTGTTTGATAAAATGCTTGTTGACTTGACTTGATTGACCTACACATTCAGGAACAATGGCTGAATTGATGAGTTATTTTTCATGGTTCCAGAACAGGAGTGGGAATGGGATAAAGCTATTGGGAAATTGATGGAGGAGATAGTAAGAGTAGAGGAGGTGAAGAAGGGAAGCTCAGCCTGGCCTTTCTTGGAATAACGTTCTGGGAGGGAGCAGGGCCCTGAGGAGGACTTTCTGGTGACATGGAACTTTTCCTCTTGCCCTAGGAGCATTCTATGTAAAGCCTGGCTAAGTCCTGAACTGCTTCTTTCATTTGTTATCAGTTCCATTTTGTACACTTGGGATCCTCAGGCTCAGTAGCTTATTATCTCTATCTTAAGTTCTTAGATGCCCCAAACTACCACTGTCTCCAGACCATAATGAGATCAGTTCTGCACATGTATTCCCTTATAGCCTCCATGGCTGCAGTATCAGGAAGGAAAGGATCAGAATGAGTTTTTGTCTGGGTCTTCTCCACCTCAAGGAAACACCATCAGTTTTCCTTCAAGCTGAAATTCTCTCTGGATCCTCCTTATTTTGACTGTCACCTGGTGTTCTGTCTATTTGCATTTTGTAGATCAGTCCACCACTACTTCATTTCTCTTGTCCCCCTTACTGTCAGAGAATCTGACTAATTCTTCCATAGGTAGGGGTAGGTTGTGCCTTTGTAAGACCTGCTGTCAACTCAGTGTCATCCTCTAGAACATTTTCTCAGCCTATACACTGGAATTCTTTTCTTCCCAAGACTTCCACCCATTTCTTAGCAGCCCAGTCTCTGTCTGTGGTCCTCACTACTATATGACCTACTTTCTATCCTGTGACTTATCATATGTCTTTGCCAGATGGTTGCTCCTCTCTGGCCAAGAGAGACCAAAGGTTTGTAAAGTATCTAGAGGCCTCATACTCATACATCATGAGTACCCTCCCTCTACCTCCTTTTCTTTCCAGGAAGAGAGGCCTTAGATATGTTGAAGACCAGACACCTTCACGAAAAATAAAACTAATTATTTCCTTACAGAGAGTAAAAGATTTAGTATTCATGCACGAAACATTTCCAAATCAATTGTCTATATAGTCATATCATTGACTTGTTAGAAAAAAAAAATCAAAATTGATACCAAACAACCAAGATTAGAAGGGAAGCAGAAAGCTGGGAAAAATTTTTTATAGTCTGTATCTCTGATAAAGGCCTCATTTCTAAAATATATAGAGAACAGAGTCAAATTTATTAGAATACAAGTCATTCCCCAATTGATAAATGTTCAAAGAATATGAACAGACAGTTTTCAGATGAAGAAATTAAAGCCATCTTATAGCCATATGAAAAAAACACTCTAAATCACTATTGATTAGAGAGCTGCAAAGCAAAACAACTCTGAGGTACCACCTCACACCTATCAGATTGGCTAAGGTGACACAACAGGAAGATGATAAACGTTGGAGAAGATGTGGAAAAATTGGAACGCTAATGCATTGTTGGTAGAGTTGTAAACTGATCCAACCATTCTGGAGAGCAACCTGGAATTATGCCCAAAGGAATATAAAACTACCTACTGTTTAACCCAGCAATACCACTTCTAGGCTTATATTCCAAAGATATCATAGAAAAGGGGAAAGGACCCACATGTACAAAAGTATTTATAGCAGCTCTTTTTGTGATGGGAAAGGATTAGAAATTGAGGGGACACCCATCAACTGGGGAATGGCTGAACAAGCTGTGGTATATGATTATAATGGAATACTATTGTGCTATAAGAAATTATGAGAAGGCATATTTCAGAAAAAACCTGGAAAGACTTATATGAACTGATGCTGAGTGAAGTGAGCAGAACCAGGAGAACATTGTAAGCAGTAACAGCCACACTATACAATGACTTTGATAGACTTAGCTCTTCTCAGCAATGCAAGGATCTAAGACAGCTCCAAAAGACTCACAATGGAAAATGCTATCCACATCCAGAGAAGGAACTTTGGAATCTGAATGTAGATGGAAGTGTACTATTTACTCTCTCTCCTTCTCTCTCTCTCTCTTTCTCTCTTTTTGCTTTTTGGAGGGCAATTGGGGTTAAGCAACTTGCTCAAGGTCACACGGCTACTTTTTTTTTTTTTTGTTAAGTGTCTGAGGCTGGACTTGAACCCAGGTCCTCCTGACTCCAGGGCCTGTGCTCTATTCACTGAGCAACCTAGCCACCCTATGTTGATTTGTTTTGTTCCTTCTTTCTCATGGTTCCTCGAATTGGTTCTAATTCTTCTTTACAAAATGACTAATGAGAAAATATGTTTAATACGAATGTATATGTATAGCCACACCATCTTGGGGAGGGGAAAAAGGAGGGAGAGAAAATCAATTAATTAAATTTTTTTGTTTAAAAATAAATTTTACTGATATCTTTTGCTTTTTTATATCACTAGAATTTCCCAAAATATCTCTCCCCTTCCCCTTTCCAGGAGCCATCCTATATAACAAATAATAATTTTTATTTTTATTTTTTCTTTTCTTTCTTTTTCTTTTTATAATTAATTAATTTATTTTTAGTTTTCAACATTCATTTCCATGAGATTTTGAGTTTAAAATTTCTCCTATTAGGGGCAGCTAGGTGGCACAGTGAATAGAGCACCAGCCCTGGAGTCAGGAAGACCTGAGTTCAAATGCAGCCTCAGACACTTGACACACTTACTAGCTGTGTAACTTTGGGCAAGTCACTTAACCCTAACTGCCTTCCAAAAAAAAACCCAAACATTTCTCCTATTAGTCTTCTTTACATCATGACTGATGGGAGAAAATTTAAACCTCAAAATCTTACAGAAGTGAATGTTGAAAACTAAAAATAAATACGTAAAATTAAAAAAAATTAATACCAAATAAGAAAGAGGAATATAACTGAGAAGATAGGGTATATAATAATTATAACTGTCATTTAAACAGTAACTTGGAAGTTTCCAAAGTACTTTACATGCATTACCTGATCTGAGCCTCACATTATTTCTGTGATGTAGGTATTATTATCCCTATTTTACACATAAAGAAACTGGGACTGAGAGGAATTTAAGGGATTTTCTCTTAGTCACATGCACTGGAAGAAGGATTTTAACTCAAGTCTACCAAACTCCAAGGCCAGCATTCTATACACTATGCCATAGTGCTTCTCTTCAATATGACCTACTAATTAAGTTGTTGATGACCCCAAAAATGGAGAAACAGATAAAATGATAATAATCTATACAATCTATTCTTTCCTAAGAAAATGAAAATTACCATGGTGAGAAAACAAAAAACCACCTTGTCCTAGAAATCAATTCAGCCAATAAATACTTGATTTCTTCAATAGGGAGATATTGAAGCTAAGGAAAATATCATCTTAGAATAATTTATTAAAGGACACTTTTATAAAAGGAATATAAAAGAAATCACCAGAGAGATAAATGACTAAAAAAAGAGGTGGGTCAATCACATATCAAGATTAAAATATTGCTAGATGGGGCAGCTAGGTGGCGCAGTGAATAGAGCACCGGCTGTGGAATCAGGAGGACCTGAGTTCAAATCCGGCCTCAGACACTTAACACTTACTAGCTGTGTGACCTTGGGCAAGTCACTTAACCCCAATTGCCCTGCCCTCCAAAATGCAAAAAAAAAGTATTGCTAGAGGACAACTGGCACACTCCATTGGTATCCATGCAATTTAAGAGATATGAAAGTATTCATCATGTTGGATGAAACCTCTGTAAAGGATTTAAGGTAAGGATGTGGAGAAGAGTACGAGAAGACATGGATGCAATCTGCACCCGCAGTTTTGGAGTAAAAAAGTCCTGAGATCAAATCCTAAATTTGTCGCTTAATAGCTATGTGACCATAGGCAAGCAATATAATCTCTATGAGTTTCCATTTTTTTATCTGTAAAACAAGAGAAGTAATCATTGTAACCTCATAGAGTTTTTGACAAATTCAAAATATATGTAATATGGGGGAGGCTAGGGGGCGCAGTGAGTAGAGCATCAGCCCTGGAGTCAGAAGGACCTGAGTTCGAATCCGGCCTCAGACACCTAACACACACACAAACAAAAACCTAGCCATGTGACCTTAGGCAAGTTACTTAACCCCAATTGCCCTCCAAAAGGCTAAATAAATAAATAAAATACATGTAATGTAAATTAGGGGCTATGTATAAATAACTAATATTTATTAGTTATCTTGAATCAGTTTTGTTCTATCTTACTTAGTCAAGTATTCCTGCTAAGGGTATGATATCAAAGATACAGAGGGAAATAAGACAAATATTTGAGAACATGAATCATTCTCCAATTGGTAAGTGGTAAAAGGGTATGAACACACAAAATCCAATGATCTATTCCGTCCTCTATCCTCCCAAATGGGTTCCTTTCTTCTAGACTCTCCACTCTCCAGTTCATCTTTCACAAGCCACCAAAATGATACCCTTAAACCAAAGGTCTGACAATGTCACTCCCACTCATGAAGTTTCAGTGACTCTTGCCTCCAGGCAAAAAATAAAGACACCTCTGTTTAGTATTTTAAGTCCTTCACAATGTGGCTGCTTTCTATCTTATTACATGTTAGATTTATTACGTATTACTTCTCTTTGTGTACTCTTTCAGTCAAACTGGTTTGCTTGCTTTTCCTCATATAGTTATGTCTCTAGTCTCCTTTGTACAAGCTGTAACCCATTACCCTCTCTTTACTTCTACCTTTTATAATCCCTAGCCCTTTTTAAAACTAATCTCAAGTGCCACCTCCTTCAGAAGCCTATGCTGATCGATTAGTTGCTAGTGTCCTTTCCCACCTAGAAGAAATAATACACACATGTAGACAAACAAATTGTATTTGTTTATATGGATTTAGGTTATCTCTACTGATAGAATGTAAGCTTCTTGAGGGCAGGGACTATTTTATTTTAGTCTTTCTTTGTACCCCTTAAGCCTAGCATAGCTCCTGGCACATAATAGACACTTAGTGATTAGTTGATCTGCTGAAATTTCACTGCTGCCAAAAGCTGAATAGATGATAAAATTCCTACCCTGACAACAATAATTTCATGCTTGAAAGGAGGAAGAACCAACAAGGAGATTTTATTTTGAATTTGGAAAGGGTTTGAGTGTTAGGTTAGCAGTGGAGTGGCTATTTTTTATTGGAGGAACAGCCTAGCTAAGTTCAGAGGGTCTCATTACTAGACTGGCTACAAAGTGATAAATTTTTCAGTCACAACTGTTGAGACCATTTACTAAAAGGTCAAAGGGTTGTAATCTGTGTTAGGGAAGGGAGTTTCCACTGGACAAAACCACAAATCCTTCAAAGTATTGAAGCAGAAAGTTATTTTACTGTATTATAAAGCAGGAGTCATCAATTTATGGAGAAGGGAAGAATTTATGACCAAACAAGAGGTAGAGAGCAAGACAAAATGGATAATTTTAATTACATTAAATTGAAAAGTTTTTGTACTAACAAAGTCAATGTAGCCAAGATTAGGAGGGAAGCAGAAAATTGGGAAAGAAATTTTACAACCAGTGTCTCTGATAAAGACCTAATTTTTGAAATATACAGAGAACTGATTCAAATCTATAAGAATACAAGTCATTCCCCAATTGATAAATGGTCAAAGGATATAAAAGGCAGTTTTCAGAGAGGAAGAAATTAAAGATATCTATAATTATATGAAAAAATGCTCTAAATTACATTGATAGAGAAATGCAAATCAAAACAACTCTGAGGTGCCACATCTCAACTGTCAGATTGGCCAACATGACAAAACAGAAAAATGATCAGTGCTGTAGACGTGGGAAAATGGGAACACTAATGTGTTGTTGGTGGAGTTGTGAACTGATCTAACCATTCTGGAGAGCAATTTGGAATTATAGCCCAAAGGGCTATAAAAATGTGCATACCCTTTGACCCAGCAATACCACTTCTAGGGTTGTACCCCAAAGAGATCATACAAATGGGAAAAGGACCAGTATGAACAGAAATATTTATAGTAACTCTTTTTGTGGTGGTAAAAAATTGGAAATCAAGAGAATGCCCATCAATTGCAGAATATATAAACAAGTTGTGGTATTTGAATGTAATGGAATATTACTGTGCTATAAGAAATGAGGAGCAGATAGACTTCATAATAACCTGAAGAGACTTATATAAACTGATGTTGAATGAGGGGAACAGAACCAGAGACACATCCCTATCTGTGATGACTGACTTTGATGGACTGGGCTCCTCTTAGCAATGCAAGGCTGTAAGACAACTCCAAAAGACTCATGATGGAAAGGGCTATCCACATCCAGAGAAAGAATTACAAAGTCTGAATGCAGATTGAAGCAAGCTACTTGCTCTCTCTTTTGTGTTTTGTTTTGTTTCTTCTTTCTCATTGTTCACTCCATTGGTTGCAATCCTTCTTTACAGCTTGACTAATGTTTAGTGTGAAGGTATTTGTAGAACCTATATGGGATTACATGTTGCCATGTTGGTGGGGGGAGGAGGGGAGGGGAGAAAATTTGGAACCTAAAAGCTTATGGAACTGAATGTTGTAAACTTAAAGTAAATTAATATATATATATATATATATATATATATATATATATATTTTTTTTGCTTTTGGAGGGCAATTGGAGTTAAGTGCCTTGCCCAAAGTCACAGGGCTAGTAAGTGTGTCAAGTATCTGAGGCCAAATTTGAACTCAGGTCCTTCTGACCTCAGGGCTGGTGCTCTATTCACTATGCCACCTTGCTGCCCCAATTAATAAATTTTTTAAAAAAAAGAAAGTTGTTTTAGAAAAAAGGAGGTGATACTACTCAGCCTGGTGAAACTAAGTAGAGAATACTGTGTACAGTTCTGGGTGACACATTTTTGGGAGGACAGTGACCAAGGCCTAAGACTTTTTCTACTCCTTCGGTATCTCTACACTGCATATCTATCTGTCCATCATTGCCCTCCCAGTTGATCATCTGCAGCGCAAATCTTCTTTATATATACTGCATCCAAATCCAGCTGCTTTTCCCATTTTTATTCTACTTACTGCCATTTCTACCTCCTCCAAAAGCCCCTTATATGAATTAGGGTCCAAATGTAATGAGAACACTATGCTTCATGGAGAAGATAGCTTGTTAAAATGCCTTTTGCAAATTTTTTCCATTTTTTCCTTCTGTTTTTAGTAATCTTATTTTCATCCTTGAATGCCCCTGGGATGACTTTGCTTAGTTGACTGTCTTATTATGCTTTCTTCAAACTGGTTTTTCCTTCCTCTGCTTCCCTTTGTTTTATGAGCTGTTACCACTTGTAATCATCAGCATTCTTCATAAGATTTAATGTGTTTATACTCTAGTTCAATGTTTCCATATCCTTCCTTTTGGCAAGTAAGTCATATGTTTGCTGACTGAGGTGTTTTTTTTTTTTTTTTAGCTATTTTGGTCTCTGCATTGTGGTAATTAATTTACATAGATTAAGAGTTTAAAATGTTGTATATATGATGTAAAAATTATTAAGATATTGTGTAACCTTCCCTTGAGAAATATGCCAATGCCAGAATGGAGGTTAAAACCCTCCAACTATGCTTGTTAGCAGTCCTTCTGTAATTTATATTCCTAGAGGTTTGTTGAGGGCAGTTCTTGTATCTAGGTCTTCTGACTCCCAAGGTCTATCCTCTTTGCCCTCCATCATGTTGCCTTTTAAATTAATCCTACAAATTTTTACTTTATGTTCTGTTACCAAGTTGAATTATATTACATTATCATATTATTTTATATTATAGCTTAAGATTCCAAATTGACATAATTCCTTAATCTAAAATCTAAAATTCCTGGGGCGGCTAGGTGGCGCAGTGAGTAGAGTGTAGGCCCTGGAGTCAGAAGGACCTGAGTTCAGATCTGACCTCAGACATTTAATGCACACACAAACAAAATAACCTAGCCGTATGACCTTGGGCAAGTTACTTAACCCCAATTGCCCTCCAAAAAAAAAAAAAGCTAAAATCTAAAATTCCTAATCTAAAATCTAAGAAGTAATATAGGTCCATTACTCAGCTCCCAGCCACCCTCCAACATTAAACTACATACTTCCTAGTTACTACTTCCTATATCTCCCTCATCTGGTCCTATCTACTCCATAGTAGTCAGGGTAACCAAGAACTTACATCAGGAATTTCACATAACCTTCAATTTGAGAAGGTGTTTGTTTTCTGCCCGAGATCTGGTATACAAAACAGATTTCATTTTGGATTTGCTTCTTGATTCATTTTATTTTCAATACAATAAACAAATTATACTTGATCCATGATTTTTATCCAACTTATTAAATCCATTCAGTGGATTTAACAATAGAATTGCTTTTCGAAAATTAATTCTCTCAGTTCTTTTTTTCATATCTGACACATTTCATCTAGGTTTCCATACAAATCTCCAATTCAATTAAGTTCTGCTCTTCTAATAGACATTCTCTAATAGTTTTTTAAAATTTCATATTGCACATGGGCCTCTATATGAATCCCTCCTTGTCTGCATTTTGAAGAACTATAGTGTTAATAATGTATAAGTCATTTGCTGAAAGTGGTCACTCTTAGATTTCCAAGTTGTCCTTGA
This sequence comes from Gymnobelideus leadbeateri, assembly GCA_011680675.1. Classification (NCBI taxonomy): domain Eukaryota; kingdom Metazoa; phylum Chordata; class Mammalia; order Diprotodontia; family Petauridae; genus Gymnobelideus; species Gymnobelideus leadbeateri. The sequence goes on from WOXC01011604.1 coordinate 104,632, forward strand.
CCAACCTTTCTGATGTTGTCAAGTTACAGTGCCCATAACATTTGTGAATGCCTGGTAGATTAGCTGTTTCAAAATGTCACTTTTCTTCTTATTCTTAATAGCACTTGGAGATTGACTTAAGAGATATTATTGTAATATTTCTTTCAGAGGCCTTCTTTCACTAGAATTTTCATAGTAAGTAGCCTAGATGGTTTTGGATGTCAATTTCCAAAACTTTTATTGTATTACTAGTGAGAATTTGGAACAAACCAGGCAAAAGATCAGTCTGGCATTCTAAACCATCTGTGATGAGGTTGTTACATAATTGTAATAATCTTAACTTCCTTCAGGTTATCTACTCTATAAAGTACTAAACTAGGTTTTAGGGAAGAGCTGTGAGAGAAAGGATTGTTTAAAAAGATTTTATAATTTAAATACTGTTGTTTAAATCCTAGGTATAGCTGAATGTCCAAGTTAATTCAACAAGTGCTTATTGAGCCCCTCCTAGTGCCAGGTGTGCTAGGTGCTGATCTAATGACAAAAATGAAGTAGTTCTTGCCTTCAAAGAGCTTACATTTTATTGTGAGGAAACAACATATACAAATTCAAGAAATACAAAACACACATAAATAAAAACATTTTTTTTAAATCAGGGAGGGCATTACAAGTTTGGCAGAGACTACACAAATGTAAGATTTATTGTTACTAAAACCTAGAAGGCTTTAGTGATTTGCCTGTGATCACATAGTAATTTTGTAGGGGAGCAGAAAAACCAGTTCACAATGTCTGATCTCATAGTTTATCACTTTTAGCAGCCATAGCAGGGTAAGGACTTAGCTGTTGATTCAAGAAAAGCAGGCTCACTGCTCTGGCAGAGTGTTTTACATATTGTTTGGTGGGCTGGGGCTCCCAGGTGTTTCTGGCCTTCAGTGCTAATGGTCTAGAAAAGGCTGAAGGCATTGCTCAGTGCCCAAACTACCATCACAACCCTAGTTGTCCATGAGCTGGTTTTCCCTTGATTCATACAGGGAAAAAAAAAGTATCCACAAGCACTTAATGAAGCAGCCAAAAAAAAAAATCTAAAGGAATCTTAGGCAGCATTAACACTAGTACACATGCAAAGAACAAGGAAGGTAATGGTCCTATCCATTGCCCAGTCATTTGGATTGGAAGTTCCATCCACATAGGGATACTATCTTATCTCTCATCGAATCTCAGAGCTACAAGGAACCTTGTAGGCCATGTACTCTGCCCTTTATCGGAACAGCAATCTTCTACCCCAGTGACTGAGAGTTTCAGCATGAGCTTCAGAGATCAAGCAGCGATTCTAACAAAAAGCAATCATTCCCAAAGCTATTTCCCAGTAGATAAGTGGTTGAAAGACTGAACAAACATGTCTCAAAAGAATGCAAACTATTATCATGTGAAGGAATGCCCTAAATCACTAGTAAAATCAAAGTAACCCTAAGGTTTTCCTCACAACCCACAAATTGGCAAAGACATAATGGTAACAGAAAATGTTAGAGATGGGGTGGGTAAGTGGAGTAGTGAGTAGAGCGTCGGCCTAGAGTCAGAAGGACCTGAGTTCAGTTCCGGCCTCAGACACTTAACACACAAACAAAAACCTAGCAGTGTGATCTTGGGCAAGTTACTTAACCCCAATTGCCCTCCAAAAAAAAAACTGTTAGAGAGGTTGTAGGAAAATAGGTACACTGGTCAATTTGTTGGTAGATTTTTGAATGAGTATAATCATTTAGAAAAGCATTTTAGAATTATGCAAATAAAGCAACTAATATATCCATACTCTCTGTTCCTGAGATTCCACTATTAGGTTTATATCCCAAAGAGGTTATTGATAAGAAGAAAGTTCCTATGTACACCAAAATACTTACAGTAGCACTTTTTGTGATAGCAAAGAATTGGAAACAATGTAGATGCCCATCAATTGGTTTATGGCTAAACAAAATGTGTTGCATGAATGTAATGGAATATTACTGTGCTGTAAGAAATAATAAATATAATTAATTCATAAAAACATGGAAAGATTTATAGTCTGATGCAGGATAAGTAAGCAAAGTCAAGAAAACAATATACACTATGACTACAACAATGTAAATGGAAATAACTATCACAAAACAACCACAAGTGAATGCTGCAAAATTACAAAGCATGGCTCAAAAAACAAAACAAGATATATGAGAAATCTCCCCCCACCCCCAAATCCTTTACAGAGGTAAAAGGTCTATGGGTGTAGCATGTTTTACATATTTTCAGATTTTGTTTTGATGTCAATCAATTTTTCTAATTTTTTTTCTCTTTTTCTTTAAAAATATTATTTATTTATAGGAGAGTTCTTTGGGATGAGGAGGAGGGATACTGGAAGAAATTTTGATGATGTAAAATATAATAAATATCATTAAAAAATTATTTTGTTTTGGGGGTGGCTAGGTGGTGCAGTGAGTAGAGCCCTGGCCCTGGAGTCAGAAGGACCTGAGTTTGGATCTGGCCTCAGACAACACACACAAACAAAAACCTAGTCGTGTGACCTTGGGCAAGTCACTTAACCCTCAATAGCCCTCCAAAAAAAAAAATTATTTTGTTTTTAACAAGAGGTAGTCATGGACTGGCAACTTAGAGGACTGGGGGTTTTAGTCTTAATTCTCCCAGTAACTCTCTGAGTGGTTTTGGGAAAGGCATTTCTTTCTCTCTGGGCTTAGTTTCCTCATCTGTAAAATTTGGTCAGTGGACAGGCATGACTAGTATGATAGTATATGATTTGTTTTGTGAAGGCATAACTTTAATTCTCTTTTGAAGAGGGAAAAGAGCAGAATCACAGAACCAGAGCATCTCAGAAGGAAGGAACCCTGGAAGTCAGATGGTACAAAACTCAGACCTGAAGAAAAACCCTCTCTACAACATTCAAAGGGCTTCTCTATATACTTGAGGGCTTCAGTTGAGGGAGAAGCCCCTACTTTCTGAAGTACCCTGTTCTATTTTTGAGACTTCTGATTTTTAAGATGTTTTACCTTGTGCATATTAACTTTTTTATGGCACAATATTATGGCAATATGCATTCATAGGAGGCTTCACCTCTCTGAAGCTTTAAGTGACCCTGAAGGGGAATGTCTGGAACTAAAGCTTTATTCCATTGATGTCGATCTTCAGTGAATCAAGAATCATATAACTGAAGCCTCATTCAGCTGACTCCTCTGACTGCGGCTTCAGACAGAGCTGAGAAAACTGTGTGACCTTTAGTTGTTGCTTCAATATTATTTTGTTTCAGCCATCTACATCTTTCGATGACTTCTATTTGAGTCTCCTGACTCTGGGACACAAACTTTCACTTAAAGGTTACACCTCACCAAATTGCCCCTGTGAAATTGATGGTCCCTCTTGATTTCATAGTCAGTTGCCACATGTTTATGTGATTTATTTTTTTTTTAGTTTTACACTTACTAGTTATAAAAATTGTATGTAAGTTGAGGAACCATAGTGCTCTAAAGCTTTACATTCTTTTTTTTAAAATTATTTATTTTTTTTAGTTCTCAATATTTATTTCCACAAGATTGAGTTATACTTTTTTTCTCCATCTTTCCCCTATCCCCACCCCAAAATAGCAAGCCTACTGAATACCCCTTCCTCTAATTCGTTCTCCCCTATATCCTCCCCCACCCCCCTTAACTTTCTAGCAGGGCAAGAAGGACCTCTATACTCTAGTGCCTGTACATCTTATTTCCCAGTTGCATGTAAAAATCAAAAAAAATTTTTAAACATTTGTTGTTAAAACTTTGAGTTCCAGATGTTTTCTCTTCTCCCTCTTCACCCACCCCTACTGGGAAAACAAGCAATTCAATATAGGCTGTACATGTGCAGTTACCAAATCATTTCCATAGTTGTCATATTGCGAAAGACCAACTGTATTTCCCTCCATCCTATCCCACTCCCTCATTCCATTTTCTCCTTTGACCCTATCCCTTTTCAAAAATGTTTGTAAAGCTTTATATTCTTAACCCAATCATCCAGCTCATTTTGTATCCTTGAAACTGTTTCTTTTAACTCATAGCTTTTCAGTTTTTAACAAATAAAAAATTCTTTCTCTGTCTCTTTAAACTTTCAAACTGTTCATGTACGGTGCATCATACTTCAGCTAGGTGGTTCCTGAGTTCAAATTTAACCTCAAATATTAGCTGTGTGACCCAGGGCACACTTAACCCTGTGTTTGCCTCAGTTTCTTCATCTATAAAATGAGCTGGAGAAAGGAAATGACAAACCAGTAGCTTTGCCAAGAAAATCCCAAATGGGTCAGATGTGACTGAACAACAAGAAATGAAAACAAACTTCTGTTCCTGCGCCTTTCTGTTCCTTTTAGGTATCACAATATTCACTGATAACAGCGGCAGTGTCTTAAATCCTTTAATAGCTGATTAAAACTTTCTTTCGTACAGGATCTTAATAAAGGATTGTGGAATGAATATATGTGGAACATGATAAGGGGAATAGCAGTAATAAGCCTTAAAAAATAGGTCCAGAAGCATTTGTTTAAGCACTTACAATGTCAGGCACTGTGCTAACTACTGGGGATTGAAGGAAAAACAAAAGCAGTTCCTGCCTTAAGGAGTTCATGATTTAATTGGGAGAAGTAACATGTAATGGCCAGGTACATACATACATACATACATACATACATACATACATACATATATATATATATATATATATATATATATATATATATATATATATATATATATATAGAGAGAGAGAGAGAGAGAGAGAGAGAGAGAGAGAGAGAGAGAGAGAGAGAAAGACAGGGAATCTCAGGGGGAAAAATACTGAGGGAAGGTAGGGAAGGAGGAAAGGCTGGGAAAGGCCTCTTGCAGAAGTGGTATTTGATCTGAGTCTTAAAAGAAGCCAGGAATTTGAAAAGAAGGAGATGAGGAAAAGTAGCATTGGGAGAATGGGGCTGGGGGAGGGGGACAGCCAGGACAAAGCTACAGAAGCTGGAGATAAAGGCTCATATGCCAGGATTAGTAAATAGGCTAGTGTTATTGGATCAGTTACTGGGTCAACATGGAGAGGAGTGAAATGTAAGAAGACTGGAAAGGTAAGGAGGGGTTATGAAGAGTTTTCTTTAAATGCCAAAGAGGTTTTATAATTGATTGTAGAGGTAATAGGGAGCCACTGGGGTTTACTGAGTATGGAGTACAGCATGTTGAATGCCTTAGAAAAATCATCTTGACAGGTGAGGGGAGAACAGATTAGAACAGTTGAGGAATTCTAGGGAAAAAGTAATGAGGGCCTGAACCACGATAGAAGCTGTGTGAGTGAAGAGACTCATATTAGAGATGTTCTGAGAGTAGTCAGCCAGATTATGAAGAGCTGAAAATATCAGAGGACTTTGCATTTTACTCAGAGACAGTAGGAATTTTTTGAGTAGGGTAGTGTTTGGGAGGGAGAGGATGATGCTTGTAATTAATTATGTGCTGTCACTTGGCATTGTGAGATATAAAGTGGAGGTCTGTTTTGAATATATATATACCACTTAATACAGGCTTCCTGAATGAATAGTTGAATGAAAGAGCTGGGTTCTAATTTAAGTTCCAATACCATTGTGTGTCCTTGGATAAAACACTTCAGCTCTTTCTGTTTTCCTTTGTTCTGGGACAGGTGCACACTGGTCCCAAGAGCAATGTTGGATCAATAAGGTAAATGGCAAAAACAAAAATTAGAGAAACAATAGAAAAGATACATGCAGATACTTAATGAAGATCCATAATGTGTTGATGAATACAATTCTCCAAGTACCTCAAGTTCCCCATGGGGATGCACTTAGGTTGGTAGCAACAATAGCTCTCTCCTGAATGAGGAGTGTTTCAGGTCCAACAAACTATATTCTATTCTCAGTACTTGTATAAGGGATTCCTCACAACAACAAAAGGAGGTCTTAGTCAATTAGTTAATCCAGTAGGGTTCTATTGCTTAATTTGGAACTTCTTGTTTCCAAGCTCTTGAAGATTGAGAAAGGAAAGTTCTCACCACTAAAATCCTTGGCACCAAAAAAAAAAGGGGGGGGTTCAACAGAAATGAATTTGGTTTATCAATGGAAATGACAGTAAAGAAGATTTATTACCATCTGATTTGCCACTGTACTCTAGGGACCTTCTATGCTGCAAGTAAATTCTATACATTGTTTCTGTTAGAATGTGAGTTCTTCGAAAGCAAGGACTATCTTGCTTTTCTGTTTGTAGTCCAAGCACTTAGCACAGTGCTTGGCAGATAGTATGACAATCCTTAACAAATGCTTTTTCATTAGTTAATCCAAGGAATACTATTCTATATCCACATTCTGGTTCTTTATATTATATAACCATGACTACAGACTCTCATTTGGCCTTGTCAGTTCCTTAGATTTCAAGTCACTGGCAAAACATGTTGGCTGGCACCTGCTATGTTGTAGTTGTTCATCTATATTGGTCTATAAAGAATTGGACTTGTTGTTCATTTGTTTTCAGTTGTGTCTGACTCTTTGTGACCCCATTTGGAGTCTTCTTGGCAGAGATACTGGGGTGGTTTGTCATTTCCTTCTTCAGATTATTTTACAGATGAGGAAACTGAGGCAAACAGGATTAAGTGACTTGCCCATAAGTTACACAGCTGGTTAGTGTCTGAGATTTGAACTCTATAAGGGGAGTCTTCCAGACTCTGGGCCCAGCACTCTAACCACTGTGACACCTAGCTGACCAGAAGAATTAAATAGGTGGACTAAATTATCTCTAAGAACTTTTTGTTGAGGACAACTCCACCCTCCCCTTAATTGATCAGTAAGCAGACAACTCCATTCTTCCCTCCCCTAACTGATCAGTGAGCAGGAATTTCAGGCTAGGGTAAATTCTCCATCATCCCTAGTCCCCTGGCCCCTCCTAATCACCCCATCCTAGGCTTCCTATCCCTCAGTTTAGGGTGAACTTCGAGCCAGCAGGGAAATTCAAATGTACACTGACCAATCACTGATTGTAGTTTCGGCTTATGTAACCTGGATATTGAATCTCTTTAAAAACTGGCACACTGTGCCAACTCACTGTCTGATTTGGGCATGTTACCCTGACAGTCCTGAGGTAATAAAATCCACTTCCAAATTTCAATCTTGGGGATCTTCTGTTTCACTCAAATAAGCTCAACACTTTCTAGCTAGAAAATTCTGTGGTTCTATAGTTTTCTGAGCTCTCCAAAGACTTCTCCATTGCATCCGGTATCACTGCTAATAAATATTTTGGAATTCATGACCAACAACTTTTCAGATATTGATACTGATATTATGATTTTTGTAAAATGATATCCATAATGGTTGGGATCAAGGTATCAACAATGGCACTGTTCTTTTGTGTGAACATAGGATCATCAAATATCACCTTAATGCCTTAAAAAGTGTTATATCTGCCCTAGTTTTTCACATTTGACAGTTCAGCTATAATTGTTATGCAGAATTCTTCTGTATAAGCTTATTTTTATATTGAGTATTTTTTTCCCTCAGTGCAGTAATTTTGACTGGACAAAACTGCCTCTTCACAATTTATACTACATATCTTCTGGACTGTTGTTGATAGAATTAATTTTTCTCTGACAAAGAAAAAACCAACCAGCTTCTCTAATCTACTCCTGTAGGAAAAGTTAGCAAATAAAAGCAAGCATTCCTGTTGACAGTGAAAAATCTAGCACAAAATATATATTTTGACGTCAAAACCATGTAGTTTTATAAGATTTAGAGCTTGAATATGAACAATCATAAATCCTATATTCTAATGAAAAAAATTAGTATATTTTCCAAATTTTTCTTCTTCAAGGTCACTTTTGAAATTTAGTGAGTTTTTTGTTTTTGTTGGGACAGAATAAAGATCAATCTAAGAAGTAAAAAACACTCTTCTAACTGGCTAGCATGCCTTTAAATCTTAAATATTCTTATTTGCTTTAAACAGTTTTACCTAGATGGTTAATATAAATGTATTGCTTTCACAAACAACATTCAAAAGCTTTTACTGTGTGAAGGGTGACATTTGGAATAAGCGCATTTTTCATTCTTGGGATCTCTGATGTTTAGGTAGATTTTATGGATTATATGGCCCCCTCTGCCCTTCCCTCCCACTTCAGAACTTCAGACAGTTTCGTATGCATTAAGAGAAATTACAGTAAAGAATACATATATTTTTAAAGTTATCGACAGTTTCTTACAGAGTTGATTTTGTCATCTATTCAAACAGCCAATAATAGTGCCAATACTTGGGAAGTCTAAACTTAAGAGGAAAGTCACGTGGACGGTAAGTTCCGAATCCCTTCAGTTTTCATCTCTCAGCGAAGTCTCAGTTTGGGAAGCTTGGAGAACCCTCTGGACAGCTCGGAGGTAGGTCGAGGTTGATCAGGTCGGCTTGTTTGGTCGTTTGCTTTTCTTTGTTTCCCTAGCTCTTCGCGCGGTGCCTGGCGCACGCTCGGTGGACTGGACTGATCGCATCCTCAGTAACATCAACGCTGGACCGCGCTAATCCCGGTCAAACAGGCTCTGCTTATCAGAACTCGTCAAACTCGACCCGCAGGGATTTGGAGCACGCCAGGGCTAGTTCAGCTCCACAGCAGGGACCTGGGGGGCGGCGGCAGCGAGACTGTTAAGGTTAGGAAGATCGGAACCAGAGACCCGTGGAACGAGAAGAAACTAATCCTGGGAACGAAGCCGACGTTTCGCAGCTTCTCACCTCAAAGCCCTCCCGAAGCCCTAGGGCTGAACTCCTCCCCCTCCCCCCACTTTCCTCCTCTGTTCTCCCCCCCCCCTCCCCCTCCCCCTCCCCCTCCCCCTCCCTTATTCTTTCTCTTGTGGTTCTGGGCGGGGCCAACTCGGACAGTGAGGAGGAGGGGGGGCGGGGGAGGACCGAGAAGAAGTAGAGCGAACTCTTAGCACCTGCGGGGCTTCAACCCCCGCCCCCACCCTAGCGCTTGGCCCCTAGGCCCGCCCCCTTTCCCAGGCTCGTGGGCCCACCGTCCAATCCGGATCTCGGTCTCCCTTCTTCTCTAGCTCCCCCGCCAGCAGTCTCCGACCCCCCGCCCCCAACCCCGGATACTGGGATCCCGCGGCGTGACGCGAGCACGGCGGCTCCTCCTCCTGCGTCTCTGGCTGCGCCGGGCAGGGGGGATGGTTCCATCATGGCGTCAATGCAGGTGAGAGGAGTTTGCGGCATCCGAGGGACCGGCCGAGGGAGGGGGCGGGGATATTCGGTCGAAGGGGGTGGTGGCGGCCGCGGGAGCGGCGGACTGCGACCCGGGCAGGGTCTGGAGCCTCCGGGCTGGCTCCCTCTCTTGGCCCGGCGGCCGCGGGGAAGGCGGGGTACCGCCGGCCCGCCCTAGCCGACCCCGGAGCCGGAGAAGTTGGGCGGGTGGGGGGGAGGGTGCGGAGGAAGGGGTGAGATGTGGCCCTTCTTCCCCCGGGCCATGGCTCCCTGGCTGCGCCCCTCTCCTTTCTCGGCCGGCTGGCCTTTCCCCCCCGTGTCCCCCTGCTTGCCCTTCTCCCCGTCCCGAAAGGAAACAGCTGCTTTCACCGTGGGTTTCGCGACCGCCTGAGTGTCCACAGCCAGGAGTGAGAGTGAGGAGTGTGTAAGTGTGTAAGTGCGAGTTTGAGTGTGAGATACAGAGACCAAGAGGTGGGTCCCGGGGGGAAGCCGGCTCCGGGCGGGCCTCCGGTGCTTCTCCTTTGGCTGCCTGCCTTTCGCTCCCTCCTTCCCTTCTCCCACTTTCTCTCCTCCCCACCTTTCTAAATAAAATACTTTCCCCTACGCCCTTGAATAAATTGCTCGTTCTAGTTACCGTCACTCCCCTGACCCGGCTGCATTCGCCTCTTAACTCTGTCTTGCCTCCTACCTTATTACATCCTCCCACTATTTAAAGTCTCACCCAAACATTAATCTAAGAGTACCCAATAAGGCTCCAGTCTTGCTCTCTTGGTCTCCCGGAAACTTTGACTTACCGGTTCCTCTGCTACTTCATCACCCGATAGATAGTCCATCTTGCCCCCAGAGCTTTCCAAGATACCCTACTTTTAACCTTCGTCACAGTATTATATTTCTCTGCTTTCGTTTCTCAAAACATTTTAGCGAAACACTTTTTAGTTGGAGTTAATGTCATCTCCAGTGGAGTTTTCGATGAGGAGTCGTTGGCTTTCCAACTTAAATATCTTTGTCGATATTGTGCCTCGAAGACTGCCTGGAAAGATGGCAGTGTTAGTTCGTTGTAAATTGAGTGCAATTTGTTCATTCAAAGGTGACTAGAATTACTAAAATTTTAGTTGCTTTGAAGAGAAACTAAGTCCAGGGTAGGAGTGTCAACTCAGTATTTTTGGAGCTTAAGGATTTAACTCTTTAATGAACAAAATGCTTCATTTTGCCTCGCCATTAAAAATAGCTCTTATGTTTTTTGGCTTCTGAAAAATTTAAACTCCCAGTTTTTTCCCTTTGTAAGCTGTGACTACACGATCTTCCTTTTCTCCTCTTCCCCTTTTCTGCATCCTTCCCCTTTTGTGCACACCATCTTTGTTCCCATTTACCTCATTCCCCTTTTATTATCCCCTGTGCTTTTTCTCTTGCCTTTCCTTCCCTACTCTTTCATGCAGCACACAGAAGAAATAAAAGGAAAGATGTAATTAAATTGAAGGAAAAGTGTCAGTTCAATGTGTGGAAAAAAATTTGGGGTAGTAAATATACTCCACCCAGGAGTAGGTTTTACCACCAAGGATAGATGGAAAGTCCATCTGTCATTTAAGACTCAGAAGGAGAAATGTAGGGGGAAACCCCATGTTAAATGTCCAAATGACCTTTATTTTGGGGGGAAAAGCTATCTTGTAGGATTATTTGGTAGAGTATATTTACAATGGTAGTGGCTTGCAGCAAAAATATTACCAGTAAAATTAGATTTGAGGTTCTGAATGATAAGATTTCTTTACAACTCAGATTTTTTTCCCCCAAAATGAGAAGGAAAAATTGAGTTGTGAACAGAAACCAAGTTGGGACAGAACTCAGTTTTTATCAACTTAGAGTTTGACAGGCATAGGTAGTATGAAAAATGTTAACCTACACAGAATATATATGTATATCCATATTTTGTGTTCCAAGCATTATTTTTTGTCTTAAAGGTTTTTGTGACTTTAGATGACTGGGGAGGAAAACTGCTTTTGTTTTGTTTAATTAGAAATATATTTGAAATGTTTTTTGGAATCACTAACACTAAAGTTTTCTCCTGCATTTGTAATTCTAAAAATGTTAATATACATTCTCTGATGTGCAAGTATTAACACTTTATTTTTTCATTGATTTTGATCATAAAGAAAAGTCAAGTTTCTTGAGCAGTAGTACGAACTTTGAAATTTTGAAATTTAAGTCTACAAGGCTATTCTTTTGGAATATAATTTTATTCATGCTTTTTTTGTCTTTTACATCAGTCATTTCTTAAAGGGAGAGTAGGGTGAGGTGGTTAGAAGTGTAGAAATCCTTTCAGATTGAGGCTCTCCCTTGTAACAAATTAAAACAACTAGGAAACAACAACCCATACAGTGACTATGTCTGACAATACAATATGCTGGCCTAGTAGTATTTCCCTGCTTCTGTGAGGAGGGAGCTATATTTCTTTATATATTCTTTGGGTCCTTCATTGCTTTTTCAGTTTCTGTACTCAGTTCAACTTCCTTTAAGTGACCTTTTCATTTCCATAGTTGTAGCCTTGATCGTATTTGGTTCTTGATCTTTTGGTTCTGTTTATTTTGTGCTCCAAGTTCATATAAATCTTCTCTTGTTTCTGAATTCCTTGAGCTTCATTTCTTATGCATAATATTCATATAGCATAGCTGTTTTTTTTCCCCAACCATATCCCAGTCAATGGAATCCACATTGTTTCCATTTTTTCTTTTGCTACCATGCATACCAATAAGTGCTACTATAAATGTTTTGTTATATGCCTTGTTTCTGTCATTGACTTCCTTAGACTGCATGCCCAGTGGTGAGATCATTGGGTCAAAGAATAAGGACAGCTAAATTCACTTTACTTTCATAATTCAAAATTGATAACCAGATCTATGGAACCATTTGATGAACAAGGCAGCTAGTTGGTACAGTGGAAAGATCTCTGGGCCTGGAGTCAGGAAGACCCAAATTCAAATTCAGCCTCACACACTTATTAGCTGTGTGACCTTGGGCAAATTGATTAATATCTCTTTGCTTGAGTTTCCTTAACTGTAAAGTGGGGATAATAACAGGATCTTATCTCACTAGGGAAAGGTGAGGATCAGATGAGCTGTTTGTCTTGTGCTTAGCACCGTGCCTTGCACACTGTAGCTACTTACATAATTATTCCTTTCCCTTTACACTTCACCAACAGAGTATTAATGTGCATGCCTTCTCACAACCCCTTTAATGTTGACTCTTTCTTTTTGCCAATTTTCAGGGTGTTAAATGATACTTCAGCTATTGTGATTTTATATTTTTCTTGATATTAGTATTTTGGAGAATATTTTTCAAATGGTTATTTATAATTTACAGTTCTTTTGAAAACTGTTCATCTTTGACCGCTTACCTATTGGGAAATAGCTTTTAGAATTTGTGTCATTTCCTAATATATCTTGGATATTATGCAAGTCTATTCTCATGGTCTCTTTGGTGACTAGATTTTTTTTTTCTGAAAGATTTATTAGTTTATAATACATTATTCTAGCTGACTAAAATATCTACTGGAAAATAAACAATATCTCAAAGCATATTTCATTTGCTGGGTTGTGATAGATGGTCTTACCATTTTAAGAGATGTGAGCAGATTCTTTAGTTTTCTTGATTTAACAAGTACTATCATCAGGACATACTGCTGCTACTGAAAATTAAGAGGTTAAAGCACTCTACAGGTTTGTAAATTGACATAAAATATATATTAAAGTAATGTGGTATAAACTCATATAGACATGAAAAAATTTAGTTTCAAGAAGCAATGCAATAAAATCAAAGGTAAACAGATTTTAGAGTAGTATTTCCTCAAGATTAAATCTGAATCTTTAAAATATCTCAAGATGGATACTGTATTAGTATTCAGAGATTTAAAACAATTGAAGAGCTGATATGGACCTTAGAGATCATCTAATCTAACTTATTTTACAGATACGGAAATGGAAAAATGATTTTTTCCAAGATCCTAAACTAGTATCAAGGGCCCCTGATCACAGCCCATTTTATGCTTTCTATTAAACAAGGCAGTAGTTTTAAAACTTTTCCATTAGTTGTAGTTCCCTTTGGAGCAATGCCTCCGTCTTTTTTCTTTTCTTTTTTTTTCCCGAGGCGGCAAGGCAGGACATTTGGGGTTAAATGACTTGCCCAAGATCACACAGCTATTAAGTGTCTGAGCCTGGCTTTGAATTCAGGTCCTCCTCACTCCAGGGCCCGGTCCTCTGGCTCACCACCTAGTCACCCTTCCATCATTCTTAATTGTCGTTAAAAAAAAGTGTATCAAAGGGGTGGCTAGGTGGCTCAGTGAGTAAGAGCGCTGGCCTCGGAGTTGGGATGACCCGAGATCGAATCCAGCCTCAGAAAATGAGCACCCACACATAAATAATGACTACCCGTGTAACCTTGAGCAAGTTACTTAACCCCAATTGCTTTAAAAAAAAAAGTGTATCACTTTAACATGAATATTTCAGTAAAGCCCTGCCTCATACTGGCTGTGTGACTCTGGGCAAGTTCCTCTGACCTTTTAAGCAGCTTTCTAGAACTACAAATTGCAGAGAAAGGCACATTTCTGTAAGGAGTTTCCTAACCTGGGGGTTTTCAGGATCAATAATTTAGGACTGGAAAGGGACTTTTTAGGTCACAAAACCTAGTCCCTTCATTTAACAGATAAAGAAATTGAGATTGACTTGCCTAGGATCACACAGGATCTGGCAGGATTTGACTCTAGATCTACTTGACTCCAAGCCTTTTACTCAACCCTTCATGATGAAATTGTAGGTCCAGTCACAGCCTGTGTAGCATACTTAATGCTTTCTTGGTAGCATAATTAATGTTTTCTAGAGAGGTTAAGGGCATACATTTACAGGCATAGCTAATAATGCATGAATATGTTGAGGAAAAACATTAAGTATTTACTATGCACCAAGCACTGGGGCTACAGAGAAAAGTGTCACTGTCCATACTTCCAAAGAACTCACATTCTAATAGGAGGAGACAGCATGTATAGGATGTTTCAGGTATATATAATCAGATAGAAACACCCCCTGCTCCCTAGGGTTTATTGTCAGTGTACCAGATAATGCATCTTTAGTATCATCTATTGAGAAAACCGTATCTCTTTCTGATGTTGAACCATTTGACTCTGCCAAGTATGTTGGTGGCAAGAACTTTATTTTCTGAGTCCTTAGTAACTAAAGTTACTTGTAACTAAGAAGTATATAGTCAAGCAAAACAAATAAATGCATTTGCTGTATCTGAAAGTGTTATATCTTATTCTGTATCTCTTATTCACATCACTGTCAAAAGGTGAGAGAGGCTTACTTTATTATTCATTTTCTGACACGTTTCAAAGTTATTTTCCTTTACTGCATTATTGTAGTGGTCATGTAAATAGTTATTCTAGTTCTACTCATTTAACTCTGTATTAGTTTGTACAAGCCTTCCTAGGTTTTTCTGGCACAATAATAATCCATTACATTTATATGCCATGATTTTTTCAACCATTGTGAAATTGATAAGCACCTGTTTTGTGTTCAGTTTGTGCTACAATTAACAGTGCCCTGAGTGCCCATCTTCCCATTATTCCCTTTCTCCCCCAAGCAGTGGTCATTTTCCTTTTTGACTGTCTGATATCTCTGAGGTAGATTTGCATTTTTTATTAGTCATTTGTTGCCTTTTTTCATATGGTAAATAACTTACATTTCTTTTGAAAACCACTTATTCATATCCTTTGGCCAGTTATCTCTGGGAAATGGCTTTTGTTCTTGTCTATTTGTATAGATTCCTTGTATATCTTGAAAATCAGAGAAATTTGCTGCAAAAAATTGTTTTGTTTTGACTTGTCACTGATGGACCATTCTTTTTGATTAGGAACCGAGTCTTGGATTAATAACAAAGTGGTTAGTTTCTGATTAGAGGAATTCCTGGTAAGAATCAGTTCCCAAATTAAAATTCTATATCTGTAAATTTGAAATTCTCAGGAGGTGACTAGGAAATATGCCTTTTGCAACTTCTTATTCCTGTAATTCTGAATATTCAGATATTTCAAGTATAAATGAAGGGAAGCATTTTTTTTCCCAGTTAACCTGTAGAATTATGTCTTTGATTACTTTGCCTACTTTTTCTTTTCCTTATTTTCAGCCTTTCTAACATTTTTCTTTCTGTTACCGTTATTTTGCATGCATGCATATATACTTATATGTGTGTGTGTGTATGTGTGTACACGCACAACACAACTTTAAAATTCAGGAAGGTAGCCACTGAAGTCATCTACCTATTGTGACCTCAAGGTGATTCTGGATTCTTTAAAGCAATGCCAGCAGGTAATTATGATGATTTTACATATGGTTTCAGTGTTTTGTCTCTTGGGTAAGAACCAGACTACCTAATTTGGACAGTCTCTTGACCAGGTTGGTTGCCCAGTATGCATAGGTAGAGGGATTGGAATTACGGATTCTTGAAATGTTGAATAAATCTGACTGGCCAAAAATGCTCAGTTCATTGTTTTCTCATCTTCTAAAAACAGGAGAGATGAGTTCTGGTCTCAGCTATCACTAGTTTTGTTACTTTTAGCAATTCACTTAACCTCTCTGTTTGTATCCTCACAAATAAAAGAAAGGAATTGGATTAGGTGATTTCTTAACCATATCTTACAACTTTGGATAGTCTATGATTTTATATCTTTGCTCTCTAGTAATTATATATACACATGCTCTATCATTTGCTAGCTGAAAAAGCAAATTGAAAATCTGATTATATTGGTTATTCATTTTGTGAATTAACAATTCACAAATTCAAAGCTTAACTAAATTGTAGACTCCTGACAACTGTGTGGTCTATCTGGGAGAGATTGAAGCTGGGCATAGGAAGGAGAAAAGTGTGTGTGTCTACACATGTAAAAATAACTGCTTGTTGACTTGAGGGTGCTGCTCCAGGTGGGCAGAAGCAAATCAACACCAGTAGGCAGAGGATAAGATAGCTGAGATCACTGACTGGAAAGTAAGCTGAAGCATATGGAGAATCTAAAGCAAGTGATAAAACCCCTTGGCATTTCAAAATTAGGAATACAGGTCACGTGCTGGGAATACTGGGGATACAAAGAAGGGCAAGAACAGCCCTTGCCCTAAAGGAACTTATTCTTTTTTTTTTTTTTTTAAGCAATTGGGGTTAAGTAACTTGCTCAAGGTCACATGGCTAGGTTTTTGTTTGTGTGGGTTAAGTGTGTGAGGCCAGATCCGAACTCAGGTCCTTTTGACTCCAGGGCCAGCACTCTACTCACTGCGCCACCTAGCCGCCCCAGGAACTTATTCTAATAGAGAGACAGTATGCAATAAACTATGTAGAAGGTTGTAGCAGTGAGAAAGAGTGGAAAGGTGGTATTTTAGCTGAGTCTTGAAGCCAGCGAAGCTGAGGCAAGGAGAGAAAACATTTAGTTCTTTGGGGACAGCTAGTGAAAAGGTAAAGTGAAAAGTGGATTGTGTGTGTGAGAAATAGCAAGGAAGCCAGTGTTACTGGAGGGATGTGAAATGTAAGAAAACTTAAAAGGTAGGAAAGGACCACATCGTGAAGGCCTTTAACAACCAGAGAATTTTATATCTGATTTTGGGGTTTATAGAGAGCCACTGTTATTTATTGAGTAGGGACATGATACGATCAAGATCTGAGCCTTATTAGTGGAAGATCACTTTGGCAGCTGGGTGGAAGATGGACTGGTGTGGGGAGAAACTTGAGACAGAGAGACCAACTGGCTATTGCAATAGTCCAGCATGAGTAGCTGAGTAGTAGCTGTGTCAGAGAAGACATATAGTGGGAGATATTATGAAGGTAGAAGGATGAGATTGGTTATTTGAGTTGAGAGTGACTCAGGAGTTGAGGAAGATACCTAATTTTGAGCCTGGGTGGCTGGGAGGATGGTAGTACCTTCAGTATCAGGGGAGTGGAGGGAATAAGCATTTATATAGCATCTACTATGTGCCAAGCTCCGTGCTAAACCCTTATAAATATCTCATTTGATCTTTCCAATTCTTTGGGGTAGGTGCTGCTACCCCTATTTTGCAACTGAGGAAACTGAGGTCAATATTTGTAAAGTGTTAAGCTCAGTGCCTGGCACATAGGTACTATATAAATATTATTATTATTTTTATAGCTAGCATTTATATCGTGCTACTGTATGCCAAGCATCGGTGTTAAGTGCTTTACAAATACTATCTCATTTGATCTTCACAATAACTGTAGGAGGTAAGTGCTGTTATTCTCCCCATTTTGCAGATGAGGAAGCTGAGACAGATAGTGGTTAAGTGACCATCTGGGGTCACACAACTAGGAAATGTTTGAAGTCTTATGTGAACTTGGGTCTTCCTAAAGCTACTTGTTTGCCAGAAGCAACATGCCATGATTCAGCTTCACATAACTATCCCATCAGGCCATCTCACCATCTGCTGCTGACCCACTCATTCCCACCTGGACCAGCATCTTTTCCATTACCAGGTTCATACCTGGGTTTCCCTGAATCCAAAGTTCCATGGAACTTGGATTCAGAGGCTTACAGAGCTTTGACTAGAATGAGTAGACGAGCCATGCTTTTCCTGACCCATTAAAACAAATAATAGGAAAATATGACTCAGTTCAGGGTCTAAGTTTCTGCTGAATAAGAATTATTAAGACACTTATGCCATCCTTAGTCCAAAGCTTTCACATTCCTATCTTCAGTGTTACATTCCCAATAGTGATGGCATCTCTCACCAGCTCTATCCGTCTTTGGTAATATAATATAGTAACTTGGAGTGTGATTTGGGTCCTAAAAAAGAACCTAGGAAACTTGTTTAAATGCCCTGGTTAGGGATGGGGATATGCCACTGTGAGATCAGAATCAGAATGATGCTCAAGTTCATATCCTAGGCTGAAGACTTCTTTTCAACCACCAGTGTTACTGGGTCTGGGAGCCAAGCCCTGGAGAACTTAACCCTTTCCTTCCCAGAATACCTGCATTGGAGCCTCATTATCCTGATAGATGGTTGCCGTAGTCAACTTCTCTCTAGCTTCCATTCTTCCCTGAGCTTGCATAATCTACTTTACCCCTTCCTTTCTACCAGTTATAGAATTGTAATCAAAGTCAGTTCTCTTTGTCCCTTGAAAGTGTGTGTCAATCTACTTTCTCCAGAATAACTTTCAAAGCCACAATATCTTTCTTTGGCTACTATTCCCCCATATGTATTAGGTCCCATAGTTTGAAGAAAGCTTTTAGAGGACAAGGACTAGCTTTGCTTTTTTGGGTCAGTAGCACTATGATTGACAGCACCCATAAGCTCTTAATAAATGCTTTTTCATTAATTTATTCATCAGTGGGAGATGGAAAGACTTTGAAAGGGTCTAGGGGACTGGGTGCTTTCTTTAAGGATAGTATAAACTCAAGGCGTTCTACATGAATACTTGTTATCATATGTCTTACATGCACAAAAGTATTGGAGCTGTGGTAAATTTCTGTCTAAGACAATACCACCCTGAATGGGTCTAATCTCCTCTGATCTAAGTAGGACCAAGCCTGGTTAGTACTTAGGTGGGAAGACTGACTTTTGGAGGCATGTATGTAGATCAATGGATAGAATTCTGGGTTTGGAGTCAGGAAGATTTCAAGGAAGAGTTCAAATGTGGCCTCAGACACTTGTTAACTGTGTGGCCCTGGGCAAGTCACTTAACCTCTTTTTGCCTTAAACCAGTAAAGATGGAAATGCAAAACCACTCCAGTATCTTTGCCAAGAAAACCTCTGGGACAGTATGGTCCATGAGGTCACAAAGAGTCAGACAATTGAATGACTGAACAATAGCAACACATCTCTCTGCTTTCATGTAGACTGCCTTGTAATCTTTTTTTTTTTTTTTGCATGGGGAAGGGCAGGGCAATTGGAGTTAAGTGACTTGCCTAAGGTCATCTAGCTAGTAAGTGTTATGAGTCTGAGGCCAAATTTGAACTCCGGTCCTCTTAACTCCAGGGCTGATGCTCTATTCACTGCACCACCTAGCCATCCCCTGCCTTGCAATTTTGAACTACTTTATCTTTTGTTCAGCTATTTCCTTTGTCTTATCTGACTAACTACATTGTAAGCTTTTTAAAGATAGGGAACGTGTGTTATACTTTGTATCCCACAGTACTTTGCCATGATGGCCTCAAGAAACATTTTATTTGATTGTACTCCATAGCAAGAGACATGGGTCTGACACATACTTTTTAAGCTTATTGGGTTACTGGTAGCAAGTACTAAGTTGGATTGTAGGTGTCTTTTTTGTTGCTCTTTTTTCTTTTCGCTTCCTTTTTTTAAGTTTTTGTCACTGTTTTTGAGTTAAGTAAAAAAAAATTAATAGGTTTTCAACTTACTAAAAGCAATTCAAACTTTGGGTTAAGTCCAATATTAGGGCTACCTATAATGAGAAAGGGGCAGCTAAGTGGCACAGTGAATAGGGCGCTGGTGCTAGAGTCAGGAAGACTTGAGTTCAAATCCTGCTTCAGACACTAGCTCTGGGACCCTGGCCCAATCACTTAATTGCTTCAGTTCTTCATCTATAAAATGATCTGGAGAAGGAAATGGCAAACCACTCCAGTATCTTTGCCAAGAAAACCCCAGATGGGGTCATGAAGAGTCAGACACAACTGAAAATGACTAAACAACAGCAACAACAAATTATAGGAAAATTACTTCCATCTCTTAACATTCTGAAAGAAACTGGCATGTTATAGTGGAAAGAAAGAACACTGGATTTGGAGTCAGGAGACTAGTTCAAACTCTGATACTTCTTGTGTGACCTTGTCTTACTGGGCCTCAACTCAGTTTCCTTATCTGTAAAATGAGGGAGTTGGACATGAAATGGTTTCCAGCTCTAAATCACACTTCTCAGAGGTGGCAGCTCACAAGACAACGGTTGTATTTTACCTGCTTAAGTCAGTTTTACAAGTATATGTTTTGTGCAGTTTGGTACTGTATATAGACTTTTAATAAAATCAGACTCCTGAAACATACATAGTGAATCATTCCATGTTTATCTTGTCAACATTGATGCTTTAAAAATAAATATCTTTATTTTCTTCCTAAGACTGCAATGCAGTCATTGTTTTGCCTAAAGAAATGTAAACAATTTTGTACTTTTAAAGAAACGTCTACTTAAGTCGATAACCAGTGATAAGCCAAGGTAATAAATGTTATTAGGCTAAGGTATTCACATTTCAAAAAATCAGTCAAATCACTTAACACCTGGTAAATGCAGACTTACAGAAGTCAGGCTTGTGGAAAAGTTACTAAAAAATGTACCATTCTATAAAAATATGTAGTCCAAAGTAGTGTCATTTAAGAAGGACATAGGATATCCTGAAGGCCTGACTTGGTTTCTTTTTTGCCCCAAATATGTTAAAGTCTGTGCTAATGTGTTCATTTTATAGTCAGATCAACCCTAAAAGGAAGGCCATGATTACTATCACAAGTAAAAGAAAAGGGAAACTAAGCCCAAAGAAGATCTAGAGACTTGACCAAATTCATCCATGGAGTTGTGACAAGAATATGATCCTTTGAAATTTTCCTTGGTCATTGTGTTGATGAGATTTCCTAAGTCTGTCAAAATTGTTTTTCTTTAAAATGTTATTGTATAACATGCTTTTCTTGTTCTGCTTATTTTACTCATCGCTTCACAAGTCTTACAACTTTTCTCTGGGGGCAGCTAGTTAGCCCAGTGAATAGAGCACTGGCCCTGGAGGCAGGAGGACCTGAGTTCAAATTTAGCCTCAGACACTTAACACTAGCCATGTGACCTTGGGCAGGTCACTTAACCCAATTGTCCTTCCTTCCCCCCTGCAAAAAGAGTTTTCTCTGATATTGTCCCTTTCTTCATTTCTTATCATTATAGTAGTATTCCATTATATTCATGTAACAGCTTCATATTCATATAACATTTATATATTACAGGATATTCATATAACATGGTTTTTCCAGCCATTCCTTTATTTATGAGCATTCCCATAGTTTCCAGTTCTTTGCCACCATGAAAAGTAGAATTTTTTCCTCTGGTCAAAATTAATCTAAAAATCAGTCTTTATTAGGGACTGTAGTTACCTTAAGAAAACTATAGGCAGTTAGGTATCCAGGTTAGGCCTCTGGGCTGAGAATCAGGAAGACCTGAGTTCAAATTTGATTCACATACTTAGATGTGTGAACATGGGCAAGTCACTTAATCTTTGCCTCATTTTCTCAATTGTAAAATGGGGATTACACTTATTACTTCAAAGGTTTGTGAGGATAACAAGATAATAAGTAAATAAGATAAGGTAATATGTAAATCGCATAGCACAGTGCCTAGCACTTAGTAAGTGCTTAATAAATGCTTCTAATCTTCAAGATCTCATTTTGACATGTTTTCCTCATTTGCTTTAAGTTAATCACTTGAAATGATGCTGATAATATGTCTGTTATCTATTTTGAAAGTGTTTTAATTATAATAAAAGCAGATTTTAAAAGTAGTACAACTGACTCTGTGCTTTATCTGACAAAACTAGATTTCCTTGAATTTTCATGTGAGTTAAGTTGTAACTGTGTAGGCAAAACTTATTTGATACAGCATACTTGCTAAAGATAATTTTAATTACCAATTTTTACTCATTTTAAATTCTTTATAATGTGTGGCTGTTTCTACATCCATGAAGATAGTTATTGACCCATCATCAGTAAATTGTGTTGTGTTTTTTCAAGGACTTTTTGTTGATTGGATTTTGTTCCCCTTGTGACCATCAGCAAGATAGTTGGCTAGGGCTTTGGAGTTAGAATCTGGATATGAAATAGATGGAAGCTAATTGGGTCACATGAGGATCATACCTATGATCTTAGCCTCATTACCATGTTTTTGTAACAGAGCTAAAAATATGTGTGACAACAGCTATACTTATTTTATTTGGTCACTGTTATGGCCCCTTAAACTTTTTTCCCTAGTTCATTGCATTTGGTGACTAATTTTCAGTGTTAATAAACAAATGTGTATACAGAGCCTGACGCCAAATTGCCAAATGGAAAAATTATTCTGATAATATAGTCTGACAAGAAATATTTTTCCCTTTTTTGAAAATGGGAGCAGAATCTGTTGACTATAAATGTGACTTTGATTTAAATTCCTTTTTAGAAAGCATAATTAAAGGCATAGTACATCTAGAATGAGAAATAATGATTATAAATGTAGCTTCATCAAGAACAAGTCAGGAACTCACTTTAATTCCTTCTTTGACAGGGTTATTCATAGACTAATAAAGGCAATGCTGTAGATCTAGTTTACCTAAGTTAGGTTTTAGCCAGGTATTT
This sequence comes from Gymnobelideus leadbeateri, assembly GCA_011680675.1. NCBI lineage: Eukaryota > Metazoa > Chordata > Mammalia > Diprotodontia > Petauridae > Gymnobelideus > Gymnobelideus leadbeateri. The sequence continues at coordinate 127,172 of WOXC01011604.1, forward strand.
TATAGATTCTTTCATGCTAATTTTGTGGAAGAGATAGAGATGTGAACTAGGGCAGAGGTGTCAAACTTGGGGCCCTTATAGCAGAACTCCAGAACCAGGTTAAAATGTAGTTTGGAATGTTTGACAAAAAAACCCCGAACAAAAAAAAAAAAATACCCAACAACCATAGATAATACTAATTTGTGTTTTCTAAATCAGTATGTGTATCCTTCAGGGAGCTTAGTCCTATTTGAGTTTGACACCACTAAGCTAGACCATATTACAGTTAGGTGGATTTTGAGCTGGTTGAAAAGTCAGATTCAGAATAATCATTTAATGGTTTCATTTCATCTTGGAAGGAGGGCCTTAGTGGGGTGCCCCAGGGAGTGCCCCAGGGAGGCTGCACCTGGGTTCAAAAAGTTAGTTTCACAAGGATAAAATGGGGGAGTGTGACTGGATAGATAGAGATCTGAAGTTTTTTAATGGATTGTAAGTACATTATGAGTCATTGTATGATCTGGCAACCAAAAAAGGTAATATAACCTTAGGCTATATTAAGAGAAGAGTGTCCAGGATTAAGGAGATAATAGTTCAAATGTGGTTTGAGGGCAGGCTCTGAATGGAATGCCATGTTCAGTTTTGGTCATCACATTTTAGGAGTGACACTGAATCAAGAGGAAGGTTACTAGGGTGGTCTTGACATCTTGTTCTATGAGGGTTAGTATTGATGGCACTGAGAATATTAAGCCTGGAGAAGACTGGGGGGAATTAATAGCTATCCTCAGTGTTTGAGCTTCCCTCTTAAGAAAGAAGGACTGAACCCAGGAGACAGTACTGGGAGCAATGGGTAGAAATTGCAGAAGTGTAAATTTATATTTGTTGTAAGGAAAAACGAACAGTGGGAATTCTCGGGATGCATTATATTCTGTGGTGTGTTACAGCAGTATTCCTTGTCCAGGTTTGTTTTGGATTATAAATGATACAGAATCTGAGATTCTGCAAATTTTATTTATTTTTCTCCTTTCTTCATATGTTACTGAGTCCTAGAAGGAACCACTTTTCTCTTTTGTTTACTGTATTTTGCTCTATATCCATGTGTGTACATACATATATTTACAACAAAATGCAGTAAATATTTATTTATTCCTATTGTGCTGGGGGAGATCCATAATGTAAATTAGAAAGTCTCTTCAAGAAGTTTATCCAGTTGAGGACTAATATATGCTTATAACTATAATATAGGGCATTAGGGACATACACTAGGATGTTGGAGAACAAGATGCTCTGTGAAGTTTAAGGGTGTGTGGTGATTAAAATTGTCCAACCTACAATAAGAGACTGAGGCAGAGCTTTGAGCCAATGGTACTTTATTAGAGTCCATGGTCCCCCTCTAATGAAGTGAACCTCAGATCTTCCTCACAATCTGAGACACCCCCTTCTTCCAGTACCTTGTTTTTTTATAGGGTTTGACACCCAAATATGCAAAAGAGACATGGCAAAATGCAAGGGTTATTTCCACTGATTAAATGGTCATAAGGTGGTCACCTGTTTATGCTGGACAAGAGAGAATGATCCAAAAGTACAAAAATAAATTGGAGGACTTTGTAAAGTATCAAGACATCCACCCATGCTGGCTTTGGACATGGAATTTAAGTAAGCATTAAATCTTTCAAAATTATTTTCCTTTATATTATTGTCATTATGTAAATTGTTCTGGTCATTTCTTTTTTTTTCTTCTGGAATGAAATACCAAATAAAAGGAGCATTCCCTTACAAGTAGAACAAAAGAAAATTGGACATGAAATTGTGAGGCTGTTAACATACGTTTACTTTCCAATGTAAGTTAACAATTAAATTGGGCATGTAACTTTCAAAGATGTCCTGCTTTTTTCTATTTTCTAACATATATTTAAAAAAAATGCTTCAGTGATGATTTTTTTCTTTTGGCAACCCTATTTTTCAGCTCTACTTTCTCTTCCATTCCCTTTCCCCATTTGAAAAAAAGGGAAAAACAGAACCCTTGTTAAATGCATGGTCAAACAAACCACAGCCCCACAGTGGCCTTATCTAGAAATGTATGTCTTGTTCTACACCTTGACTCCATCTATCACCTCACTATCAAGAGGTTTAGAGAATGTGGTTCACCATCATTTCTTATCAGTGCTCTGGAATCATGGTTGGCTTTTGTATCAAATGTAGTTATTATTTCTCTGAAAGTTATTTTTCTTTACAGTGTTGTTGTTATTATATATATAAAACTTGTTCTCCAGATTCTGCACATTTCCTTCTGCAAGAATTTGTCTCCTATGCAAGTTTCTCTGAATCCTTTATTTTGTCATTCCTTACAGCTCAATAATATTGCATTATGATCATATGCTGCATCATCTTTAGCCATGTCACATTTGATGGGTACTCACTTTTTTCCAGTTCTCTGCTATGACAAAAAGTGTTGCTATAAATATTTTTGTACATACAGATCTTTTCACTCTGTCTTTGACCTCTTTGTGTCACAAGAGTAGATAGTGGTATTGTAGAGTCAAAAGGAATGAATGGTTTGGTTGATTTTTGGGGGGCATAGTTCCTACTTATTTTCTGGAATAGTTAGACTAGTTTAGTTCTTCATGAGGAGTGAATTACTATGCCAATCTTCCCAAGCTCCTCTAACATTCACCATTTTCAGCACGTAGGTCACTGGACTTGGAGTTAGGAAAACCTGAATTCACATGCTACCTCATACTGTAGTTGTGTGGTTTTGTGAAAGTCATTTAACCTCTGCCTGCCACAGTTTCTTCAACTGTAAAATCGGGATAATAATTGCATTTACCTTATAAGGTTGTTGTAAGGGTAAAAGAAGAAGGTGCAAATTTTCATTGGTAGAAGTTTTTCACTAGTACTTATCTATACCAATGAAAACAGATCCAGTTGCTATCCTGAAGCTTTTCCTGTTATAATTTGCAGTATGAAATGGTCATAATTCTCTGCACTATGAATGAGTGTGCTCTCTCTAGATCAGTCATTTTCTTTTTTTTCTTTTTTCTTTTTTTTTTTTTGTTTGTTTTTTTCGCTTTTTGGAGGGCAATTGGGGTTAAATAACTTGCCCAAAGTCACAGGGCTAGATGTGTGTGTGTGTGTGTGTGTGTGTGTGTGTGTGTGTGTGTGTGTGTGTGTGTGTGTGTGTGTAAGTGTCTGAGGCTGGATCTGAACTCAGGTCCTTCTGACTCCAGGGCCGACGCTCTACTTACTGCGCAGCTCATTTTCTCCCTCTCCTGGCTCCTCTTTTACTTTGAAAGATATCCACCAATCAAGATAGCCTTGACTCCTCCTCCTCTTCTTTTCCTACTGGTGACCTGTTTTCCCCCTCCATTTCACAGCAGATTTGACATCTTGGTACCTTTAATCCCTCAGAATATCTAATGTGATTTTTTGGGCACATAGTTCCCATTTAAATGTTTGATCAATGGAAGATTTAAATACTGTTTTTTATTGATAACTAACTTTTAGTACTGAGTTGTTAATTTGTAGCCTATTATGTATTTTCATAGTTCCTGTCATAAATAACTGCATGGAGATAGTGTTTCTACATAAGAAGTTCAGTAAAATAATTCAGAAGACATGGTTAAATTTTAAAGATGTTTTTAGTTTAGAATTATGTTCAAGTTAAAAAAATATGTTCAGGCAATTAAATATATTGTTTGAACAAATGCTTTTGAATTTTAAACTCTTTTGCTTAATTTTTCATGAGAAAGGTTTTTTTTGGGGGGGGCATAATTACTTATCTTCGATTGAATTGCTGAAATCTTGGAATAGTTAGGGTGACCTACTTCTGTAGCCCCACGTCTTTCTTCACAGTACTAAATAAAAACTCCTGGAGATTGTATGGAATATTAGGGAACAGTGAGTCATTTGAGAGCATTTTAGATACAACATCAGCTCTAATACGTAAATGGTTAAATGTTCAGTTTCTAAGAATATTCTCCACTAGTAAAAGGAGTCATTAATGTGACTTAAATTTCATCTGCCATAAAATAAAATAGCTTAGACAAAAATCTGACCTCTTATAGATCTAATGGAAGTTTATTTACTTTGGTTTATTATGCTACCAGTGGGGTACCTATGTTTTATATCATATGATCATTATAAATAGAGTGTGAAATTTACTTCTGGATTTTTCCTTAAAAAAAAAAAATAGCAAATAATACCTAATGACTTTTTTAAGGTTTTAGTTTAATTTTTAATTAATTGTTTAATGTAATGTAGTTCATAGTTAGGGTTTTAATGTATCTTATGTCATATTTTAAGAACCTGATGTCAGATTTTCCTCCTTGTATTAACTACATTAACTTATTCACATAAACTTGGCCAGAATCTCTGCTGATATAATTACTTGAGGTAAATTTTTTTCTTCTACCAGAGGAGAATCATCACCTTTTCTAGGAATGGAATACACACGCTCGCACACACATACACACACACACACACACACACATACGTTTTATATATCCATTTATACATGATATGTACATTTTATATATACACATATTATATACACACACTATACATAACGTACACATAAACAAATACATACTTATATACATTAATCTGGGTTCTAATGTATGAGATTGAAAAACAGGGCACCCCTTATCTTTCTGTTACTTAATTATATCAGTAAGTATGATATGAAGGTACCTTTTAGAATGGATGTCACTGAGTGGAAGTAAAGGCTTCTTTTCCACTTTCCCTTTCTTCTCTTCTTTCCCTCCCTCACCCTATTCCCTTTCCCATTCCCTTTTTCATTTTCCTTTGGATGCATTTATCTTGCAAGTAGGACTGGTAGACATGAATTAATCTTCCTTGAAGCAGGCTAGAGATGGGAGTCAGAACAGAAAAAAAGTTTGCTAATGGCTATTTCTCTTTTCTGCTCCCCCCATTATTGCTTTGACATGTTTTAAGATGATTAATATAATGTTCATATTCTACCCGATTTTTCTCTACTTTCCAAAATTTTTTTTTTCCTTCACAAAAATTTGAATGTGTGTACTTGTTTTTCTATTTTAGAGTATACTCTTTGCTTTGAAGGTAGGACTTGTTTCATTTTCTTTTCTTGTATAGTAGATGATTCAGAAGGGGAAGAGGAAGGGAATAAGGATTTTTATAGCACCTATGACATGCCATTATCTTGTACACCTAAAATGTTTTATATCAACTTTTGGAAGAGCTACACCAAGCAAGGACAAGGAAATCAGCCTATGTTATAGCCATTAAATGCAGTCACCTATACCTGGCACACATTTACTGTTGTTAATTGTTTCTGTTGTTTGGGTATAGAGTGTACAATTATATCAAATTTCTCATCCAAACTTACTTAATTGGTGGTCAGTTTAATCTGTTCAGGACCTTAAGGTTGAAATATACTTTGGTCTTATGTTTATTTGACTTAGTAAACACAGCTACAACTTAATCAAGTTTTTCTTTTGACTCTGTGCAGGGAAATAATGTCTGATTTAGCCAATAACAGACTGTCTTTATAAATTACCAAAGAATGATCATAGTCTAGCTAGAATTTGAAAGCTGCCCTGTCTAAAGATGAGATTATTACTCAAGATGACCATGTTAGCCATTTTAGAAATTCAGTACAAATAATACTTGACTATTCATAAGTGATGGAGCTACTAAATATTTTAATATCTATAACCTTAAAATCTTTTTTTTTTTTTGGCCTTTTGGAGGGCAATTGGGGTAACTTGCCCAAGGTCACACAGCCAGAGAGAGAGAGAGAGAGAGAGAGAGAGAGAGAGAGAGAGTGTGTGTGTGTGTGTGTGTGTGTGTCTGTGTGTGTGTGTGTGTCTGTGTGTGTGTGTGTGTCTGTGTGTGTGTGTGTCTGTGTGAAGTGTCTGAGGCCGGATCCGAACTCAGGCCTTAGTGCACTTATAGGCAAAACACATGTGAGTTGTACAGTGTCTTTTCAAACAGTGCTTGCCAGATACCCCAACTTTCATTAGCTTTTTTTGGGTAACATTGATTCACTGAGTTCCCTGAAAATCCACGTCCTTTTCACATGCTAGTCAGTCAGTCAACAGTAGCAGCAAAGAATTTGTTATACACACACACACACACACACACACACACACACACACACACACACACACACACATCAGGCACTGTGCTAAGTATTAGGGGTACAGAAAAAGGGAAAAGTAGTTCCTGTTCTCAAGTTCATATTCTAGTGGAAGAGACAACTTGCAAATAGCTATGTTACATATAAGATATATTCTGTGTAAATGGAAAGTAATCTCAGAGGGAAATCCCTACTTATTGGGGTGGGGTGAGGAGGAGGGGAAGAATAAAGTATAATAAGACTGTAAAAGTAGGAAGGGGCCAGGTTATGAAAGATTTAATAGAGAATTTTATATTTCATTCTTTAGGTAATGGGAAACCACTGGATTCGAGTAGGGAGTGATATGGTCAGACCTGCGCTTTAACAAAGTCACTCTGGCAGCTAAGTAGGAGATAAAATAAGAGTAAAAAGAATTGAGGCATGGAGACCAAATGGATATTTATTGTAATAGGGGCATTGAGATTAGTATCACTGGAATAGGCTGTTTGTGTTATGTGATATTTGGAGGGTAAGGTTGGATTAAAAACTGCCAGAGCAAACTAGGTTATGGAGTTTGAATTTGATGCATTGATCAGTAGAAGAATATCAGAATAGTCTGACCTTGAGGTGACAATGGTCTGTACTAAATTGATAGCTGTGTGAGTGGAGAGAAAGGTTTATAAGAGAGGTTATGAAGGGTAGAAATGACAAGATTCGACAGCAGATTGGATATGTGGGGTGATTTAGAGTAAGAAGTTGAGTTATGCCAAGGTTTTGAGTCTGGATTGATCCAGTGACACTTGACAGGAACAGAGGAGGGTTTGGGATGAAAGGCTATGAGTTATGTTTTGGGCATGTTTAGCTTGAAATGCATAGGAGACATCCAATTTAAGATGTCCAGTAGGTAGTGGTGATGGAGGACTAGTGCAGGAGAGAGAACAGGTTTGGTTATATAGATCTAGGAATCATATGCTTAGAGATAGTTGAATGAGTGGGAGCTAATGAAATCGAGCAATATAATATAGGGACAACAGAAAACAAGAAAGAGCTTTGGGCAAGTGGGTAGCATAGGGTGAGTAAAGACAGCAAGGTGACCAGTGGTAGTTGTGCAACCCTGAGCAAGGCACTTATTCTGCTTCAGTTTCTTCAGTGGGGATAAAAATATTCCTTACAGAGCTGTTGTGAGAATCAAGAGAATAAAGTATTTAGCACAGTACCCAGCTCATAGTAGGCACTTAAATGCTTATTCCCTTACCTTTCTGGATGTGACCTGGATGAACAGAACAGACAAAGGAAAAGTGATTAGATTGGGAGGAGAATCAGGGTAGAATAGAGTCAGAAGCTGGAGAATAGTCAAGAACAGTGAAGACTGAGAAAGGCCATTAGATTTTACCATTGAGATTATTGGGAACTTGGAGAGTAGTATCAGTTGAATGATGGAAGCCAGATTGCAGTATTTAGAGTTGATGGAAAGAGTAGAGATGCTGTTTATATGTGGTTTTCTCAAGGAGTATAGCTGATTAGGAGAGGAGAGCTGTAGAATGATAACTAATGGGCGTGGTCACACCTAGTGAATTGGTTCTCTACCTCCCACCCCTAAAGGATGGGTGAGAGAGGGGTGTGTTTGGAAGCCTCAGGGAAGGAGCCTGTAGATAAGGAGAAATTGAAAATTAGAAAGAGAGAGAATGATAGTTGGAATAATCTGCTGGAGAAGATGGGAAAGGATGGGATTAAAAGTATACACCAATAGGTTTGCCTTGGCAAGGAGACAGTTCACTTTTTTTTTTTTTGAGATGAGTAAAAGAAGAAATATTTAGGGAAGAAGTCTGAGAAGAAAAGCAAAGAAGGATGTCTTGAAAGGCTTATTTGGTAAGGTATAAAGTGAAGTCCTCAGATGCGAAGGTGGGAACAGTGAATGTAATGGGAGGCTTGAGGAGGCTAGAAAGGTTTAGAATAAACACTGTAATTAATGGGTTAGATAATGGTTTGTAGCTTTAAAATTCCATGATTAAACGCAGTAGGAATTCATAGGTAGAAGAGATTAGTGTGGATTAGAGTAGTTGGAAGAGGCATCCTTTAAAGGAGTAGGCTGTAGATCATGGGAGAGAAATAAGGGGGGGCATTCCAGATGATGGGGAAAAGCAAAGGCAGGAATGGACATTTATTGTAGTAGGGGCATTGAGATTAGTATCACTGGAGTAGGCTGTTTGTGTTAAATAGTAGTTGGAGGGTGAGGTTGGATTAAGAACTGTTCAGAGCAGGCCAGGTAATAAGAGTTTGAATTTCATGCATTGGTCAGCAATAGATTCTAATTTATTATTTATTTATTTTTGGTGTTCTTTTCTTTATAAATTTTGAGTTCCAAATTCTCCCTCTTATTCCCACTGAAAAGGCAAGCAATATATCAATTATAACATGAAATTATTCAAAATATTTCCATATTAGCTATATATATTTTTTGCCTTTTTTTTTTTGGAGGGCAATCAGGGTTAAGTAACTTGCCCAAGGTCACACGGCTAGGATTTTATTTTGTGTGTGTGTTAATTGGCTGAGGCCGGATCCGAACTCAGGTCCTTCTGACTCCAGGGCCGACACTCTACTCACTGCACCACCTAGCCGCCCGCCATATTTTTTTAAAGAGACAAAAATGAAATGAGAAAATCATAGATTTCTTGCTTTCTTCCTTCCTTTCTTCTTCAATTGTGGGAAAGGGTTAGGAAGGAGAGGAGGTTGATTTTTGATGGAAAAAAAAAGAAACTGAAGAGCAAGTTAAAATGATAGTATTGGTCCAGTGGAGTGTTAAAACATGTGATAGTTCAAACTCAGAAAAGAGGAACTACAATGGAATTTATATTCTTTTTAGTTGCAAATTCCAGTTTTGCTTCGGTAAGTACAAAATTACCTGAGAAAAAGCCAAAGTTGAATATTATTTATGTGTTTTACAGTGGCAAATTGAAATAGTTTTAGACTTTAAATTTTACTTCATTTCAGGATACCTATTAAAGTTTCTATTCCTTTAGATAGGATACAATTATCAGATTATTTCACCTGTTTTTTTTTCTAGTTTTAATAATTTTTTCTTTCCATGTATAATAAGCAACCTTGTAATCCCCTTGAGGATAGGGACAGCCTTTCTTTCTTTATCTCCCTCTCTCCTCTCCCCCCTCCATCCCTCCTTCCCTCCCTCTCTCTTTTCTCAGTACCTAGCACAGTTCCTGAGCATAGGACATGCTTAGTGAATGTTGATTGATGCTTCCACTTAAAGTTTATGCTTTTAAAAATGTTTTTACATCTACTCTTACATTTCATTTTAGTTTAGGGATTTGGGTATGTGATAATATTTGCATATTAGAGATAAAGAAACTGACCCAGGAATTACATTTTCGTCAAGGTTATGTTCATTTTAAGTGCCTTGAGTCTAAAACTATTTCTGATTAATCTTTGTTATACTCTACACCAGTTAGCACAGTGCCACCAATGTGCTTGTGTCTGTATAATATAGGCAGAGGGACTGAAGTCACAAATTTGAAAGCAATGTTTATGTCAGATAAGTGGGGTGGGGGACACACTTGAGAGAGAGAGAGAGAGAGAGAGAGAGTGTGTGTGTGTGTGTGTGTGTGTGTGTGTGTGTGTGTGTGTGTGTGTGTGTGTGTGTGTAGCAAATTTTCCTGTTAGCCTTTTAAGTATTGTTACTCCTATTATTACTGCTTGCTTACCTGCTTAAATCCTTAGTTTCAATTTTGTGACTTGAGCTCCTCTTCCTAAATAATTCCTTTATTGCCATCTTTGTTTATAGCCTAGCGGGATCTGGAAGGTAAGGACCTTTTGAAATTTCTTCCATTTGAATCAGACCACTCAGTTATCTTACTCAGCTCTAGAGACTGCTAAATCATGCTAGATTTAGCCAGAGAGAAATTTCTCTTTAGGTTTGTGCTTCTCATTAATCTGACTGCTGCTGTCAATCCTTTGCATGACTTAGAGGGAAGGAAATTGGTTGCAGAAGCTGGATAGCATTCCTGTTCATTCTTAATTAAGGCCTCAGTTTTTCGTTGTTACTTTTTAAAAGTAAAAGGAGAAGGAAGGAGGAACAATTAACAGGTGAAAAACAACATGGTAAGAAGCAAAACTACTGATGGCAGAGGACTGTCAGCCCTTGGGGAGGAAAGACTAGAAATTCAACTAGAAATGTCTATCAGAGTAGAATTATTTTATTTGAGGAATAGTGTGATATAGTCATAAGAATGTTGGGCTTCTGCCTTTGTGTGACTATGGACAAAGTGTTTAATCTCTCTGCCTCATCCATAAAATAGGAATAGTTCCCTTTATAATGCTTACTCTTACAGGGTTGTGAGGATCAAATGAGAATTCATGTAAAACACTTCTGCAAAAGTTAAAATGCTATACAGATATCAGCTATAATTTTCTTGCTAATGTGTGATGAATTCAAGGTGGAAGACATTTTGGAATGACGAATCTGAGGATTTGTTGATTGTTTTTTTTTTTTTAAAGGAAGCCGCACGATAACTTTATTTACATATTTATTTGTTTGTTTATTTTTTTTTGTTTTTGTTTTTTTGGAGGGGGAAGGCAGGACAATTGGGGTTAAGTGACTTGCCCAAGCTCACAGGGCTAGTGTTAAGTGTCTGAGGATGGATTTGAACTCAGGTCCTCCTGACTCCAGGGCTGGTGTTGTATTCACTGTGCCACTTAGCCACCCCTGTTTTGTTTGACTGTGTATATTTGGTAAGAGGATTTTGTTTTTCTTAAAAATTAAAGGAGAAGGGGTGGGTAGGTGGCTCACTGAGTAAGAGTGCCGGCCTGGAGTCGGGAGGACTCAGGATCGGTTCCAAACTCAGAAGATGAGCACCCACACATAAATATTGACAGGCTGTATATCCTTGAGCAAGTAACTTAACCTCAGTTGCTTTTAATAAAAAAAAAAAATGGAAGGAGAATTCAGGGAGGGTGAGATCTAGATTAGGCATAGGATTACCAGATTAAAAAAAAAAGTAAGTTGGGAGAGGTATTAAAGCTTTTTTAAGAAATGCACAGAAAATAGCAGAACAAAAGCAAGTAGAACAAACTTGTTTTCTGTTTTACTCTGTATGTGGAAATGCTCATGTTTGATGTTCAAGTTCAGAATTCTAAAAATTAAAAAATTTCCTTTACAGTATATATCTTGGTCTCACCTACATTCTCTTCATATTTTTGAGGATATCTGTAACACAATATAGTCAGTTTTGTCCTTGAATCCATAAGAAAAGGCTAAATTATGCTTGTTTACCTTAGGTAGAGAACTATATGCTGTATATTTCTGGTTCCTAGAAAAATAGTTTTTAAAAAAAAAGTTTTGGTTTTAAAGGGATTAGAAAACACAACTTAGCCAGAACGCGTAATTCCTTGTACAATCTAGATAACTTTATCAGATTAAGATAAATGTCTGATGGAGAGTGAGATAGGAAAGGGGAAAGGGTGGATTTAGTATAGCTGTTTGAGTTCTTTAAGTTGTTGTGGTTTCTTGTATCTTGGCCCCTACTCTCAAGGGTTTTTATATTGGTTAATCTGGGAAGAAATATAAAGGGGACAGAGGTCATTCTAGATAAATTAAATACTTTTTTACTCTCTTCCTCCTTGACCAGAGAACTGGCATTCTGATTGAGAGTCAGTAATGATAGATTTACATTACTTCACATGTATAACCTATATCAGATTGCTTGCCATCTTGGGGAGGGATAAAAATTTGAAACTCAAAATCTTTCCAAAAAATGGATGTTGAAAGTCAATGATGAACTCTTAATAGAAACTAGATGCATATGGAAGGCAAGTTCATTTAGGTTCTGAGGATAATATAATGGAAGGAAATAAAAGTATAAGAGATCATCAGTTATAATCTTTGTATTCTTTTCCCCTGTAGTTCCAGGGAAAAGAAGTTTAGGACATGATGAGAAGGGAAAATAGAAAAGTTTTATATCAATGTTTCTCTTATTGCTGATTTTTCTCTCTTAATTCCTATTGTATTCTTGGGTTATTCCCCTTATTCAGTTTTTTTGTTTTGTTTTGTTTTGTTTTTGCTTTTTGGAGGGCAATTGGGGTTAAGTAACTTGCCCAAGGTCACATAGCTAGGTTTTTGTGTGTGCGTTGTGTCTGAGGCCAGCTCCGAACTCAGGTCCTTCTGACTCCAGGGCTGATGCTCTACTCACTGTGCCATCTAGCTGCCCCCCCCCCCCATTCAGTTTTAATGGTATAGATATTAGTGGAATAGATTTTTTTGTTGTTAGAGACAGTCTAAAATTTGATAGAGAAGTGAGTTTACTTGGTGGGGTTGGGGTTGTAGTGGTGGTCAGGAGTGTCATCCCTTCTAACCCAAAAGAAAAAGAAAAAATAAGCTAAGCAAAACTAATAGATTAACCAAGTCTGATATTATATATAGTATTCCATGCCCATAGTTCTCCAGTCTTGCAAAGAAGGGAGGGAGTTGTTACGACCAGTTTTAATTAACTTGATTATCTAGTTTCTCAAGCCAGCAGATTAGAATCAATGAATTTTGCAAGTGAAGAGG